>OU015464.1:34719270-34952189 GCA_907164805.1 Brachyptera putata
AAGAATATATTGAATGTGAATAGATCATGAAAGTATATTCTATATATATATATTATACTATATATATAATATTTAATATATAATAGTATAATATTATATATAAATATATGACTATTGAATCTTATACATCCCTTAAGAGATATGAACAAATGACTAATAGACTTAAGTTTTGATTTAACCTTTCATTATGTTCATTTAAATGGCATGAACAACAGTGTAGAATAAACTAGAATATATTTATATTATGCGTGCTTATAGCCTTTAATAGAAATTAATTAAGGTTAGATAAATAGAACCTAAGATATATTCATACCTTTGTTGTTAGCCTTTATGGCAGATATAGAACCTATTAGATAGACAAGAATATTCGATAAGGTGAATTATAATAGAATATATTAAATTAGATACAAAGTAATTGTATATGGGTTTCTACTTAGTGGAGATATGACCTAAAGGTTGGAATAGACTAAGTAATTCGTACCTATGGGGTGCTTATATTCAAGGAGAAAATCGAGGGTTGAATAAGAACCTAAGATACAATTCGGTACTCATGGCGGGTCATAGCCTTAGTGGAGATATAATCGAAGTTGAATAGAACCTGAGAGTATATTCAGTACTTGTGGTGCTTCTAGCCCTTTGAGTGGAAGATTACCTGAAGCTGAATTACCTAAAGATATATATTGACATTATGCGGTGTATATTAAGTAAGATATATCCTGAAAGGGTTAGAATTGAACCTAGAGATAAATTCGTACTATTATGACGGTGCTTATACCTTTAAGGGGAAGTATATCCTAAGGTTAGAATTAGAACTAGAGTACATATCGACCTTATGTGTGCTTCGAACCCTTAGTGGTAGATATATCCTGAAAGGGTTAGATTAGAACCTAAAGCTAAATTCAGTACCTATGCGGTGCTTTATAGCCTTCAGTGGAAGATATAATCCTAATGGTTGAATAGAACTAAGAGTATATTCAGACCTTAGGCGGTGCTTTAACCTTAGTGAAGATATAACCTGAATGGGTTGAATATAGACCTAAAGATATATCTGTACCTCATGGCGGTGCTTCATAGCCCTTTAAGTAGAAGATATAATCCTGAATGGGTTAGAAAAAGAACCTAAAGAGTAATATTCAGTACCTTATGGTGGTGCTTCATAGCCCTTTAAGTGAAAGCAAAGACTACAGAAGCTTCTGTAGTCTGTGGTGAAAGATATAATTCTGAAAGGGTTGGAATTAGAACCTAGAGAGTATGATCCTGAAAGGGTTAGAATTGGGACCTAGAGAGTACAATTTGGTACCTCATGACGGTGCTTCATAGCCCTTTAAGTGGAAGATATAATCCTGAAAGGGTTGGAATTAGAACCTAGAGAGTACAATTCGGTACCTCATGGCGGTGCTTCATAGCCCTTCAAGTGGAAGATATAATCCTGGAAGGGTTGGAATTAGAACCTAGAGAGTACAATTCGGTACCTCATGGCGGTGCTTCATAGCCCTTCAAGTGGAAGATATAATCCTGAAAAAGTTGGAATTAGAACCCAGAGAGTACAATTCGGTACCTCATGGCGGTGCTTCATAGCCCTTTGAGTGGAAGATATTAACCTGAAAGGGCTGGAATTAGAACCTAAAGAATAGATATTGAACACCTTATGGTGGTGCTTCGTAACCCTTTAAGTGGAAGATATGATCCTTAAAGGGTTAGAATTAGAACCTAGAGAGTAATATTCAGTATATTATGGCGGTGCTTTATAGCCCTTTAAGTGGAAGATATAATCCTGAAAGGGTTAGAATTAGAACCTAGAGAGTACTATTCAGTACCTTATGGTGGTGCTTCGTAACCCTTTGAGTGGTAGATATGATCCTTAAAGGGTTAGAATTAGAACCTAAAGCGTAAATATTCAGCACCTTATGGCGGTGCTTTATAGCCCTTCAAGTGGAAGATATAATCCTGAATGGGTTAGAATAAGAACCTAAAGAGTAAGTATTCAGCACCTTATGGCGGTGCTTTATAGCCCTTCAAGTGGAAGATATAATCCTGAATGGGTTAGAATTAGAACCCAAAGAGTAAGTATTCAGCACCTTATGGCGGTGCTTTATAGCCCTTTAAGTGGAAGATTCAATCCTTAAAGGGTTAGAATTAGAACCTAAAGCGTAAATATTCAGCACCTTATGGCGGTGCTTTATAGCCCTTCAAGTGGAAGATATTATCCTGAAAGGGTTAGAATTAGAACCTAGAGAGTAATATTCAGCACCTTATGGCGGTGCTTTATAGCCCTTTAAGTGGAAGATTCAATCCTTAAAGGGTTAGAATTAGAACCTAGAGAGTACAATTCGGTACCTTATGGTGGTGCTTCGTAACCCTTTGAGTGGTAGATATAATCCTGAAAGGGTTAGAATTAGAACCCAAAGAGTAAGTATTCAGCACCTTATGGCGGTGCTTTATAGCCCTTCAAGTGGAAGATATAATCCTGAATGGGTTAGAATTAGAACCTAAAGCGTAAAAATTCAGCACCTTATGGTGATGTTTCATAGCCCTTCAAGTGGAAGATATAATCCTGAAAGGGTTGGAATTGGAACCTAAAGAATAGATATTGAACACCATATGGTGATGTTTATAATCTTCAAAGGGCTTGAATTCAAACCTGCTTCAAATATTTGGCCCCTTATGGTGATGTATTGTATCCATTCGGGTGACACATTTGATCCAGACAGGGTTCGAATTGATACCTAGGGCAAATATGTACCACTTCATTGTGATGTATTATAGCCTTTTAGGTGGCGAATATAATCCATCATGGGTTTGATCAGTTTCATCGTTCGATCTATGAACGATGATGAACCCATAAGGGTTCGGTATCAATCCGTTTTGGTGTTCTATTCGAACCGTTATGGGTTACATACTTCAGAAAGGGCTCAAATTTCTGGGGAAAGAATTCCATCCCTCTATATATTCGAACCCTTCGGAAAAAAGGGTTACGAGGGTGAGAAACCCAAAAGGGTTAGAATATTACATCTTAAGATCAACCTTATGGTGGTGCTTCGTAACCCTTTGAGTGGAAGATATAATCCTTAAAGGGTTAGAATTAGAACCTAGAGAGTATCATTCGGTACCTTATGGCGGTGCTTTATAGCCCTTTAAGTGGAAGATATAATCCTGAAAGCGCTGGAATCAGAACCTAGAGAGTACTATTCAGTACCTTATGGTGGTGCTTCGTAACCCTTTGAGTGGTAGATATAATCCTGATAGGTTCGGAATTAGAACCCAAAGAGTAAGTATTCAGCACCTTATGGCGGTGCTTTATAGCCCTTTAAGTGGAAGATATAATCCTGAATGGGTTAGAATTAGAACCTAAAGCGTAAATATTCAGCACCTTATGGCGGTGCTTTATAGCCCTTCAAGTGGAAGATATAATCCTGAATGGGTTAGAATTAGAACCTAAAGCGTAAATATTCAGCACCTTATGGCGGTGCTTTATAGCCCTTCAAGTGGAAGATATAATCCTGAATGGGTTAGAATTAGAACCTAAAGCGTAAATATTCAGCACCTTATGGCGGTGCTTTATAGCCCTTCAAGTGGAAGATATAATCCTGAAAGGGTTAGAATTAGAACCCAAAGAGTAAGTATTCAGCACCTTATGGCGGTGCTTTATAGCCCTTCAAGTGGAAGATATAATCCTGAATGGGTTAGAATTAGAACCTAAAGCGTAAATATTCAGCACCTTATGGTGATGTTTCATAGCCCTTCAAGTGGAAGATATAATCCTGAAAGGGTTGGAATTGGAACCTAAAGAATAGATATTGAACACCTTATGGTGATGTTTATAATCTTCAAAGGGCTTGAATTCAAACCTGCTTCAAATATTTGGCCCCTTATGGTGATGTATTGTATCCATTCGGGTGACACATTTGATCCAGACAGGGTTCGAATTGATACCTAGGGCAAATATGTACCACTTCATTGTGATGTATTATAGCCTTTTAGGTGGCGAATATAATCCATCATGGGTTTGATCAGTTTCATCGTTCGATCTATGAACGATGATGAACCCATAAGGGTTCGGTATCAATCCGTTTTGGTGTTCTATTCGAACCGTTATGGGTTACATACTTCAGAAAGGGCTCAAATTTCTGGGGAAAGAATTCCATCCCTCTATATATTCGAACCCTTCGAAAAAAAGGGTTACGAGGGTGAGAAACCCAAAAGGGTTAGAATATTACATCTTACGATTAACAGTGTAACGATGACAATAAAGGTGGATAGAGAAACAGAATTTCCAATTGGGTCGTTTCTAGGGGTGGGCGAAGAGGGTGACTGCCAGGGGCGCCAAATCAAAGGGGCGTTATTAACGCCCATTTGTGACTATTATCTATATAAAAGGCTAAGCGTGTCTGTCTGTCTGTAAGGAATGTGGTGATCGCGGGGCAGGGTGATAGGGGGGGAGGGGCGAGGTGAGGGTTGGCATGGATGACGGGCGGAGAAGGGAGGGAGAGGAGGGAGGCGCACCGCCCTGATCATTGTGATCATGATGAGTGTGATCATAGACACTTTGTTGTGCGTAAATCACTTCACACTTCGCTTGAAGATAAACACGTGAATGTCGAAAGATGCTTGGTGTGGGCAAGGGAAAAGTGCATGCGTAGAAGTTCTGGACAATTCCATTTGGGCGGGACCTACTATACGAGAATATTCGATTTGTAACATGGTAAACATTTGATAGGTAACTACATTCATTCAGTATGTAGCAACGAACGGCGGGGGCAGCTTTCTGTCTGTGCTCAACCGTTTCCGAACGGTCCAAGACATTCTGGAGGAGAACGGAAGGTGCGGAGGGATTTACGCGTCATTGGGTTAGTGCGTCTGTGCGTATAGTGATGCTGTGCCTTCAAGGTATATGCAGTGCGACAGTTATAACAATAGTAGTGGGAAGTATAGTAACAACAGAGAGAGAGACCCCGCGTTTTAAACGCGGGGCTAATGCTAGTATAAATGAATGATTGATGTAACTTTTGTATATGACCGTACAACCCGAGTATAATGATTAACATAAGATATAAACCCACATTCACTGTGTGAATTAAGATACTCGATCACATATTCATCTTTAGGTCACCTATAATAATCGTTTTCAGCTTGCTAAACTCTATATTATATTTCACATAACCTACTGCATCTTCTGAGCTATTAAGAAATACATTGGGAGTTTTAAACGAATGCGATTGGTAGACTGATATTAATATCACATTCATCACAAGTTTCTGGTCCATTTTTTCACTTGGACCACAAAAGATGAGATTGATACGTCTACTTTGATTCTCCAGATATTCACTCTTTCCTTCTAGTTATGTAATTTCCATGACAAAGCATTTTATTCATCTAATAACTCGTTGATTATTTTGCCCATCCCAGGCAGTCTGTCACTTTCGTCTCCAGAGAATGTGATGAAAGTGTTACTCCGTCGACGCTCGACGTTGCGTCATGACGTTGTCTTGCACCGAGTCAAGCAAGTCTATCCGCGCGAGTTCTGTCAAAATCGCGTCTAGCTTTTCATCGGTCGGAGGGCCCGGTTGCTTCACAAATCCACCGATAATTAGTAGAGCACATATCACTACTGGACTCAAACGTTGTCAAAGAAAAATACTTTCACTGACGAACAAAGCACCCGTCTTTCTGCTCGGGGATTGAATGAATCAGGGCCGGCAACTTTTTGTATATATATATATATTGGGTTTAACGACGCACTGTTATGATAGCGCAGATCTAATGACGTCAGATGGATGATTAATGAGATGATGGGATGATGAGATGAAGATTCTTAGTTAATGGGAAGGATAGTGGGAAGGAAACGGTCGTTGCATATATTGTAGAACCATCCCGATATATTACCTAGGCTACAGAGAATAATACAAAATATGTGTGAAGACGGACCTCGGCGGGAATCAAACCGCGGAGCTAGCACTACCTTTGACATCTCGGTCACATTGCGTTAACACTGAGCTACCAGTGCGAAGTGCAGTTAAACACGTGACACGGGCAACTAGATCACGTGGGCGTGGTCACTGTACTCACCAGGTAGAAGGAGGCGAAGAACGTGCCCCTCCATGATGACCAGAGCATGTCCAGGAAGGAGGCGGAGCAGGAGTCGGTCCACAGGTGGGCGTGGTCACTGTACTCACCAGGTAGAAGGAAAGGAAGAACGTCCACCTCCATGATGACCAGAGCATGTCCAAGAAGGAGGCGGAGCAGGAGTCGGTCCACAGGTGGGCGTGGTCACTGTACTCACCAGGTAGAAGAAGGCGAAGAACGTCCACCTCCATGATGACCAGAGCATGTCCAGGAAGGGGCCGAGCAGGAGTCGGTCCACGGGTGTGCGTGGTCACTGTACTCACCAGGTAGGAGAAGGCGGAGAACGTGCCCCTCCATGATGACCAGAGCATGTCCAGGAAGGAGGCGGAGCAGGAGTCGGTCCACAGGTGGGCGTGGTCACTGTACTCACCAGGTAGAAGAAGGCGAAGAACGTCCACCTCCATGATGACCAGAGCATGTCCAGGAAGGAGGCGGAGCAGGAGTCGGTTTACAGGTGGGCGTGGTCACTGTACTCACCAGGTAGAAGGAGGCGAAGAACGTGCCCCTCCATGATGACCAGAGCATGTCCAGGAAGGAGGCGGAGCAGGAGTCGTCCACGGGTGGGCGTGGTCACTGTACTCACCAGGTAGAAGAAAAGGAAGAACGTCCACCTCCATGATGACCAGAGCATGTCCAAGAAGGAGGCGGAGCAGGATTCAGTCCACGGGTGGGCGTGGTCACTGTACTCACCAGGTGGAAGATGGCGAAGAACGTCCACCTCCATGATGACCAGAACATGTCCAGAAAAGCGGTGGAGCAGGATTCAGTCCACGGGTGGGCGTGGTCACTGTACTCACCAGGTAGAAGAAGGCGAAGAACGTGCCCCTCCATGATGTCCAGAGCATGTCCAGGAAGGAGGCGGAGCAGGATTCAGTCCACGGGTGGGCGTGGTCACTGTACTCACCAGGTAGAAGATGGCGAAGAACGTGCCCATCTCCGTCCATGATGACCAGAACATGTCCAGGAAAGCGGTGGAGCAGGATTCAGTCCACGGGTGGGCGTGGTCACTGTACTCACCAGGTAGAAGATGGCGAAGAAAGTGCCCCTCCATGATGACCAGAGCATGTCCAGGAAGGATGAGGAGCAGGATTCAGTCCACGGGTGGGCGTGGTCACTGTACTCACCGGGTAGAAGATGGCGAAGAACGTCCACCTCCATGATGACCAGAACATGTCCAGGAAAGCGGTGGAGCAGGATTCAGTCCACGGGTGGGCGTGGTCACTGTACTCACCAGGTAGAAGAAGGCGAAGAACGTGCCCCTCCATGATGACCAGAGCATGTCCAGGAAGGAGGCGGAGCAGGATTCAGTCCACGGGTGGGCGTGGTTACTGTACTCACCAGGTAGAAGATGGCGTAGAACGTGCCCCTCCATGATGTCCAGAGTATGTCCGGGAAGGAGGCGGAGCAGGTTTCAGTCCACGGGTGGGCGTGGTCACTGTACTCACCAGGTAGAAGAATGCGAAGAACGTGCCAATCCCCCTCCATGATGACCAGAACATGTCCAGGAAAGCGGTGGAGCAGGATTCAGTCCACGGGTGGTAGTAGTCTGTACACGCGAGCCGTAGCAGCAACTTGCTGTGGACAACCATGCTGAGAGCGGGTAGAACTACAGACTAGCCTGACCAGAAGACTCGAGGCAACTGACGGCCAACAACAATATTCAAATATTCCTGAATGTTTCCGGCGGCTCAGTGCGGCCACTTAAGAGTCCATGGGAGTCGATCTAGCGGAATATCAGTATTTTTCTGATATTTTGTAAACAATATGAGATATCGAAATTCTGAAAATGATCAAGCACAGATATTTTCGATACCTCCCAGAAGATGTGAGTAATAATATTTCTCTCATATCGCATTATTGTTAGGCGTATACGGTTGAATAAATGTGTAGTTTCAACCGTAGGCCTATACGCGTGACAATTAGGTGATTCGAGTTAATAGTAATTACTTGCATCATATTGAAGGTATTGAAAATATCTGTGTTCCCTTGTTTCAGAATGTTTATGTCTCATACCTTTCAAAAGTTATCACCAAAATACTGGTATCCCGCTAAATCGACTCGCATGGACTCTTAATGCAGTATTATTTTGCTATCGGTAAATGATGGGAATCAACCTTATACACACAATGATAATTAAAACTAATTCATTCATGTTTATTCTGGGAACCGATTGCTGAATCTTGCAGCGAGGGTCGTGCCAACATGACTGCAGGCAGCTGGCCGCCGACCGACGGGGTCCAGAACCTGTCACATGCGGGGTCACTACCAGCCTGCCGCATGCGGGGCCACTAGCAGCCTGCCGCATGCGTGACCGGCAAGCCGCATGTGGGACCAGCCTGCCGCATGTGGGACCAGCCTGCCGCATGTGGGACCAGCCTGCCGCATGTAAGACCAGCCTGCCGCATGTGGACTAGCCTGCCGCATGTGGGACCAGCCTGCCGCATGCGGGGCCACTAGCAGCCTGCCGCATGCGTGACCGGCAAGCCGCATGTGGGACCAGCCTGCCGCATGTGGGACCAGCCTGCCACATGTGGGACCAGCCTGCCGCATGTGGGACCAGCCTGCCGCATGTAAGACCAGCCTGCCGCATGTGGACTAGCCTGCCGCATGTGGGACCAGCCTGCCGCATGCGGGGCCACTAGCAGCCTGCCGCATGCGGGGCCACTAGCAGCCTGCCGCATGCGTGACCGGCAAGCCGCATGTGGGACCAGCCTGCCGCATGTGGGACCAGCCTGCCACATGTGGGACCAGCCTGCCGCATGTGGGACCAGCCTGCCGCATGTAAGACCAGCCTGCCGCATGTGGACTAGCCTGCCGCATGTGGGACCAGCCTGCCGCATGCGGACTAGCCTGCCGCATGCGGGGCCACTAGCAGCCTGCCGCATGCGGGGCCACTAGCAGCCTGCCGCACGCGGGGCCACTAGCAGCCTGCTGCATGCGTGACCAGCCTGCCGCATGCGTGACCAGCCTGCCGCATGTGGGACCAGCCTGCCGCATGTGGACCAGCCTGCCGCATGTGGGACCAGCCTGCCGTATGCGTGACCAGTCTGCCGCATGTGGACCAGCCTGCCGCATGCGGGACAATCCTGCCGCATGCGGATGTATGCAATGTGATTTCCAATGTTATTCCATCATATGAAAAGCTAGTGAGCCCGGGTATAATATCGAACAGTTGCATTTAATCCTAAAGCTGGTCTTGATGATTCTTTGATGCGAGATGCATGCGGGAGCAATTCCGCAGGTTGACAGCCATTTTGAACTATTAGCCAATCAGTGACGACTACGGGATGTCCGAGTTTTTGCCGCGCAAGTTCAGCTTGGAGGCACTTTTTTAGCTCACCGCAGCTTACCGCATGCTTAACAGCCGGATGTAGTTTTGTTTCAGGTAAAATCCACTTGAGGTCGCCGTGATTCTGCTTCCCCCAGAACAGCATGAATTGTTTGGAAATAGTTTCCTAATTGATCAATGTGCCCACATGCGTATATGACTTGTTTATACTAGGCAAACGCTATACGTGTTCCCCTCGCGTTCAAAGATGAGCTGGAAAATTAACATCAGTACTTCTACTACTGTATACCCTTCTGTGGAGGCAATGTACTGTGATTGCAAATGTTATTTGCAAATAATAATAATAATGGTCTCTAACTTTACTGTCCTCTTCTTCTTCATTCACTGAGAATAATCATAAAATCTCTAACCGGCTGTTTCCAAAGTCATCTACTGTATGTTTAGCTCAATATTATTTGTTATTGAAAATAAGCACATGTCTCAAGAGGGAGAAGAAATACACGCGTATAACACAAGACAAAATGCAGATCACTCCAGAGAGTGAATGAAAGTCCTATTCCACGTGGCATCAGACTGGTAAATAATCTTCCACAAGAATTGGAATTATCGAAAGATCATAAAAATTTCAAATGTGAATTGAAAACATATTTTATAAAGAAGTATTTTTACTTTGTTAAACAATATTAAGATGATTAATACTTTAATAGTGTTATTAAAAGATCATGAAATTTTTCAGAAGATCAACTGTGTATGTTTTACGTTTCATTGATGTGCATAATCAAATCAATGTTGACTTTTTTATGACTATTGGATTTATACACATGTAATTTTATCTGTAATTTTAAATTTCGATATGAACTGACTTTCCTTATATCAATATTGTGATCAATCAAGAATAAATAACATGTATTATTATTATTATTACTTAGAAAGCGCGTTATGTGTTTCCGCGTTTGACGGATGAGCTAATGAGAATGAAATTGAATCCTTTCAAAAAGTTATATCAAGTTGATGTTTTGACGGTATTCAAGAAAATCAATCTTTCCATTCCGGTTGGTTTATTTCGTACACCATTCTAATGAATGTAAAATTCATTTCAAACTGAATTAAAAGAAGTTGGCAAAAATTAGAGCCGCCATTTCGTTTTTAATGAAATTTTCATGAAAATCTATTTTATTTTCCATTGGCCGACGTGAGTGAATTACATTTCCAAGTTTCATTTCAAAATCACGAGAGAATGTTTCACCAATATAAAAAAATTATTGGAATAATCGGAGAAAAATTGCCATTATTTTGTGATTGAATTTAAATCAATGCCAAATTTCATTAATATGATCTAGTGAACAAGGTTCAGTAGTTGAAAATGTAAACTCGGCGAAATATCATTAAAATAATTATATACAACTATCAGTGTAGAGTTTGCTCAAATTGAGGCAGCCATTTTGTTTTCAATTCAATTTTTGGGAAATATTCAATTCTATCTGAATAGTCGACCATTATCAATTTTTGACAATTTTTTTCCGCATCATGAACAATATATTTGTTAGATGATGGAAATGGAAAATTGTGATAATTTTTCTACATCTTGAATGAATTCTGAATTATTTTCAGATAAATATAAATTTTGTGAAAAATGCTGTGGGGAGCAAGCGGTGTATATAATCATCTGATATAATTATAGCTGACAGCTGGAGATTTATTTGCTGAAATCGGTGTTCAATTAATTAAAAAATTATTCAAAAACTTTGGAGTAGGCCTACGTATTATATAATAGTCACTATGTCAAAAAAAACATTTTCAGACCTACATTTTTTTCCTTGATTTTCACAGGAGAGACTCATTCTGCGTAACCATGGGGGGAAATATAAGTGTGATTATTCAACAATATTCCCATGAATTTGGGAACTCATTTGGTATCTAGAATTTTGATCTGTTCGATTACGAATCAATTAGGCCCTACTCTAATAATGAATCATCAATCCTTAAACGTTTACAGAAGTTCAATCACGAATCAATTAGGCCCTACTCTAATAATGAATCATCAATCCTTAAACGTTTACAGAAGTTCAATCACGAATCAATTAGGCCCTACTCTAATAATGAATCATCAATCCTTAAACGTTTACAGAAGTTCAATCACGAATCAATTAGGCCCTACTCTAGTAATGAATCATCAATCCTTAAACGTTTACAGAAGTTCAATCACGAATCAATTAGGCCCCACTCTAATAATGAATCATCAATCCTTAAACGTTTACAGAAGTTCAATCACGAATCAATTAGGCCCTACTCTAATAATGAATCATCAATCCTTAAACGTTTACAGAAGTTCAATCACGAATCAATTAGGCCCTACTCTAATAATGAATCATCAATCCTTAAACGTTTACAGAATTTCAATTACGAATCAATTAGGCCCTACTCTAATAATGAATCATCAATCCTTAAACGTTTACAGAAGTTCAATTACGAATCAATTAGGCCCTACTCTAATAATGAATCATCAACCCTTAAACGTTTACAGAAGTTCAATCACGAATCAATTAGGCCCTACTCTAATAATGAATCATCAATCCTTAAACGTTTACAGAAGTTCAATCACGAATCAATTAGGCCCTACTCTAATAATGAATCATCAATCCTTAAACGTTTACAGAAGTTCAATTACGAATCAATTAGGCCCTACTCTAATAATGAATCATCAATCCTTAAACGTTTACAGAAGTTCAATCACGAATCAATTAGGCCCTACTCTAATAATGAATCATCAATCCTTAAACGTTTACAGAAGTTCAATCACGAATCAATTAGGCCCTACTCTAATAATGAATCATCAATCCTTAAACGTTTACAGAAGTTCAATCACGAATCAATTAGGCCCTACTCTAATAATGAATCATCAATCCTTAAACGTTTACAGAAGTTCAATCACGAATCAATTAGGCCCTACTCTAATAATGAATCATCAATCCTTAAACGTTTACAGAAGTTCAATCACGAATCAATTAGGCCCTACTCTAATAATGAATCATCAATCCTTAAACGTTTACAGAAGTTCAATCACGAATCAATTAGGCCCTACTCTAATAATGAATCATCAATCCTTAAACGTTTACAGAAGTTCAATCACGAATCAATTAGGCCCTACTCTAATAATGAATCATCAATCCTTAAACGTTTACAGAAGTTCAATTACGAATTAATTAGGCCCTACTCTAATTAGATGAGCGTAGCGAAGATTTTCATTCCATATACCGAAAAAATTTGGGCTTGGTTTTTATGTTTTTTTTTTTTTCTTTTTTTTTTGTTTGTTTTTTTGTGTGTAATTTTGTACGCGGCATACAGGTCAGGAAAAAGTTTCAATCAACTCGGAACTTTTTTCCCAAATTGGTGTTATACCAGAATAGGTTGGGATTGTTTTTCAGAAAAATCGGTCAAACGGTGTCTCCGGAAAAAATTTGGAAAGTATGGAAACTCCCCATAAGAATAGGCCGGGGAGAAATACTTGGAAAACCAAAATTTTCCAAAAGCTCTCAAATTTATACTGAATGTGGAAAGATCTATCATACATATTTTAAGCGATTTGTGACACAATCGGATGTGAAACAACGAAGAAAACTCATTTTTAATTGGATGAGCGAAGCGAAGACTCAATTACACTTGACCCGAAAAAAATGTACATGTTTTTTTTTTTTTTTTTTTTTTTTTTTGTTTTTTTTTTTTTTTGTTCGCGCTCTACAGGTCAAACGAAAATTCAAATTCAATTGAAACTTGGCAAGCCCAAGTGTCATCATCTGGATTGAATCTCATTGATTTTTATGCGCAATCGATTGCACCACTTCTGAGAAAACTAATTTTCCATTTTCCAAATTACCCATAAGAATAAGCCGGAGAAAAATTTTCGTACAAAAAATGTCCTTCAAAAAAATTAAAATTTTCACCGAATTTCAATATAATAATGATACACATGATTCCAAACTTTCACTGGAATCCAATCAGTCGTTTAGATATAAAAAATGATTTAATGACATTTTTATACATCATTCAAAGCTATTAAGAAAACCAATTAAATCCAAGCAACAAGTGTCACCAATTATTGAAGAACTATTAAAACAAAGCCTTCTTTATTATCAAAGATATTATTTAGAATGAGTCATGAATATAATTGGATCTCAAGGTGTATATATTGTATCTTAGATTGCATCTAATATTTCCTTCATGATGAGAATAGTCTACGAAATAAATCAACCGAATGAAAACATTAATTTTTAATTTGAATGCCGTCAAAACATCAACTTGATTTAACTTTTTGAAATAATTCAGTTTCATTCTTATTAGCTCATCCATCAACGCGGAAACACATAACGCGTTTTCCTAGTGTACTTTTTTACACATCAATAAAAGCAATTAAGAAAGCGATTAAGAAACTATTAAATGTGAGCAACAAGTGTCACCAATAAATTAAAACGTTTAAAATCTGTGATGGATATGAAGAAGGCACTGGTATAATTGTTTGGAAACCAAGGTCCATACACCAACAGGCAGCCGTGGTTTTTAAACCTTTGAAGTGATCCATGGCCTGTATATGTGCATTGAGCTGACAAAATGTTCTTAATTCTACATTTCCATACTCTTAAGCTCATCTCACAACGCACATAAGGCGTTTTTCTAGTAATGAATCATCAATCCTTAAACGTTTACAGAAGTTCAATTACGAATCAATTAGGCCCTACTCTAATAATGAATCATCAACCCTTAAACGTTTACAGAAGTTCAATCACGAATCAATTAGGCCCTACTCTAATAATGAATCATCAATCCTTAAACGTTTACAGAAGTTCAATTACGAATCAATTAGGCCCTACTCTAGTAATGAATCATCAATCCTTAAACGTTTACAGAAGTTCAATCACGAATCAATTAGGCCCTACTCTAATAATGAATCATCAATCCTTAAACGTTTACAGAAGTTCAATCACGAATCAATTAGGCCCTACTCTAATAATGAATCATCAATCCTTAAACGTTTACAGAAGTTCAATCACGAATCAATTAGGCCCTACTCTAATAATGAATCATCAATCCTTAAACGTTTACAGAAGTTCAATTACGAATCAATTAGGCCCTACTCTAATAATGAATCATCAACCCTTAAACGTTTACAGAAGTTCAATCACGAATCAATTAGGCCCTACTCTAATAATGAATCATCAATCCTTAAACGTTTACAGAATTTCAATTACGAATCAATTAGGCCCTACTCTAATAATGAATCATCAATCCTTAAACGTTTACAGAAGTTCAATCACGAATCAATTAGGCCCCACTCTAATAATGAATCATCAATCCTTAAACGTTTACAGAAGTTCAATTACGAATCAATTAGGCCCTACTCTAATAATGAATCATCAATCCTATTATAAATTAGTGTTTGCGATGGAGAGAATAATCAAATATGGTATCTCCGATAGTAATAAACGAAAGTTATACAAGGTAAGCGTATTTCTTCTCCATAAAAAAATAAAACAATATAGTTTCAATTCATAATGCCAAGTGGATTTCAAATATACTGATGATACATTATTATTCACTAGATTTAAAATAAAATTCTCCGGCTCGCGCGCATCACTCACCACACGCTGTATTCCGAATATTTCAATTCACTATAGGGTAGTTGAAATTAATGCAGTCAATTGACGCGATTGACTAATGGATTCAAATAGAACTTCATGTTGGCCAGACGAATATAATGATAATTTGGTAAAGAAAGTTCATAATAATATGGGAGATTCTGAGCTTGAGGAAGTATAGGAGTATATAATTTGTAAAAATCGAACTTTACATAAATAATAACGTATGGTGGGGGAAGCATGTTAGAAATGTGTCGAAAAAGGGAACGATCTTCAGATTTCATTACGAGACAGTTGAAAGAGACAGGAATACAAATAAAAGAAATTGCATACATGAGTCTGAGTCGGTCAATGCTTGAGTATGCTAGTTCCGTCTGGGATATTTTTTTCAACCAAGCAACACAGACACCATAACTATTCTTCTGCTCAGGGACTTGAAAGATTTTTTTTTCACTTTTTTTTTCTCGAGCATGTCTCTCGCACGCACACACGCACACACTCACTCACTCACTCACTCTCTCTCTCACCTAAAATCCCAACCACCTCGACTTCAACAACTGTTGTCTTTTCTACGCGGGGACTTGAAAGATTTTTTATTTGCAACTTTTTTTCTCTCACATGTCGCTTACACTCACCTAAATGTTGAAATAAAAATTAAATTGAAATATGGAAAAAAATATCATGAATTGAACAATTTTTTTTTTTATTTTTTTTTCTCGAAGCCGAGAGTGGTTTCAAAATGACGGGGCAATCAATAGCTTTCATAAAATCTAAACATCAGCCCGATCGAAAAGTGCGTTCTCCGGCAATCGCTGAATGACGCGAGCAGGATGCATGTGTCAATCAAATGTTATGCACCGGAAATGTCGCGGGGGCTCGTTAAACACGATTAGACACGGCCCAGTAAAGACACGATTAATTTTTTTCGTCAATCTTGTGCATGTGTCCGTCCAATCGATATGTTCTCTCATCCATCCGTCGTATCCATGCGATATCCAATGCATTAAACTGATCCGAATTGACAATGATTAAAAATGGAAAAAAATTATGAAAAAAAAAGTTTTTTTCAAAATTGTTTACCGAAGCCGAGAGTGGCATCAAAATGATGGGGCGATCAATAGCTTTCATAAAATCGAAAAATCAGCCCGATCGCACCGTGGATTCTCTGGCAATCGCCGATCGATAATTGTCGATTTATTGTTTGTACACGGGTGATAGGTCGGGGCTGGTATTGCGGTACCTGAGTCGACTCTCTCGCCCATTCGGAACACGATTAATTTTTTTCGTCAATCTTTCGCGTGTGTCCGTTCCATCGACATGTTCTCGTATCCATGCGATATCCAATGCATTAAACTAGTCCGAATTGACAATGATTAAAAATGGAAAAAAAATATGAAAAAAAAATTAACATTGTTTGCCGAAGCCGAGAGTGGTATCAAAATTACGGGGCAATCGATACCTTTCATATAATCGAAAAATCAGCCCAATCGCACCGTGGGCTCTCCGGCAATCGCCGATCGATAATTGTCGATTAATTGGTTGTACACGGGTGATAGGTCGGGGCTGGTATCGCGGTACCTGGGTCGACCTTTTCGCCCATTCGGGACACGATTAATTTTTTTTCGTCAATCTTTCGCGTGTGTCCGTTCCGTCAATATGTTCTCTCATCCATCCGTCTTATCCATCGATATCCAATGCATTATACCGCCCCGAATTGACAATGAATAAAAATGGAAAAAATATGATTGAAATTTTTTTTTCTTTTAAATTTTTTTGCGGAAGCCGAAGGTGGCGTCAAAATGACGGGGCGATCAAGCCATTGCATGAAATCGTAGCATCAGCCCGATTGAATGATTGGTTCTCCGCCAATCGAATTTTGAACGATGCCCGTCTTTTACGGCCCCGCCGCCCGTAGTGAACGTTATGCGCCGCGACGGCGGTTCGAAATGCACATGCAAATACGCGTCTTTCTAGCGCGCATCCAACGGTGCCGGCCCCGTCCCGATCCGACCACGGGTTCGCCGACAATCGTCGTTTGAAGTTTACACAATGCTATTAGGATAGGGCGCCGCTCGATGCCCTCGCGGGTCGCGGGGTTCGAACCGAGGGTCAACAGCTGAGCACGCAAAAATGACAGCACACATTGGCCCATTCAACCGGCTGTAACTCGGTAACGGGGCGTCGGATCGCGATGATTCGACCACCGGCGTGTAGAGAAACGTTGAGCGCTTCGTTGATATGTCACGCAAACACGATCGGACGTCCGACGGCGGCTAGTACCATGAATGAATGCTCGTCCGAGCCGGCGTTTCCGAACGCGGCAACCGATCACGACCGTTGAGCACGACAATGAAGCGCTCAACGTTTCTCTACACGGCGGTGGTCAAATTATCGTGATCCGACAAGCCGTTCTCCGCCAATCGCTTCTTGAACAACCCTCCCCCCCCCCCCCCCCGGTGTAGGAAAATTTATGATTTTCTTTTAAAAATTTTTGAGAGAGCCGAGTGGGGCATCAAAATGACGGGACATTCAAGCCATTGCATAAAATCGTAATTTTATTCCGATCCAATGTTTGGTTCTCCAACAATCGATTTTTGAACCCCCCTCCCTCCCCCTCCCCCCCCCCCCCCCCCCCCCGCTAGGAAAATTTATGATTCTCTTTTAATTTTTTTGTGAGAGCGGAGTGTGGTAACAAAATGACGGGGCATTCAAACCATTGCATTAAATCGCAATTTTAGCCCGATCCAATGTCTGGTTCTCCGATAATCGCTTTTTGACCAACCCCCCCCCCCTCCCCCCCTCCGTTCGGGTATAGGAAAATGTATGATTCAATTTTAGAATTTTTGGCGAGAACCGAGTGTGGTATCAAACTGACGAGGCATTCAATCAATAGTCTGATTTGTATGCTTACTTCATGTCATTACAATTTCTTTGTTGTTTGACTAATTAAACTTAACCAGCATGCATTTTTGTGTTGTGACTAGTGATGCCTTCGGGTAACAAATTAGGAACCGGGTACCCGCCGAAATTACCCGGGTATTACCCGGGTAATTTCAATCTTTCCCCAAAGAAATCTGTCAAAGAATGATTTGGAATGTAGAGGAAGCGAGATAGGACTTTGGTTAATTGTGTTTGGGTTAATTGTGCGCAATTTGATATATATAATACTAAACACACGTCACTATGCTCACTCCAACAATAACACCATTCAAGTTCATACAAACTGCAAAATAAGCAAATATACTGGGACCTATTCAAGCTGAAAAACAACAGCTAAGTGAGAAGAAATACTTGACAAAACCCTCAAATCGTAGAGGTAGGTAATGGGTTGACTATATATGCTTCTCAGTTCTCGGTAATGAATAGTATTTGGCATGGCAACTAGAGAGCGGTTGACAGGAGAGGGATTCAGTACACTGCACGTGTGACCACAGATAACGGTAGGTGGTGCGACTAGATTTGACGAGCGCATTATGACAAGTTGAGGGAGGTCTGGGAAGGTAGGTGAGAAAACTTGAGTAGAATGCGAAGTTGAATTTCTCTCGGTAGCTTGAGTGATTTAAAAAAGTTATTTTCTATATTATAGGTACTAGTTAGCACAATTACCCGGAAGCTAGACGGGTACCCGGGTAACAGAATATTACCCGGGTAATGCATTACCCGTACCCGACCCGGGTACCCGAAGGCATCACTAGTTGTGACAATATTCTTCTTTCTTATTTGATACTGCTTAACGACCCCACCAACAGCTAGGTTATACGGGGGTACGAATGAGCAGGTGATAGTGAAACGTGAAGTGATAAGAGGTGAAAAAACGTTTACAAAAACCCATGCCTTATGCAGTAGACGAGCCCACGCCCAACGGTGACTAGTTACTACTGCTAGCGATAATTGACTTAGCCACCGGGGCAGCCTTTCTTCTTTCTTTTTAGTATAATATTGTAAATATTTTCAACATTTTGGAAAAGACGGTAGTAAGTCCATCGAAACGCGTCGAGTAAAATGGAGTAATACCATCAGACACGTAATACCTTCCCAATTATTACACGATTATTACGCTAAAGAATACATTGATTCATCATAATATATTCCACGAGTTTAATATATATATATATATATATATGATGTGATAATTGAACTTCTTGGATGCGATCCAATATCCAGGTATGTGGGATATTTTAGCCATGTCGTAAAAGATACGTCTCGACCGGCAATTTTTGAATTTTTTCCCGGTCGAGACGTATCTTTTACGACATGGCTGAAATATCTCACATATATAGGCCTGTGTATATATATTTACATATACATATATATATATATATATATATATATATATATATATATATATATATATATATATATATATATATATATATATATATATATATATATATATATATATATATATATATATATATATATATATATATATATATATATATATATATATATATATATATATATATAATTTATATAAATATTTATATTCTCACGGATATATACATACCGTGGGAACATCTATAATTATCAATACATTGAGAGAATAATAATATCAATTAAATAGTGCATCAAATTTTGAATCAAAAGTAATAGGCCCAACAATGATTAAATTTTGAAATCTGCAGAATATATCCTGGAAGTAGGCAACCGTACCATCTCCCAAGTAATATAAAATGCATTGGTGCGGGGCGAGACCTAGCGGAGATACTGTGTACTTTGTGTATTCATTTCAAGGCTCAGTAAACCCACAATACGAATAATGGAGGCCAGTTTGGTGAGGATCACAATATTGGGGTCCACTATATGAACTTGGTCGCGGGGTACCGCTCTTGTGTACCACAGTATTGTGTACCCCGATATTCTGCACCACAAGAAAAAGATAAAGTGGACCCCAGTATTGTGGCCCACACTGTAAAATCCGAATATTGTACAAACACTTTGGTTTTGTGGCCCCCAATATAGTGGTCTACAAAACTAGAACACCGGGGTCCAGAATATATTTTCCAAACGACTAAATTGATATTGTGGACCCTAGTAAAGTGACACACAAAGATTCGTCATTGTTAACCTCGATAAACTGGACCCCGATATAGTGGACCACAAAACTGTATCCAAATGTCGTGTGGATATAGTGGACCACAAAGTAGATATACTGTACCCCAAAGCTAGTTAGACATTGTGAACCCCGATATTGTGGCCCCCAATATAGTGGTCTACAAAACCAGAACACCGGGGTCCAGGATATCTTTTCTGTGGTCCACTATATCGGGGTACAGTTTTCAGTTTTACAACGCCCATGTCTTTGTGTATCACTTTACTGGGGTCCACAATATCAATTCAGTTATTGGGAAAGATATTCTGGACCCCGGTGTTCTAGTTTTGTAGACCACTATATTGGGGGCCACAATATCTGGGTTCACAATGTCTAACTAGCTTTGGGGTACAGTATATCTACTTTGTGGTCCACTATATCCACACGACATTTGGATACAGTTTTGTGGTCCACTATATCGGGGTCCAGTTTATCGAGGTTAACAATGACAAATCTTTGTGTGTCACTTTACTGGGGTCCACAATATCAATTTAGTCGTTTGGAAAAGATATTCTGGACCCCGGTGTCTATAGTTTTATAGTTTTCTGGACCACTATATTGGGGGCCACAATATCGGGGTTCACTATGTGTTCTAGTTTTCTGGGTCACTATATGAGGGGCCACAATATCGGGGTTCACAATGTCAAACTAGCTTTGGGGTACAGTATATCTACTTTGTGGTCCACTATAACCACACGACATTTGGATACAGTTTTGTGGTCCACTATATCGGGGTCCAGTTTATCGAGGTTAACAATGACGAATCTTTGTGTGTCACTTTACTGGGGTCCACAATATCTATTTAGTCGTTTGGAAAAGATATTCTGGACCCCAATGTTATAGTTTTCTGGACCACTATATCAGGGGCCACAATATCAGGGTTCACAATGTCTAACTAGCTTTGGGGTACAGTATATCTACTTTGTGGTCCACTATAACCACACGACATTTGGATACAGTTTTGTGGTCCACAATATCAGAGTCCAGTTTACGGGCTCCCGTCTAGGCTCAGTAAAACAAGGTGCACTATACTAATATTGGGGTTCACTAAATCAAGGCCCACAAAACGAATAATGCAACAGCGACCGTATTATTTGGGGATCAGAAAACACATTCTGGGGTCCACAATATCAAGTACCACTTTAGCAGCATTGAGGCCCACAATATCAAGTACCACAATGCGGAGCAGGAGTCGGTCCACGGGTGGGCGTGGTCACTGAACTCACCAGGTGGAAGAAGGCGAAGAACGTGCCCCTCCATGATGACCAGTGCATGTCCAGAAAGGAGGCGGAGCAGGAGTCGGTCCACGGGTGGGCGTGGTCACTGTTCTCACCAGGTAGAAGAAGGCGAAGAACATCCCCCTCCATGATGTCCAGAACATGCCCAGGAAGGAGGCGGAGCAGGACTCGGTCCACGGGTGGGCGTGGTCACTGTACTCACCTGGTAGAAGAAAGCGAAGAACGTGCCCCTCCATGATGACCAGAACATGTCCAGGAAGGAGGCGTAGAAGGAGTCGTCCACGGGTGGGCGTGGTCACTGTACTCACCAGGTAGAAAAAGGTGAAGAACGTGCCCCTCCATGATGACCAGTGCATGTCCAGGAAGGTGGCGGAGCAGGATTCAGTCCATGGGTGGGCGTGGTCACTGTACTCACCAGGTAGAAGATGGCGAAGAACGTCTACCTCCATGATGACCAGAGCATGTCCAGGAAGGATGAGGAGCATGAGTCGTTCCACGGGTGGGCGTGGTCACTGTACTCACCAGGTAGAAGAAGGCGAAGAACGTGCCCCTCCATGATGACCAGAGCATGTCCAGGAAGGAGGCGGAGCAGGATTCAGTCCACGGGTGGGCGTGGTTACTGTACTCACCAGGTAGAAGATGGCGTAGAACGTGCCCCTCCATGATGTCCAGAGTATGTCCGGGAAGGAGGCGGAGCAGGTTTCAGTCCACGGGTGGGCGTGGTCACTGTACTCACCAGGTAGAAGAATGCGAAGAACGTGCCAATCCCCCTCCATGATGACCAGAACATGTCCAGGAAAGCGGTGGAGCAGGATTCAGTCCACGGGTGGTAGTAGTCTGTACACGCGAGCCGTAGCAGCAACTTGCTGTGGACAACCATGCTGAGAGCGGGTAGAACTACAGACTAGCCTGACCAGAAGACTCGAGGCAACTGACGGCCAACAACAATATTCAAATATTCCTGAATGTTTCCGGCGGCTCAGTGCGGCCACTTAAGAGTCCATGGGAGTCGATCTAGCGGAATATCAGTATTTTTCTGATATTTTGTAAACAATATGAGATATCGAAATTCTGAAAATGATCAAGCACAGATATTTTCGATACCTCCCAGAAGATGTGAGTAATAATATTTCTCTCATATCGCATTATTGTTAGGCGTATACGGTTGAATAAATGTGTAGTTTCAACCGTAGGCCTATACGCGTGACAATTAGGTGATTCGAGTTAATAGTAATTACTTGCATCATATTGAAGGTATTGAAAATATCTGTGTTCCCTTGTTTCAGAATGTTTATGTCTCATACCTTTCAAAAGTTATCACCAAAATACTGGTATCCCGCTAAATCGACTCGCATGGACTCTTAATGCAGTATTATTTTGCTATCGGTAAATGATGGGAATCAACCTTATACACACAATGATAATTAAAACTAATTCATTCATGTTTATTCTGGGAACCGATTGCTGAATCTTGCAGCGAGGGTCGTGCCAACATGACTGCAGGCAGCTGGCCGCCGACCGACGGGGTCCAGAACCTGTCACATGCGGGGTCACTACCAGCCTGCCGCATGCGGGGCCACTAGCAGCCTGCCGCATGCGTGACCGGCAAGCCGCATGTGGGACCAGCCTGCCGCATGTGGGACCAGCCTGCCGCATGTGGGACCAGCCTGCCGCATGTAAGACCAGCCTGCCGCATGTGGACTAGCCTGCCGCATGTGGGACCAGCCTGCCGCATGCGGGGCCACTAGCAGCCTGCCGCATGCGTGACCGGCAAGCCGCATGTGGGACCAGCCTGCCGCATGTGGGACCAGCCTGCCACATGTGGGACCAGCCTGCCGCATGTGGGACCAGCCTGCCGCATGTAAGACCAGCCTGCCGCATGTGGACTAGCCTGCCGCATGTGGGACCAGCCTGCCGCATGCGGACTAGCCTGCCGCATGCGGGGCCACTAGCAGCCTGCCGCATGCGGGGCCACTAGCAGCCTGCCGCACGCGGGGCCACTAGCAGCCTGCTGCATGCGTGACCAGCCTGCCGCATGCGTGACCAGCCTGCCGCATGTGGGACCAGCCTGCCGCATGTGGACCAGCCTGCCGCATGTGGGACCAGCCTGCCGTATGCGTGACCAGTCTGCCGCATGTGGACCAGCCTGCCGCATGCGGGACAATCCTGCCGCATGCGGATGTATGCAATGTGATTTCCAATGTTATTCCATCATATGAAAAGCTAGTGAGCCCGGGTATAATATCGAACAGTTGCATTTAATCCTAAAGCTGGTCTTGATGATTCTTTGATGCGAGATGCATGCGGGAGCAATTCCGCAGGTTGACAGCCATTTTGAACTATTAGCCAATCAGTGACGACTACGGGATGTCCGAGTTTTTGCCGCGCAAGTTCAGCTTGGAGGCACTTTTTTAGCTCACCGCAGCTTACCGCATGCTTAACAGCCGGATGTAGTTTTGTTTCAGGTAAAATCCACTTGAGGTCGCCGTGATTCTGCTTCCCCCAGAACAGCATGAATTGTTTGGAAATAGTTTCCTAATTGATCAATGTGCCCACATGCGTATATGACTTGTTTATACTAGGCAAACGCTATACGTGTTCCCCTCGCGTTCAAAGATGAGCTGGAAAATTAACATCAGTACTTCTACTACTGTATACCCTTCTGTGGAGGCAATGTACTGTGATTGCAAATGTTATTTGCAAATAATAATAATAATGGTCTCTAACTTTACTGTCCTCTTCTTCTTCATTCACTGAGAATAATCATAAAATCTCTAACCGGCTGTTTCCAAAGTCATCTACTGTATGTTTAGCTCAATATTATTTGTTATTGAAAATAAGCACATGTCTCAAGAGGGAAAAGAAATACACGCGTATAACACAAGACAAAATGCAGATCACTCCAGAGAGTGAATGAAAGTCCTATTCCACGTGGCATCAGACTGGTAAATAATCTTCCACAAGAATTGGAATTATCGAAAGATCATAAAAATTTCAAATGTGAATTGAAAACATATTTTATAAAGAAGTATTTTTACTTTGTTAAACAATATTAAGATGATTAATACTTTAATAGTGTTATTAAAAGATCATGAAATTTTTCAGAAGATCAACTGTGTATGTTTTACGTTTCATTGATGTGCATAATCAAATCAATGTTGACTTTTTTATGACTATTGGATTTATACACATGTAATTTTATCTGTAATTTTAAATTTCGATATGAACTGACTTTCCTTATATCAATATTGTGATCAATCAAGAATAAATAACATGTATTATTATTATTACTTAGAAAGCGCGTTATGTGTTTCCGCGTTTGACGGATGAGCTAATGAGAATGAAATTGAATCCTTTCAAAAAGTTATATCAAGTTGATGTTTTGACGGTATTCAAGAAAATCAATCTTTCCATTCCGGTTGGTTTATTTCGTACACCATTCTAATGAATGTAAAATTCATTTCAAACTGAATTAAAAGAAGTTGGCAAAAATTAGAGCCGCCATTTCGTTTTTAATGAAATTTTCATGAAAATCTATTTTATTTTTCATTGGCCGACGTGAGTGAATTACATTTCCAAGTTTCATTTCAAAATCACGAGAGAATGTTTCACCAATATAAAAAAATTATTGGAATAATCGGAGAAAAATTGCCATTATTTTGTGATTGAATTTAAATCAATGCCAAATTTCATTAATATGATCTAGTGAACAAGGTTCAGTAGTTGAAAATGTAAACTCGGCGAAATATCATTAAAATAATTATATACAACTATCAGTGTAGAGTTTGCTCAAATTGAGGCAGCCATTTTGTTTTCAATTCAATTTTTGGGAAATATTCAATTCTATCTGAATAGTCGACCATTATCAATTTTTGACAATTTTTTTCCGCATCATGAACCATATATTTGTTAGATGATGGAAATGGAAAATTGTGATAATTTTTCTACATCTTGAATGAATTCTGAATTATTTTCAGATAAATATAAATTTTGTGAAAAATGCTGTGGGGAGCAAGCGGTGTATATAATCATCTGATATAATTATAGCTGACAGCTGGAGATTTATTTGCTGAAATCGGTGTTCAATTAATTAAAAAATTATTCAAAAACTTTGGAGTATCATATAATAGTCACTATGTCAAAAAAAACATTTTCAGGCCTACATTTTTTTCCTTGATTCTCACAGGACACACATAAGCGTAACCATATGGGGGAAAATATAACTGTGATTATTCAATAAAAATATTCCCATGAATTTTGGGAACTCATTTGGTATCTAGAATTTTGATCTTGAAATGTTTCAAACTTGAAATCATAAGCATGCACTTGGTAATGGTCGAGCAGCAAGCATCAAGCTTGAGCAATGTACCTGCCTAACAATCTGAATTGGCGTGTGTCAATCAAGCATGGAGGCTCAGACTGCCTCAGCAGCCAATGAGAATGCAGGATTGCCGTGACAAGAAACACGAAAATGGCGTCTCTATACTAATAGTGATCCTATAAGCGTCGCAATTATCTGCAATCCACGTGGAATCAGAGGGATACTTCTCACGCGAGAGAAAACAAAGCATGTCTGTCATTTCAACAACAAAGCTATATTATTTGGAGCAAAGCACTGAGAATGTATTAATAATTCATTCACAATTTAGAACATTAATGGAGTGAATTTATTCAACTGAGCAATTGAATGTGTAAGTTCCCAAACTAACCTATAATGATAACAACTGCGACCTAAGTGAAAAATAGGCAGTAAAAATAGGAACGACAAAGTTGTCCGAATACTATTCATTCTGTATTGCTTCTCAAGGAGGAGTGATAACGATTCTTCAGTATTGATAACCTTGTTGCCAAGCTATGGGCATTAGAATAATGGGTCATTTCAGGTTCAAAATTGATTATTTTTGACAACGATTATCAATAACATGTCCATAAGTGACATATAATCTGCCTACATATTCTGATAGAGAGAGGGCATTAAAACAGATGTGGACATGTTTTGCCGAAAGTCACTGTTTGACTTAGTACTGATGTCGTACAGACATCACAACCCTGAAACTAGATTAATTAATGATGACCATATTTCATTTGTCTAATTTTTGGAAAACCAAAAAACATAATTGCAATTTCAGATTTTTTTTAATAACATCGAAACTTGATACCAATTCATTGTTCCCCATAAAGGCTATGGATGATAGATGAGATCTTTTGAAATTATAAATTATAATACATTTTTTGTCCTCTAGAGACCATCTGTCATGAAGTAGGCATTACCGATTCTGTATAGACGTTAACAGAATCGAGTAAAATGTCTACGTCAAGACTCATAAAATGGGCGGAGTCCTGAAGGAAAAATAGATTTCTGAAATTGAGAAGATGATTTCTTTCTAGTTTTCTCTAAAATTTGGGAAGTGAGTATCGTCATTATTCGTTAGAATCTTGTTTCAGGGTTGTAATAGGGCCTATACGTCCTTTAAATTCTGAAAATTATTCAATCAATATCATTTATTCTGATACGGTACCAGAAATGTCAGCATTAATAATACCGGTATTGCTATATTGTTGAAATTTTGCGGTAGGCCTAAATTTGTAGTTTTGTACTTTTATTGCAAATTTACTGAATTTAATCTCTCAAATTGTAGCTTTGTGTGAAATGTCGAATTTGTCAATTTTTCATATGTCTATACTTACTGAGGAAAAACGGAAAAACAATTTTTTCCTATTTTTCCGGATTTGTTGTACCTTTTAAATCCCTGACTATGCATTAATCTGATATAATGAACAGTTGGTGACCGTTACACTATTGATCAATTTATAGTGATAGATATAGTATTCTCTGGATCACTAGGCCTACCGGATGAAATTGTAAAATCATCTTATATTATGAAACTGTATAAGTACCTGTACCATATGAAAAAATGATCAATAATGCTAAATTAATGAGCAACATTAATAAAACATTCTCAGATTTGCCAGTAAAAATTATCATGTGGAGAAAACTTCTATTTTTCATGTTTAGCCAGCCCGTTTCAGCTAACTGGGGTGATATCTGCGCCTTATGGTACACTATGTATAAATCTTACACACGAGTTTTGCACTTTTTGGATTTTTTTCTCTTGTGAACAAGTTACCGGAGTGACAAAACGAATATGTCGTTTTCAAATAGGCTTTTTCCCGCTTCTACCTTTTTTTTAAGCCTGAGTTTTTGAACGTCACCGTCCCCAGCTCGGTGTAAATAACATTACTCGAGTCTATCATGGCCCCGTTGAATGCGCATGCGTCAAGACGCTATTTCGAAGAAAGATTATTTAGAAGTTAATAGAAGGCAGTGAAATAGGCCTATTCTACTTTCATAGGAAGTGTTTTTATTGTAAAACATACTGTATTTAAACCAAGATAAATACAATTTATCCTTCATATAGTTTGTGTGTGATACATGGCAATCGTTTTCACATTTTCCGATTGTTTTATTGTATTTCTGAAGGTGTGTTTTTAGTCTTTTGAGTTGTTCTTGCAATGTTTGCACTTGCAACAACATAGAGCTGACATTTTCAACATGGCGATTCGAAAGTTCGGTTTGGGAATTCTAGTTTTCAACAACCAGAGATGCCGCTTTCGCCTGGTGAAGATTTAAAATAACCAAAAAATAGGTAAGAATATAAAAACATATGGGTGGCGAGACTTATGTTTGGTTTCATTTTTAGCTAGGGCTAGTCCCATGAGCCTAGCCTAGGCCTAGGCCTAGGCCTAATAGTCTGGTAGGCCTACCATCTCAATGCTGTGGGTCAGCTAAAGTTCTGAGTTCTGAGTCTGGGTCAGCTACAGCATGGCTACAGTTCCTGAGCCTAGGCCTAGGCCTATGCCTAAGATGCCTAAGCGACCCTAACCTAGGCTTAGTCCTATCTTCATGGACCTAGCATCCAGCAAAGGTTGTTTCACAATAGCTCCGGTAAATTTGTCATACTCGGTAGGGCTACCATCCCCCCAAAAAATCCCCACATAAGGCACCTGACGCACAAAATTGTCATCCTGAAATTAAATGAACACTCGATAAAAGAATGAAATCACACGGACATTGATCACATTCAGCCATCTTTGGAGGTGAAGGCACCAACCTTGACCACTAACCCTAACCATTTGGTAGGCCTACCAAGTAACATAAAATACTAGTCTTCCAAGTCATTATATTCTAGGCCTCTGGCCTAGACTTCTAGGGAGGTCTAGGTCCAAGTAGCCCTACAGGACTCTTGAGGCAAATTGGGGTAAACATGATGGCCAACCTTAACCATTCTTTTTACAGAAACCGGTAACGTTTTTTAGTTCTTCAAGTTTTTCAGTGATGGTCCAGGTTAGGTACGGTAGGGTAAGGTTCTCTAGTGATGGTCAGGGTTAACCTAGGTGTGGAAAGGTGTTTTAGTGATGGTCAGGGACTCAGAGTTGGGTAGGGTAAAGTTTTATTTTGCATGGACAACTAGATTGTAATTTCAGGGTTCATGCCCTGCCCTACTATCCCTAATCACCACCATTTAGTTTAAACTCAATGCCACCATCTACCACAACCTAACATAACCCTATAACAGATTGGTTTAGGAAACGGCATATTTAACCAAATTGCTTATACTAATTTGGTTTATACCAGTACACCTATAGCACGGTCTAGAGTAGGAGGGGTCTTGTGTCGAGGCTATTTCGGCAGGTAGGCTACTAACAGTGCTGCTAGTTCCACCAAAATCCTTGCGGAACGCTAGGTGACAAGAGGCCGGTGGGCTTGGCTCTACGCGTGAGCTCACTAAATGTACGTCATTGTTCGTGGTAAGGTGTCAGCTGTCAAACGTCAATTGGACCACGACTGGCCTCTGTTCACCTAGTGTTGGAACTAGCAGCACTGTTGGTACCAGCCTTCCAGCGCACGGAGCTAGCCCGATACAAGACCTCTAGTGTAGACCACACAAACATCAGCCTACAGACACTTTAAAACCATCATGAAAAACCCCTAAAGGCCTAAGTATGTTAACCTAACACAATGTTGAAGTAGATTAGCACAGCCATTGATTTTGTCAAAATCGATGACGCGGCTTACCTGCTATATATTTACCGACAAATTTCTCAAGAATATGCTTCTAGAAACGATATACTAAGGTTCACAGATGTTTTTGTTTTAGTCTATAAGGCTCGACCCAAAATTTAACTCAATTCAATTTGCCATGACTGGTCGTACAACAAGGTCTTTTCTAAAGGTCTGCGCTAATGCCTCTGTAGGCCCTAGATGAATGTTTCTACACTACGGTAGCAATTAACCCAGATGTTCATAACCACCATCACTAGAAATCACTAGGCCTAGTTCTATTAGAAAAGTGCGTAAGGAAAGAAAATTTCAATGAATTTGCATTAAACATTTTCAAGGCATTGAATAAAACACAATTAATTGAATGAAACTCAGTGACTGTTTTTTGAAAATCATTTAGAAAGAAATGAAATCAGCTTGACGAATTCGTTGAATTTTATTGGATTCACTGAAATTTTTAATGAATTGTAGGCCTACATTGTTTTACGTCCCATCAAGTGCTATGTCCGGGCATCGGCCTACTGTTGTTCTTGTTTGTTGTGCAGCCCGGTAGCGGCAAGGTCACCATGTCTCGCGGCTACTCGAAGATTTACAACCGCAAGCTGAACGCGGCGTCTCAGTCCAGCATACAGTTCGACAAGCTGCTGAACGAGAACAGCAACCGGCCGTGCGCCTCCAAGTCCTCCGGCACGCTGGGGAAATGGGGCGTCATCTCCTGCACCTCCATCAGGAGCACAAATCTCAAAGGTGTTACTATTCACTGGTTTAACGTAGTGGTACCGGTAGCTTAGGAACTGGTAGTTTGCCACGATTTCAATTACTCATACCTAGAGACATGTAATTATAGCTTTTATTTTTTCTTTTTAAAGCGTTATGACTGAAAAAGAGCACTTTGGTGCATCTATTATTTTGAAACTTGGTTTTTTGTAGCGAACAACAGTATCGTACTGATAAAACCATTGTGTAACGTGCTATTGCGTACAAGAGAAACATAGCAATTGATATTTTCAGACAAATTGTGTCACCACCGGGTTATCTACGCCTCATCTGCCGCCTGCATTTTCAGCTGCTTTTTGGTTTTCAAAATTCCCAGCTAACTTCACTCTTTTAGAGCTCAATTGATATAATTTTGCAGAAAATAGCATCTATAATCCTTTCATTGTACGAATATAGCGTTTATATCGCAAATACGTTGAAAAATAGTGGAATCAGACTTGTAGCATTTAGTCGCATTTTCAAAAACATGATCAATCACCGTCAAATATATTGAAACATGAAGATATACTAGGAAAACATGTATTGAAGCACTTTTAGATTTCATTTCTTCTACAGCAATTGCTATTTTTACATGTGTCTACTCATACCGTTACTGAGGATTGAATCTTGCGTTTATACCAGTTCCGGTTCCTAAGATTTGGTAATCAATTAAATTACAAGGTTGGCTTGTAATGAACATGCTTCTGATTCTGAAGCGCCCACTGTTTAGTTAGGTAGGCCTAATCAACTTTAAATCGGCGACGGCACGAGTAAGGCAGGACAGGCCGAGTCTTCACTGACTTGAACCAATTCATGATCTGTATCTTGTAGAGCGGTAACAGAACAAAGTTACCGAACAGATCGAGAGTGATCGGTCGTCAGGCTCAACATAGGCATATGTACCAAATATGTACGGGGATTGAAGAACATGAAATTGATGTAAACTACCCGTACAATAATTTGTAAAAACATTCCATCAATATCGAAACTTGTTGGATCGTTTGGACGGGGCACCACAAGTGCGATTTCACCGCCCCATTATAATTATTCTAAAATGAACAACAATGAACTTTTACACTAGGACTGCGCTTTCTGTGACCATACTTTTTTTGCCGTGGATTAAAGTCTTTCACTTTCCAAAAGTCTGGATCATATTGAAAGTATGAACCATTTTTGTGATATAGCCTAAGCCTACATAATACATACTGTATCTGGACATTACCAACATTGTTATTAACGAGTAGTGACAAACACACGAATGCTGACATCTTCCACTTTGAACCTAGTCTACTTCATTCCATCAACAGAAGATGTCAAGTTTACCATTATACAATGCATACAAAATTATTAAAAAGTCTGTGAGGCCTAAATTAGTTCAATTAGGCTTAGGTCTATCACTCATTAAAGCTCTTGGTCAATTGATTCTTCGTCCAAGCATTTGCTTCCAGGACTGTGGGAAACCACAAAAACCACCTCAGGATGGATGAAAATAATTTAAAAAATGTGTTTGTTGGTCTTGAATTGCAGTATACATTTTCATTCTTTTCTTTCAATTTCATCATGAGTCAATAAAGTTTTGAATGAAAGTTTTGTGAAAGAGCTATAGATGATCACAAAGTAGATAACGAGTACAGTAAGCCTAGGTCCTACAAACTAGATATGTATACAACAGGAAACCTACGAATAGGACCCTTCAAACTATTGCCACAGACTTACCGAATGTGAATACAGTAGAACCTCTTTTATACGATTTTAAGGGGACTGAGGAAAAAAATCGTATAAACGGAAAATCGTATAAATGGATAATCGTATGAAATATGATGAATAGAAAAAATGGCATGTTTCAACAAGGTATCAGGTTTTATTAAGACACAAACAAATACATAGGTCATATATGTCAGTATAATAATAATAACAATTATCTAACATAAACCAGGGACAGCTACAAGTTAATCATCTACTACTTGAATAAGCTATCATGATACTGAACAGCTCACAATTTATTGCTTGACACGTGAGACTGTAAACAAACAAACACTGCCATCACGGCATTGAAATGGGAGTGGCTATCTCGACTACAACACTGACTAGGCCTGCATAAATAGGCCTACTACTTTATTTATGACTACAAGTCACCATCTTGCACACCTCTATGGTAATTTTCATTAAAATGCCTTCAACTGATGCTAATTCACTTTCAATAATATCACTGTTATTGTTCACAAAATCCTTTACCACTCGCCATTGACGAAAATACGCGCGTGTTCACAACAAAAGTGAACTTTCTATCAGCTGTTGCACAGATACAAGCGCTACGACGCGTCTGATTGGTCGACTGAGATGACGCGTCTGATTGGCTAACTAGAGATGACCCTAGGCGCCATGATGACATAGCAACATAGAATGTCACTAAACAAATGCAGGTGTGCAGCAGGTAGTTTTCACGTTTTTTGGGATGTACCCAAGCTGGGGTTTTTACGACTTCATGATGAACACCTGACTGGGATTATTGAAAATGTAGGAAGGGGACAGAAATTTAGGCGTATAACTGAAAAGTTGTAAATAAATGAGTCGTATAACAGGACAAAATTAACATGTAGTCTTATGGAGAATGGTTGGGACTGCCTAGAAAAGTCGTATATATGTGAAAATCGTATAAATGCGAATCGTATAAAAGAGGTTCTACTGTAATAATGTTATTCATTTGCAGGCCGGCGTGAAGAATTGGGTACAAAACGAAAACGTGCTGAAAATAACAATCGAAACGCAAAACTGGCAGCAGTCACCGCGGCAACTTCTGAAGATCCGTTCTCGTTCGATGTTGATCCCAGCCAAGGCAAAGTCCCGCCGTCTCCCGTTGCGGCCGTCGTCAAGCCGAAGAAGTTCTTCAAGAGCCGCAACGCAGACGCAGCGGCGTCCGTCGACATGTCGGCAAATGCCCCAACGTTTGCTGGGACGGGCGGCGGCTCAACTTACGGGGCTAAAAAATATGCAAAAGAAAGTCCGATCTTAACGGAATCGGCTGCGTCAAAAAAGTTCTTTGTATCAAAAAAGGTTCCTCTCGAAACTGTGGCTGAGCAAACTGAGGCGATGAATCTATCGAGTCCGACCAAAAGTCCGAGTCCACCAAAAACTGAGCACAAACCTCCGATCGTTCTCCGGATATTCAAAGGTACATCACACCTTGTCAACGAATCCGGTAAGAAGAGCAACAATGCCCCAGCCGTTGCCAAGCAGTCTAACCCGAATGAAGGTGGCACCCTTGGCAGAAGCACCAGAAGTACAAGGAGTACAAAAAACTATTCAGAAATCGATGACTGTGAATTGACATCCTCTTTTGAAAGCAAGAAATCTACAAGTACATCACCTGCTCGAAGTATTACAGAATCACCCAAAAAGTCGAAAAAAATGAAAGTGAGTGAAGCGCAGAGCTCAAGCTATGAAGATATAGTTCGTGTGGCAATAGACTATAATTCTGGCCCCGCGTCGCCCGACGTTGGGGACGGTTCGTCCGAGGAAGTGCCGGAGAAGGAGGCGGTCGTGGAAGAACGGGTACCAGTGATGAAGCTGAAAGTTATCAAAGAGAGGGCGACCAAAAGAGACGTCACCAAAGACATGAAAGAAGCAGTCATAATTGGTTCTCAGGAGAGTGAAATTGTACCTCTTACTCAGGATTCTGGCATCGCAAGCCAGTCTCTGCCGTCGTCACCTCCCCTCGTCTCGCCTCCAGACGAAGAGATGCCCCTAGCCAGCGTTCCCGCCGACCCGAGCGAGCCTGCGCCGCCCAGGGACGTTAGTCGAGAGAACGACGAGAAGCTGTTGGAAGGAGACGAGCTGCTGGCAAGCACGTACGTGGCGGCTGAGAAGCTGGTGGTGCCGCAGGTGAAGACGGCAGCCGAGTGGTTCTCGGACAGCGAGGACAGCAGCGGCGCGCTACCGGCACCCGTTGCCGCGGCGGCCAAGCTGGAGCCCGGCCCGGCGACCAAGAAGGGCAGCATCTTCAAGAGCCGCTCGCTGCTGTCAGGCGGGAGCAAGAAGCGGCTGGCGCTGTACAAGCACAAGTGGTCCGACAACGACAAGGCAGCCGCGGCCGCCGCGCAGCCAAGCTCCTCGCAGCCGCCCTGCGTCTACACGGAGACGGACGAGGAGTTCGAGCAGACTCCGCTCACTCGGGTCACTTCTTGGCCGATGGCGGACACGGATTCTCTCGATCTCGACGAGTCGGAAGCCATCACCAGCGTCAAGTGCACGAAGAAAGCCAAAGGGGTAATCACTTTGAAATACATAACAATTACTTGATGTACTAGGTAAACGCATGATAGAGATGTTTAGGTGATGGTTGTACCTGTAGAGGAACCTCTTCCTCACATTTTCTACCTTGTTAAATTTTGTTTCTTAATCTCGCTTATATGCTCCCCGTGTTGAATAGTTTCATTAGGTTCTTTCGGTAGGTTTTTCACTCTCAACCAATATTGTTTCGGTTGATCGCTCTTTTAGCCGATAATTGAAATTTTTAGATGAATTGTATCATTTTAAAATACCGGTAGGTCGTACATGTAATTTCTTGGATTTATTTATTTCCATTTTCATAAAAAGTTGGAGATTATTAATAAAATCACAAATATTTGTAGCCGTTTGGGCTCCCCGAAATGTCCAGTCATGCCGTTGGCTTTTGGTCTGTCATTACCATTAGTACGAATGAAAAAAGATATTGATTCCAATACCTTATCGATAATCGTTTTGAAATTTCCTTCATCTTATCAATAATACCAAAAATATTGTTTTTCAAATATTGTAGTATTTGTTGTTGAAGTTTGTAAAATCTGTTTGCAATACTGCATAAGCTTGATGCTTGGTAGTTATGTACATCAATCTTGACTCCCCCCAGTTTTTGACAATTACTATCCCACAGTCGATGGAAATGAGATGTTCACTTTCGTCTGAACAGATGCCGTATACGCGTCGCATCTCTCCAAGTGGGCTTAGTAAGACTTGTAGCATATCTGACAGGCGTAGGGCCTATCACAATGTTGACGTGAATAAACTTGCTTTGTCAACAATGCCGTGAGTGTTTGGTTGCATTCATTCCAAAGTTGGGCTCCACTTCAATTTGCAGTTTCTGTGGAGGTAAATAATGGGCGATGCATTGAGGTGTGGAACGAGCACAAAAATGAGTCATTGCAATACGTGGGCGATGACACGACAAACATGGCCTGTAAAGATGCCAACGCAACGTTTCGAACTGAGACAAAAGTAGGGCCTAATGTGAATGCTAAGATTCAGTGAACACACTGCAATAAGCTCTAGTTCCCACTTGCTCCAAACAGTACGCTAGCAGTCGCTCGTGAGTAAATGAGCGACAAAGACTACTACAGTGAACCCTCGTTGATCCACACTGGGTTCATCCGAAATTTGACGTATTTCGAACTTGAAAACGATCTCCTTTTTTAAGTTGTAGGCATTTCAATGTTAATTTATATGGTTAATCCGAATTCCAGTTAAACCGTAATTTGAACTAGTTAATATTTCATTCATCCCTTCAATTGCATTAACACTGATTTCGGATTTGATCATTCGAAATAGTTTGAGTTAATTCCTTGAATTTATCATTATTTTCCTAATTACTATCCTTTTTATTTGCGCGTAAGAATGAGTCGAAGCTCGGTCAGCTGTTGCATGATCTGTGTGTGTCAGCCGGCCGAATGCGGAGTGAGTCTGCCCGAATGCAGTTGACCTTGGCGATGTTTGAGCTCGGAACACTCGTTCGTCCAACTCGGGACAGCTGAGCGCCAAAAAGAAGCGGACCGTATGAGGTTCGTTGTCACGGAGATAGCCGAGTACACACGATCAGTGAGGCCATTAGCAACGGATCTATTACGTAGTCTCAGCCGGTGACATAGCTTCCTCTCGCGCGCAATAGGCCTACGTAGCTGACTAAATTCTAAGCGAGAAAAATGACTTTGCTTAATCCGAATTTTAATAAATCAAAATAATTTTTTTGTGTCCCTTTCGTTTGGGATGAAGGAGGGTTTACTGTAGTTGATGACCCGCCCCTAACGTATAGCTGACTTGTGTTTCAGTTCTACACGGTCGTAAGAAACGTGCAGAAAGCGCATCAGATCCAAGAGTCCGGCGAGTTCCAGGAGTTCAACGACGATGTGGAATATATCCTGGACGCACTTCAAGACACGTTCCCCATAGGAACAAGGTAAGACTCTGAACTTCTTGCTCAGCAACGTTTGGGAGGGTCAAGTGTATGTACCTAGTCCAGTTACCATGGAGATTACCGCTTTATACTGCTCCCTCTCCGATAAGTCCATCCCTAAGATCCGGTGTTACCAAGTCCTGTTGGCCTTGTCTGAGGGTTGGTGAAAACAAACAGTATGGCATAGGCCTACACAGGTTTGTCAAGCCTTCAATCTATCGACATAACCTCAAAGCTTGGTTAGGGACAAATCGGCAATCATTTAGAAATATATTCTTCGTCTTGAGATGGCAGTATTTATTCTAATTCATGAGATCATGATTTTAAAGTGATCCGATTGGTTGGACTAGAGGCAGTTTTGTTGCCGTGCGAAATCAGTTGAAAGCAATCCACCGGACTCGCTTTTCGTCCGAGACTAGAGCAAATCACCAGAACAAGACCACCGCGGAGTTGGTACGTGGATATTTTCAATTCCGCGTGTTTTTGGTGTAAAATTGAGACTAGGCACCCCGGGGGGGGGGGGGGGGGGCAGGACCTGCACAAGGTCCAGCCACTGATCTATATACACATGGATAGCGTATGCAGTGAGAGAAGCCTGAAGCTAAAAGAAGAGTGTACTAGGCCTGATATGTCTGCCAAAGGTGTCTGCCAGTTGTCTATGGATCGTGGGGTTGACGTGGCCCGAGATGACCAATGCAATCTCTTCTTGTCTACGGACACAGTAGTGATGAGCTTTGGTCAAAGATATTATGTTTGGCCGTGGACGTGAACATCAGCGTGCAAGTCTGTCAGATGTCAGATTGCCGTAGAAATTCCACAGTAAAATCTGTAATGGAGCGAATATAAGTTTACTGATTATTTCTAGTATTCTAGTAGGCCTAATTATTCTGGCCCCAGTAAACAATATCGGCTTTGTTCCCTGTTTCAGCTAAAGTAACTTTGAAAATAAAATCCGCTCATAGGTTGGTATACGGTTAACGTAATAGCTGCAGGTTGGCTGCAGGTACAAGATGGCCTACTGGCTGGCTTGACTCTGGTTAGGTTTAACGGGCAGCGCCATTGTCCAAGGCCTTCTATAGTATATACCGGTAGTATAGAAGGCTTCTTTTCGGCTTCTCTTGCTTATCGGCAGTTGGCGACTATACGCTATCCATGTGTGTAGAGATCAGTGGGTCCGGCCATGAAGTGTTGTCCGTTGTTCTAGGTGCCTGTCCGCCATCACGCTGGCCTCCAAGTGCATGGCGCCGGCGTTCAGGATGCACGTCCGCGCCCACGGCACCGTCGCCAAGTTCTTCCGCGCCCTGCACGACGCCACCAAGGACCAGGTAACCGCCATTTCACACGCTGATACCTAGAGATGGAGGAATTTAGCATTAATTAATGATATTTTACAACAATATATATTTTAGGTATTCTTTATGTTTCATGGTATTTTGTAGGCCTGTGCGAGTCGAGTTCGAGCAGAGATTGTGCTCGAACTCGACACGAGTAGGCTGAGAGATTTGCTCGAAATTTCGGATCTCGAACGTTTTTCGAGAATAAACTCACTAAACTTCACAAATCGCGATGTTTCAACTGTTTAGGTTAGGTTACGATGTTGATCCCGCCCAAAGGTATGACGCATTGTTAGAGGCATGAAATTTTAGCATTAACTTTTTTGATTTTTAGCATTAACTATTTCAAAAATAGCATTTTATAGCATTAATCAAATTCAAAATTAGCGTTAATTTAGCATTAACTTGAATGCCCTTCCCTGGGTCGTTTCTTACTCTAATTTTTCTTTTTTAACAAAAAGCGACACTGATTCTACATGTTTAATTGAAGTGTCTTTTTTTCCATTCTGTCGCAAATTATAAACACTGCACATTGAAATCTTATTGTCGAAACTTGTAGGCTTTAAAGGCCCCTGCTCACATTTGTATCCTTATCATTTTTGGACTATATTGGCCCAAATATAAGCTGAGGGTTTTTCCATAATTTAAAGTTCAAAAGTCATCTTAATTGGTCATAAACACTTTTTTATCAGTTATAATTGGGCCCACTATGCTACAAATGGATACTGTAAATTACAGTTTTATTCAATTCAAAAGATACTAATTCAACAACACAAGACAGAACAGTAGGGAGTTCCCATTTTGATCAAGGGTTTCTAGTATTTGTTGACAGGCATCTGCTTTATGTCATTTTGTGCTGCAAGTTTTCAGTGAAAAGGATGGTCAGTGACTAGGGGGGGGGGGGGAGGGGCTGTGTTATAATCAAGTGCAACCTGATACTGCCATTGACTTTATAATGATACTGCTAACATGAACAATCTTGTCAAGTAGTGTGCCTTGCTTGAAGTGGGAATGTTTTATGAGTCCAAGGGTCAAAGGTCTCACTGTGTGTCACAAAAGACTAAAATCCAAAATATTAAAGAAGACTAAAATAAACTAGGTGCCAATGCAGTGACCAATAATGATAAACTCCCTTACAATTGATTAACTAATATGACAATTTCATTCTCATTATTCAATATTATTTTTAATTCATTGAATTGAGTATTTAATTAATTCTAGCTTCTATTACCTAGAAATCCTGTTTTCAATTATTGGTCTGAAAGTTGGGAGGTCGGCTTATATTTGGGACAATATGGTACTGTAACTCTGATGTTCACTCAACAAAAGTCAGCAAAGGAATGAGCATAAAATGGCTGGCAACAGGTCGCACATGTTCTGACTCAGCTAGATGCCAAGGCTATTGTGATGGGAGTGGGAGGGACGAGAGGGGCCAACCAGACGCTTGGTCTGAAGTGTCAGATGGTTGCTATGGAGACGACATAAACTAGCCCAGGCTAGGTTAAATACCAGCGATCAAAACAATAGACAGGATGCAGATGTTGTTTTGCACTACCTGCACCTAGGTTCTTTAATTGTTTGGAAATTCTAGGAAGGGAAGAAATAGATCTGGAATGTGAGATTTTGGGTTTTCCTAGTACTTGCTTATGATTTTGAACAAAAGAGTGCAGCTGACAATGTTTTAAGAAGAATTGCCATTTTGTTATAAATAGCGCCTATTTCGCGTAAACATCCATTTATCGCTGTAATCGGCATTTATCGCTTTAAATCGCGAAAATGAACATGGTGTTAAATGATTTGCAACATCATAAAACATAAAGATAATTGAAAAGAATTTGGTTTCAGATTACTTTCAATTTTATCGCGCCTATAGCTATTGCGAAAATTTCATGCCTCTACGCATTGTATACCACCAACTTGAGAAAGAAAATCCCTCAAATTTGTTTGCGCTCTGATCGCTCGTTAGCTAGTGTATCGACCATGATAAATCATGAATTTCTGATCCTACTTCTACTCCGCCAATCGCTAAGAACTTTTGATTTTCCAGGAGTACATCTTTTCGTGTTAGAACACGCATTGTCATCAGAACACTCATACTTGCCTTACTTTGTTCCTTAACTCACTTATACACATATAGACGTACATGTCTTGCAAAACTTTTAATTAAAAAAATGAACCCATTCCTGATTAAAGTTTTGTGAGCTAAAATAATGTAATTTATCGCTTGAATTTTTATTTAAATTTAAGCAAATTTACTTGCTCGCTCGAAAAAAACTGCTGGAACATCTATTTTTAAAGTGTGTGCTCGCTCGAAATTTGCTCGAAATTCAAGCAAAAACCTCCATGCTTACTCGAACTAATAAAAGGCCTGCTCGCACAGCTCTACTGTTTCTATTCATTCAACATCATATTCTATTTCACTATTTCTCACTTCAAATGTATTTTTCAGAGTATTTCGCTACATCTAGCTATTTTGTGAAAATTTGCACGACTTTGAAGATACAGTAAACCCTTGTTAATCCGAAATCGAAGGGACCTAAAAAAAATGATTTCGGTTTATAAAAATTCGGATTACCCAAAAATTCATTTTTCCCGCTCAGAATAAAGTTATGTCACCGGCTGAGACTACGTGATAGATCCGTTGCTAAGGGCCTCGCTGATCGTGTGTACTCGGCTATCTCCGTGACGCGTGATCCTCATATGGCCCGTTTCTATTGGCGCTCGGCCGTCCTGAGTCGGACGAACGAGTGTTCCGAGCTCAGACTTCGTCAAGGTCGACTGCATTCGGTACACAAAGCATGGCACAGCTGAGCATGCTTCCACTCATTCTTACGCGTCAAATGAAAAGGATGGAAATTGGGAAAATAGTAATAACTTCACGGAATTCACTCGGATTATTTCGAATTATCCAATCCGAAATCAGTGTTGAAGCAATTGAAGGAACGAAATATTAGTTCGAATTACGGTTTAACCGAAATTCGGATTAACCATATTAATTAACATTGAAATGCATATACCTTCAGCTGGGGACCGATTTCAAGTTCGAAATAGGTCAAATTTCGGATTAACCGAGTTTGGATTAACGAGGGTTTACTGTATTGAGCTGGATCGTATAAAACAAAATTTTTGAAAAATGTATTCAAATAAAAATTTAACTGCAGAAACCGAATGTCAAGTTGAAAAGAATCGTTATCCGTTTCCTTGAATACCTTTGAAAAATGAGTAGAATTCGGACAACTTCCCGCCTCAGACTACAAAGTCCGAGAGAATGTGTCATTTTCGTTGTTAATCCCGTACCGATATCGGTAGTTATTGATCTCCTGCTTTTAGTAGTTTGCCACAATATGCTACATTTCACATAAAAAACACTACCAAAACTGAAAATGAATGCTATAGGCCTATTCCTACAACTCTACTGATACCTTATTCTACGTTTTCAATCATTTGTTCAGGGTGGAAGAGCGCAAAACAACAAAGTTTCTATTATATCATTAATAGATATGGATGGTTGCCAGGGCCCAGATGCACAAAGAGTTTTATCTCTTAACCTGTTCTAAGTTAAAATAGTTTTAGGACTTATCACCAGACTTGGTTATAACTCGTATTCACGAAAAAGTTTAAGCAAAAGTTTTAAGAATAGTTGGTGATAAAGTTATCACCGGTCTTGACTGGTTTTAGTGGAGATACAACACTCCTTAAAATTCTTTGTGAATAGGGTTTAAAGATAAAACCGTGATAAAGTTAGAACGTGTTATCTCGGTTCTAACTTAGAACGGTGTAAGCGCTAAAATGTTTTAAGATAAAATTCTTTGTGAATCTGGGCCCTGGTTATGGTATGTTACTGTAGAAGAAATGATTTGCTGTTTTCAACCCTTGTGTTGAATATTCAGTCACAAGACGGTAGTAGGCCCTGTTCCAGCATGGTCACAGAGACTTCCAAGGATCAATAATCCGAGCTCAATGACCACTTCAGTGCCTTCTCTTCGGTAGAATCCTAACTCGCTATTGGTTCATGTAGTTAACCAATGAGAGCAAGCCAAACTTTCAAACTGGAGAATGCAATGTTGCCATGTTTTTGTATTTGTATTAATCACTGTATCAGTCATTTGTACAATTTACATTGTGTTGACCTTGTCAGAAACTATTTACTAAAACATATATTAGAAGTTTAAGAAACTTAGATTATAACTAACATAGGCCTACAGTATTTTAAATAGGGTTGCCCTTTGATATGAATTTCATGATCGATAAATAATAATTGGCTTCATATCGATAATCGACTAGAAAAATAATCGATTATTTCAGCTAAGTATCGATAATCAACTTGAAGTGATTGATAATTGATTACTGTATATCGATTATTAATTTGAATAGCATGTGACCCATAGATTTATTATAGTGGTGTCAGCTTCCCCTTCCTCTCTTCCCTTTCCTACCACCATAAATCACACCACTTCCAACATTGAAGTCATTGACAAGCAGTTCACTTTGAACACCAAGAGTGTTCACCAATCGTGTTTGTTACAGAAATGTTCCCGCCTTACTCTTTCATTGGATAATTTTGGAAGTAAACACTGAACAATCATATAAAAATGATGAAATACACGTTGATTATCGATTTAATCGATTATATCGATACATTGATACTAAAAACACATTCGATTATCATATCAAACAGTGATTATCGATACATATTGCACACAGAAAACACACATAAAATATTCCTGTATTTTCACTGTTCCTTTTGCTTAAGTGCACAAGATACATTTTTATATTTCAGATATATTCATTTTTAATCATTATAATTATTAAAAACAACCAATAACAAGTTTATTGTGAAATATCTCATGAAGTTTTGTTGTTGTGTGTAGAGCCTGGGTCTGTGCACGGCGACGGTGATGTTTGTGCTGAGCCAGGACCGGCTGAACATGGACCTGGACCGCCACAGCCTGGAGCTGATGCTGAACCTGCTGGAGTCCGACGCCAGCCACCGCAACGCCCTCGACGACTGCGGCCTCACCAACAAGCAGCTGCACAAGAACAAGCAGAAGGTGCACACTCTCACACCCCTTTACATTACAGTGAAACCTCGAGCCATCATTTTTCAAGGGACCAGTAAAATTGAACTATCCATGCAGGAGAACGATCCATCCGGGAAAATGTAACATAGATTATATGGGAGTGGAGTGGGAGAAAATGTATGATACAAGCAGGAAAACGATGGATCCGGGAACGATGCATCGAGATTTCACTGTACTACCATCCTACTACAGTAGAGTTACTAGAGTAAATGGGCAGTAACTAATATTGCGTTCACACGGAGTTACATATTTTACTGCGTGAGTGTGTTTTGAGCTTTACAGCCTTCTAGCCAACGACACTACAATAATTTCCAAAGGCTGTTTGCACTGCTGATTGGGCGGTGTCATGTTGTTATGAATATGTCGAGTACTTTAACCTAAAAATATAAATATCGGTCATCTAGCTGCACTTATTGCTTTTACAAAATATTAGGCGATTATTAGGCCTACATGATGGCGTAATGCGAGGCGCAACAAATTGTCCCAGATAAATGGTCTTGGCCTTAACAATATTTACACCTTTTGCCAACGCCATCTTGTAAATAAAAACGCAAGCTATATTGTAAGTAACTTACATCTGGACGATTTGTTGATGTAGTCGAATTCGTGTGAGAAATCCACATGCCACAAACAAATGAGTATTCACATTTCATTTAATTGCATCGCCAATTAATATCCTTTTTCATGAGCCTAGCGCAGTTGTTTACTTCCACCGCATCTTGGATGCGAATATTTGAGGTCTATAGAAGTCATGACACGAAGTTTCTACAAAACAACACCAGGTAGATAAGCGATCGGGTGTTCTAAGGCAAGAGATCAGGATCCGGTTCAAGTTGAGACACCATCTGAACCTGGCGAACCAACGCAACCCTCAATGCATTTTGGGTGAAACCCTGCGACCTGTGCAGTGCTTGCTAACGCTGGTTGTGTGCAGGTGCGCGAGCTGTGCGCGGAGATCCAGAGCCAAGGTCACGCGAAGCACCTGAACCTGGACAACATCACGGTGGGCCACCTGGCCATGGAGACGCTGCTGAGCCTGACGTCCCGTCGCGCGGGCGAGTGGTTCAAGGAGGAGCTGCGTGACCTCGGCGGCCTGGAGCACATCGTCAACACCGTCTGCGACTGCTGCAGACAGGTACGCCGTCATTCTTTCCCGTCTACGATCTGCACCTTATTGTCCTCATTCTTAAGGGGGTGCGTGCACGGTGCTTATAAAAATAGAGAAATTCACGTTCACTCATTTTTTTCCGTGTTCAAAAACCAGTGTAATTCGAAGAAAAGTTCACATCTCCAAGATAATTTTATGCTCTTTAATTGATGTGACATTCAATTCCAGTGAATTCAATCAGTTTCAAGATGATACGTCAATGAATAAAATGAACGCAATGAAATTAATTGACGTATCGTCTCAAAACTGATTGAATTCACAAAATTAAAATGACATCAACTAGAGATCATGAAATTATCTGGGAGATGTGAATTTTCATTCAATTACACTGATTTTTTGAAATGGGAAAGAATATTGAAGATGAATTTGTAAGCACCGTGCACGCACCCCCCAAGTGAAAATCATGACCTCGAAGAAAATTACTACAAGTTGCATGCTGTAAGGCTCTCGGTTCAACCGTCATTCTTCCTCATTACCGGCACGTGCAGCGCAGTGGTCAACGCCCTCGCTTCGTGTGATACGGGAGACGAGGTTCGATCCCTGCCACCGACCATCTTGACTGGGGTTTTTCATGGTTTCCCTCTGTAGTCTAGGCTAATGCCGGGATGGTTCCTACAATAAGTCAGCCATGACCGCTACATAACAGGAAGGAGTTCCCATTTTGATCAGGGGTTTCTAGTTTTTGTTGACAGACAGGTATCTGTTTCATGTCATCTTGCACAGCAAGTTTTCAGTGAAAAGGGAGGTTAAGGACTGAGAGGGGGGGGGGGGGCTGTGTTGTAGTCAAGTGGAACCTGATACTGCTAACATGAACAATCTTGTCCAGTAGCTTATATTGATATGGAGTGGGATTGTTTTACGAGTCGAGGGGTCAAAGGTCTCACTGTGTAGGTCACAAAAATAGAAGACTAAAATAAACTGGGTGACAAGTGATGACAAACTTACCTGTTTAACTAATATTACGACAATTTCATTCTCATTATTCCAATTATGTTATATTTGTTTAATTGTGTAGACCTACTTAGATTAGGCCTTATTTATCTTCTATTTACCTAGATACCGTATTTACACGCATATAAGACGCACCGGCTTATAAGACGCACCCCTACTTTTCAGGTTCCATTTTTGGAAACCTTTTTGTTTACTTATATAAGACCCAGTATCATATTCCCAATATTTCATGTCATAAACATGATTCAGGAGACCTTGTAACCACAAAAGAAGGTTCCAGTCCTTTTACCCAATACCAGAGCCACTCTATTAGACAATAAACAATATTGATAATATATCTTCCCAGTTTAGATTCATTTTTATCCATCATATAGTGTTGAAAGAGTAGCGCCCTATAGACTCAGTTATCACCATCACCCATATAGCGCACTTAGAGGCAAGTATTGTTGATTGATGATAAACAGATGTGTCAAAGTGTTCGACTTGGTATTCAGTGTAACATGATCCAGAGTCTGACCTCCTGACCTCTAATGGAGGAAAAAGGCATAAGGATATTTTATGAGTATGTTTGTTATCATTTGTTGACACATTTACGACAATATTATATCCCGACAATTGCCGATTGGGGGTCTGCCATATGCTTTAATATCGACGACCATCCGTGCATACAATCTGACGACGATTGTGGGTTCGCCCTATGCTTTAACACTGGACGACCGGCAGTGTTTCACGGGAACTGTTTTTGCGATGTTTTTACATCAGAGAAAAACAGTTTTCAGCGAGCGGGGGCGTAAATATATCGCAAAATGTGACAGTTTTTTCGTCACTTACCTTTATAAGACGCATGTGACTTTTTGATGACTTGAAAATGGAAAAAAAGTGCGTCTTATATGCGTGTAAATACGGTATCTTTTTTCAATTATTGATCTGAAAGTTTGGGGGGTCGGCTTATATTTGGGACAATACCGTAAATGTTAATTGTTGACGACAATATCTCACTGTAATTAATTTTCCTGTCTCCTTTATCTTCCTAGGCCTATATTTTAAAAATGAACAATTAATTAATTTGACTTTATACCGACGATCGTGATAATACGACGATTTAGCTGTCGCCCCTCAACGTCGTACTATCGAGGTTGTACTGAAGTTCTGTTTGGACCGAGGAGCGGGAATTTGAACTAGTTCCTTTATTTGAGGAACTCGCCCGACACTGGAGATGGACTAGCGTTGAGGACTCGATCCTCGGCTCTTAGCTGGAACTGTACAGACCCGCCACCCTCTGTAGCTCAGTCAGCTGAGGCACCGCTTCAGAAACTAAGTCACCGTTGGGCGTGGGTTCGAGTCCCCCATCCATAAGGCATGGATTTTTGAGAATGTCCTTTCACTAATCATCACTTCATCTTTTCATAATCACTTGCTCATTCGTACCCCCGTATAACCTAGCTGTTGGTGGGGATTTTAAGGGAATTCATGCACAGTGCTTATAAAAATAGAGAAATTTCACGTTCATTAATTCTTTTCTGTGTTTAATAACCAGTATAATTGAATGAGAAGTTCACATCTCCAAGACAATTTGATGCTCTTTAATCAATATGACTTTCAGTTTCAGTGAATTCAATCAGTTTTGAGATAATACGCCAACCAAAAAAGAATATGATGAAATTCATTGATGTATCATCCCAAAACAGATTTCATTCACAAAAATAAAATTTCGTAATAATTAAAGAGCATAAAATTATCTTGAAGATGTAAACTTTTCATTCAATCACACTGGTTTTTGAAAATGGAAAAAAATAGTAAAGATAAATTTCTCGACTTGTGTAAGCACCGTGCATGCACCCCCTTAGCAGTTGTCCTATCTGTGTGTTTCCTGAAACCTGTACCCGCCTCGTTATTTCTCAACGCACTTTCTTTATTCTTCATTTTATTCAATATTTGTGTGATATAGGTAATACAGTGAAATATGCTATAATATTAACATGATAAAATACAATATGATAAAACACAACTATTGCACAAAGTAGGCGGGGTTCACTATTAAAAGTGGGCTTCCACCCCAACCTTCAATTAAAATAAGTTGAATAAGTTGAAGTTGATAATAATTAATAAAATGATGTGGTGAGGAGAGCAGGCGCGGACTAGCAGGGGGTGCTGGGCTCTTTGACCGTTCCGGGCCCCTATTGAACATATGATATAATTATATGGACAATATCTACACAAATAAGTATTTGTTTATTGCGCAAAAGAATTGCCGAACCTCCATTGTAGTTGAATTAGTTACTATTTCGATTTACTGATCAAACGTATCCATACCCGAATAATAATCCATCGCAAACAGTTATATACAATATAAATATTAATTGTGTCAAGATATGTGTAAAAAGCTACTCATAAAAAAAAATTCGATCAGCGAGGATGCTTCCTGCGGCCGCTGTGTGCGCCAGCACTAACTTTTCCGGGCGTACTTTACAAGTAGCACCCCGGGCCTTTTGGAGCCAGTCCGCGCCTGCTAATCAGTATATTCAAATCACATGAATGACTGAGTATAATTTAAAATACATTCTAGATTTCGCAGTCTAGAACGCAAAAAGAGCGCGGACAATAATGTCGCGTCAATAATATCGAGTGGGGTGAAGTGAACGCGCGTACAGAAGGTTGCGAAGACAAAAATACCGCAGACAAGAAGGTCGCGGCGCCGCGATTTTTTCCGCGATCATTTGGTCGCTGCGATCTTTTTGTCCGCGATATTATATACCCGCGATGTAATGTCTCGCGGTATTATTGCCACGATATTTTGGTTGTCAACATTATTGAGTCGGTCATATAACCGTGAACCATTTCTCAATGCACTTGTTGGTGTCTCGGTACGAGGTCATCTTTGTGTTGGTCAGGTGGACGACTACGTGGTCCAGTGGACGGACCCGCTGCTGGAGAAGCTGCGTAAGATCGACCGGTGCCTGCGCGTGCTGGAGAACGTGACCTACCTCAACGAGGAGAACCAGGCCTACCTGCTGCGGTTCTCCGACGGGGTGCTCCTGGACACGCTGGTCAAGCTGTTCCGCCAGTGCGACTCGGAGGTGCCGCTGTATCCCGTGGCGGACCCGCAGGACAAGGAGTCGACCGGAGCCGTCATCCGGGAGGTGCTCCTGGCCACCCTCAAGGTGCTCATCAACCTCACGCACGACTTCAACAACAAGTGTGAGTCTCATCTCCCAGCCAGTGTGGGGTAATCAACTTTTCAAATGAACGCGTTCGTATTTTCTGAACTTTTCAATAAACGCGTTGAATTTCCGGTCGACAATCTTGAACTTTTTCCGCGTTCGATTTTTCGGTGATCTTTTTTAACGGAATAAAACGTTTGTTTGAAAGTTCATAATTCTAGATAACTTATAATATAATCCTATTCGACATGATCGCACTATCCGTACTTCCCCGTCCAAATTCCGAATGAGTTCGACTATATTACGGTTTATCCCGAATGTATAATATTCCCTGTTTGGGATTTGATCATGTGATCACGCCGGCAGCCACGTGAGGTCAAGGTTGACGCGTTGTGACTTGTAGTAGGCTGTGTACACCAGGGGCGTGCAGTGAATAATTGAAGGGGTATGCTATAAGAGAATGGTGAATTGTAAGATCAGATAGATGTAACGCCGAAGAGGGGGTCTGGGGGGGCAGAAGCCCTCCAGCTTAGCCCCGCAAGGAAAATGTTGGGATTTGGGGATTTTCATGTGATTCTACCAAGTTTTGGAATGATCTCCCAACCTAATGAATCATTCAACTTTCACGAATATTATCAGATCTCTTGATTCGGTCATAACAAGTACGACTCTTTATCTCGTAGCCTGGCCGAGACTGCTCCCGTACAAAGATTGCTGAATATTCCTGGACGGACGGTTTTATTTGCCAGCTCCCTTGAGTAACAATGAGGTCTGTTTGTTTGTGTGGCACCACGGGAACTAAAGTGTAGCTGGTTAAAAAATGAAGTGCGTCATATTAAGGGTTTTGTGCAGGAAATGATACCTGAATGATGAGGTACAAACAAACACGAATGTGCCGATTTTTCGGTTCCTAGACGCGAATTTTGAAATGGAAGCAAACCCGTTGATGGAGAAAGAGATATTAAATATCATGGAATGTGATTAATGAATAGTAAACATTAAATAATAACAACCCTTATTCTATTATATATTTTTTCATTCTCATTGACACGAATTTAATTTTGGTAAGCCAGCAAAGCGTCCGCCTACAACTTGATTTTGGCGCCTGCCATCTTGCACTGAACTAAGCACACCAGCTGGTGTAGAACTACCTGAACTAGTGCAAGTGAACCCGGACAAACAAACAAGGAAGTGTGGCTTTGGTGCAGCACCACGGTTACAAACAAACACGAAAGTGCAAGAACTGAAGAACCAGTTCAGATAGCGCAGGACAAACAAACGGGCCTCAGATTTCACTGTGATACGTACGTATTGTACTAGTTTCTAGGCCTTTTGTCAAACCTGATCACGATCCCGCTGTTGACACTGTCTGTTGAACTGACTGGAGCTATTTCTTGGTTTCCGCAGCATTCGGCAGCGCTTTGGCGGGTCAACGGAAGGGCATTATCGACGCCAGCCTCCACATCCTCCTGCAAGTACCAACCTACGTGCCTGACGAGAAGAAGTTTGACATGCTCGTGTTGGTAAGTCCCATTCACTTAAAACGTGATCGTACATAGGCCTACATAATATATTATTATGTAATAAATAACCCCAACCTCCGTACAAACCTCCGTATAAACCTCCATACCCTCCTGGTTCACACGACCCCAAAACCAATCCCCTTCAAGAGAAACATGGTTCTTATCCCTGTCACAAACCCAGATGCAAAACCTGCCACATCCACCCACCCTCCACCACTTTCAACAGCCACGCCACCGGACTCTCCTACCCGGTCTCCAAACGGAACACCTGCGGAACGGTGAACGTCATATAGCAACTAAGATGTAACTTCTGCCCTGCCGAATATATAGGCTTGACCACCAATGCCCTACGTACACGCATGAATGGTCACAGGGCAGACTGCAATATCGACCCTGACGACATGGACAAAGTAGTTCCGCTCCATGCTCTCTCGCGTAGACGCAACTTCAATGCCTGTTTCACAACCCGCATAATCCGTTCCCTCCCATCCTCATGCCAACCCTCAGAGTTAAGACGCTGGGAGCTTGCTCACCAGTGGATTACCAAGTCCCGCTTTGCCCCAGCCCTCAATCTCAGGTAACTTGACCTTCAGCACATGATTCCCCCCCCCCCCCAACATCCTGCACCAGTTTTTGTCCTCCCCCCTCCCACACAACCCCCCCCCCTTCAATTTCAACTGATTGGTTTTTCCCCTTCCTGTCCTCCCCCCCCCCCCTACCCACCACACCTTTACTCACCTACTAGAACAAGCAGTCTTCATTACCTACTCTACCGTGATAAAGGCAACAGCCAAAACGTCAAAATCTTGTGTTACTTCATCTCTGTGTGCTCTATCAACGGCTGCAACACCACCATAAGTAGGCCTATCTACTTGTGAACCTTGGTGAGCTGCTGTTCTCTCTTTCCCTTTTACCCAATTCATATAGTATATTATCATAGAATTGGATATATATTAGGGATATCGGCAGATGCCCAAGTACCCAAGCAGGTCCTTTTCCAATGAAACCCGGGTTCAAATAATTACCGCCGGGTTAACAAGGTTTTTTTTCTGGTCTCATTTTCCTGTGTACGATGTTTTTGGTCCGGTGTACGGTGTATAAGTGTGGGCGCGCACACACACATATTTCCAGAGTACAGTTTCTCAACGTGGACACAAATCTATTCAAGGCACAGGAAGTACAGTTTCCATATTTTCAAGTGACTGGAAAGCAAAGTTCACTATATCGAGGGACACAATGCAACTACCCGCCATGGCCACAGCCTTCGATTCTTCAGAAGAGATGCGCGTAAAGTTCAGAAAGGTCGAGAAAGTTGGTTTTCGACCATGTCCCACTGTTCAATTTTGAACTAGCACCAAGAGTTTGTTTTCAAACTGTTGGCACAACCTGAGTTAATACCCTGTTGTTTAATGCATTTTTCTAACAAGTTCAAAGCAATTTGGTTTGGTCGTTCTCATGAAAATGGTTTTCAGATGAATATAGGAACAATCGGAATGACCGGCACATGCAGCGCAGTGGTTAACGCGCTCGCTTCATGTGATCCGGGAGGCGAGGTTTGATCCCCGCCGCCGACCATCTTTACAGGGGTTTTTCATGGTTTCCCTCTGTAGTCCAGGCTAATGCCGGGATGGTTCCTACAATAAGTCGGCCATGACCGCTTCCTTCCCACTATCCTTCCCATTATCCAAGAACCTTCATCTCATCATCCCATCATCTCATTAATCATCCATCCAACGCCATTAGATTTGCGCTATCATAACAGTGCGTCGTTAAAACCCAATATGAAAATTTGAAAAAAAAATCGGATTGATTGATTCTAATGTTTGGTACAGGGACGAACAATAGGTGGGCTGCATGAAGAGGGCGATGACATCGCACGTGCTAGGGGGCACTGACCTTCGTCTTCGGCTGTCTTCTCAGCTCACTAGCCGTGTACTTTTCTCTTTTATAAAATTGATTGTGTTATTGGTAGGTTTGTGCGAGCCTACATTTTTCAAGTCGAACACAAACTCGATCTTGAGACTCAAAAGTTCGCACACTTTGAATGTACTAATTAAAAAAAAAAAGGCTGATGAAAATGAGTTGAGTTCGAGTACTGTAAATGCTAGATAAAGTGATTTGGTGTCTGTACGTTGGTAGGTTAACAGAGAGTGTGTGGCAGGATGAGAGGCCAGGGCGGCATCTCGGCTCCTCGAAGACAACTTAAACACTTACATAAATTAGATTATTTTGATAGATAGATATTTGAGCGATAACGAAGACATCCATCCCTCTCTTACAGACCTTTGTCTGCGTGTGTTTTTCTGTTTGTAAGCACTGTACAGATCGCACGGTTCGATTGATCCACATGAAACGGTATCCAACTTGGAAGTGCATAGTTTTGGCACGATGTAGTGATGCCAACTGACTGTATCATAATATACTGAAGGTGTGCCAACTCTCATACTAGGGCATTGGTGGTTTCTTGCCGTCAAATCAGAGCCAAGGTCCCATCTCCCCTAGCAGATTCTCTGGTGAACTAGATGAGATAGAGTGGCTACGGTACCGGTGAGCACCTATTGGTACGGTATCTATTGAACCGTGTTCAGCAGTTCAATATGAAGAGCGATAGTTGCGTGACAGGCAAATGGGACCTCTATGACGGCGGAAATGCTCCAATTGGAAGACTGTGTCGGCACACCTTTTTTGTATTATGCTAAAGTCAGTTGGTATCACTACATCGTGGGCTTGCTATGCTAAGTGACGGCTATCACTCGAGGTCGTGGTTGTTGGTGTTGTTACATGTGGGATGACAGCTACGTTAGGCATGGCCGTGACAATATCTAGTCAAGGCTCCAATATGAGTTTGAACAACAAAACGGTCTTGGATCTAGTTCTCGGCAAGATCCCAATCAAATATATCAACCCCGAAGTTCCAATAACATGATTTCCTTGGCCTGTTCAGCGTTTGCCCTCGCAATTACACGCTCATTGCATTACCGTTCACCTAATCACCATCAATACGCTGTAAGCAGCGGAGTGTCAGTGAGCCGCGGTAAGGTGTCACGAGATCGTGGTCTTGTGTTGCAGGCCCTCATCCTGCTGATCAACCTGGTGGAGCACTGCCAGCCGAACCGCCAGCTGCTGTTCGAGGCACGCGCGCCCCCGCACCCAGAGAACGTCTTCCACTGTGAGTCATTCAGCCGGCCTTTTTACCTACTAACTAACGCTCAAGATTTCCGTGCAACTCTTACACCTTGTTCACATTACAGAATTTAACTACAGTTAAGTAGGCCTAGATAACGTTAGTCAAGTTATAATATGAACGGAACTTGGTTAGTAGTTAACTCGAGTTATGTCTTAACCAAGTTTCTAGAACTCAGCTAAGAGCTTAACTGCGATCAAGAAAACTACACCCTCTTGAATTTTTCTGAGGTGTCAACACATCGCCTTATGGATTTGGTAAGTTTTGTTCTCGTGTCATTTCCTTTCCATCCATCAAAAGTTCAATTTAGAATTTAATATTCAAGTATTTTAATATTTAGTAACCTATAAATGTGACAGTCAAGTAAATGTGACAGCAGTGAATGTCAAATGGCTCACAGCCTTCTAATCCATACCAAGTTCTGTTTAGGAGGCTATGAAATTACGTCACTAACGACAGTTAAGTCAGAGGTATGTAAACAGAGTTCTCAAGTTACCAAAACTCCACCCACTCTCTCATAACTGCAGTTAATGTAACTAGAGGGGCAGGGGGGAAATGTAAGCCTAATTGTGAAATATTTTGAAACTTTCGTTGAGTTTCAATACGAAAAGTTTGAGCAAGCATTGCTAGCTGTCACCGTCCCTGTCTATTGGAGAACAGCTGGGATTGTATGTTGTCTCGTTCTCGCTGAGGTTCGAGTGGAGACTGAGAGCAAGTCGAATAACCTCTGTACATATCACACCACGATGGGCAACTCTCCAGAATCCTGCTACTCCATTGGGTCAACGGCTGTTGTGTTGCAGGTAACGACAAGAGTGCGGTGGAGGCGCTGATCGAGCTGTTCCACCAGCAGGAGCAACACGCGCGGAACGAGGAGATGAAGACGGACGCGATCCTCGACGGCAAGAAGGACACGGAACAGCCCGAGGCACCGCCGGAAAAACCAAAGTCACAAGAAGAGTTCATTGAAGAAACAGTCGCTAAATGTAAGACCTAGTGTCATGGTAAACACTTTTAATACATGCTGTAGTAATTTGCACCTAGAGCCTCAATTCTATAAGTATACATGGAGCGCAATTTAAACTTCGCTGTTGACTGGCCGTTAAACGCTAATATTCAGAAATTGTAGACCTCTCTATAGAATGAAGACATATATCTGTATACAGTGAAACCTCTATGCATTGTTTCTCAAGGGACCAGGAAAATAAAACCATCCATGCAGGAAAACGATCCATCCAGGAAAATTTAACATTGATTATATGGGAGTGGGGTGAGAAAAAATGAATGATACAAGCAGGAAAACGATGGGTCCGGGAACGATGCATAGAGGTTTCACTGTATCTACAGTAGAAGCTTGACAGCGCAACATTGAGGGTCTCAAAGAGACTTATCGTCGTTATAACACGATCGGCGGGTAATCAAATCACACAATGAAACTCGCCGCCAAACTTTGCCTGCTTCTTTCACAAATCATGGAGAAAAAGGTTCAATCGGTCGTCAATGCCGCGTTAGACGGATGTTCGATCGCCGTATCGTTACTTGATGCTTTGATCATTGTTCAGCTCAAAGTATTTCAAACGATACACACTAAATGAATGCAGTGCTGTGTATAGGAAAATAGCCTGAGACTTGATATATGAATTGAGTAAAAAGAATCTCAAGTGCAGCAGCTTACCGAGGTTTATTAGTAGATAGGCCTCCTCATAGCGGAGAGCCGTCGAGAGAACACGAGAGATGATTTAAAACACGAGGTTTCGACCAGCGATGTCGGTGGATCATTTTCAAGTGAAACCCAGATTCAAACAATTACCCGCCGGGTAAGCAATGTCTTTTCTGGTCTTTATTTTGTTGTTTACGATGCTATTACCGCGATATTGTGGTAATATGACGCATTTATGGCGACCGTGACGTCACAGGCAATATGGTGGCGCGCACGAATGGGTGTTGATTGGCAAGGACCGATATGACCTTGTCCGATTTATTAACCCTTTAGGTACAATTTATACAGGCTTGACAATTTATACAGGCTTGAACCTGACCCACCGTACCTACCCTATTTAATACACCAGTCATTGAATCAAGGTACACATTTGTACATAAATTTTGATAAATTCTGACATATTGATTCAATCTTCACCAAATTTGCGATAACGTCCTAACTCATCTCATCCCGAACTCATCTCTTTCTCAACTCATCTCTTTCCTAACTCATCTCTTTCCTAACTCATCTCTTTCCCAACTCATCTCTTTCCTAACTCATCTCTTTCCTAACTCATCTCTTTCCTAACTCATCTCTTTTGAAACAAAACCTTCTATTGGCTGTCCTAACCCATCTCTTTCCTCACTCATCTCATTTGCTGCATCAACTGCTTTTCAATGGATGAGATAAGTTAGGAATGAGATAAGTTAGGAATGAGATGAGTTAGGACATAACCAAATTTGCAAGTAATACTCTGGATATAACAAGGATTCTTTAATAAAATACCCGAGACATTAAAACATCATCAGACCGATGTTAGACCTAGGCCCAGGCCTAAGCTAGGTCTACACCCACTACCACCATCTAGGCCTAAGCCTATTTGATAATTACTCAATCTTCCTATATGCCATTTCCACTTTCTTCACTTTCATCAGAACTGAGGCCTATCATCATTTTCATCTTCTTCCTCCAAATCACTACAATTACTCTCTAAAAGTATAGGCCTACTGTATTTTTTTATATTTATATTGGGTTTAACGACGCACTGTTATGATAACTGAGATCTAATGGCGTCGGATGGATGATTAATGAGATGATGCGATGATGAGATGAAGGTTCTTGGGTAATGGGAAGGATAGTAGGAAGGAAGCGGTCATGACCGACTTATTGTAAAGGAACCATCCCGGCATTAGCCTAGACTACAGAGGGAAACCATGAAAAACCTTTGTAAAGATGGTCGGCGGCTGGGATCGAACTGGGTTTGGAATTCCCCTCGCCTCCCGGATCACATGAAGCGAGCGCGTTAACCACTGCGCTGCATGTGCCGGTATTATTGATGTTTTTGAAGCCCAACTTCAATTTCTAGGTAGCCATTTTGCATCAAAAACTTTGTTTAGAAAATGTCATGGAAACAGTAATTATTTACATTCATCAACAAGGCTATGGATGACAAAAACATCTGGTTTTTTAGATAGCTTGACATGTGCACCATCTAGTAGTAAATTATGATCTATGTAAACTCACAATAATATTTTAATGGAAATGGAAGGATATTTGAATGACTGTTTTATGACGTCTCTAGGGCGTTATGTACCTCAAAGGTTTGGGGTTGAAGGCGCTTGTCCGAGTTATTAAAGGCGCTTGTTTGCAGTGCTCCAGAAAGCGGGGCGCAACATGGAGCACACGCTGGTTAGCGCCTACGTCGGCCTTCTGCTCGGCTTCGTCATCATGGACAACCCTGGCTACGAGCTGTACGTGCGCCAGTGTTTCCCGGACAAGACGTTCGCCACGATGGTGGCCGTCCTGCAGAAGGTCTACAACTTCATGAACCTGACTGCGTCGGTAAGATCACGCTAACATTTCACATGTCTTGCATTTAGAAAGTTTCATGAAATTGACCAACATTGTCGAACTTCATAGCTGATGATTGTTCGGTGTTTGCCATCTCCGAGCCATATGCTTTGAGTCTTACCTGTGTAGTAGGGATAACTTCGATTATTCGAGAATCGATTCCTAATCGATTCTACTACCAAACAGCTCTCAAAACCGAGAGTCAAATATTTTGCTTTTTTTTTTTTTGGTTCGAACTGTACTGATTAGCCGAGTTTACGCGAGCATGAATAGCATGGCCATAACAACAATCCATAAGATGAACGCTCGGCTGTCTTCGTCTTCGTAGCAAACGTAAACAAACGGGAAGTGGGGGGAGTGCATTTGGTTGCTAACTTGCTAGTTGCTATGGTTACGTGACCTTTTATGGCTTAAAATAGCCGATCAGTACAGTGTATACCAAAGCAACTGTAACCGCTGATAACAACGCAAAAACAGTGCGGGAAGTTTTGAACAAGTATAAATTGATACCAGCAACATTTACTGTACCAAAAATTTTCAGAATCGATTCTTAGTCGATTCTGAGGAATAGATAATCGATTTTGAATTTTCAGAATGAAGTTATCCCTATTATGTAGGCCTTGTGTTCTCCAGCTCGATAAGTACCGCACTAACGGTGTGCCAAGTAGAAGTGAGGTTATGTTCGTCAGGGCCTGTTTCTTTCTCTTGGGGCCGGGAGTAGAGAGAATAATTCTATTTTATCGAATAGCAACCCAACACGTTAGCTGTTCGTGTATCATGATTTATGAACTCTAAATTCTGTCTAAATAGGTATTGACCGGCACATGCAGCGCAGTGGTTAACACGCTCGCTTCATGTGATCCGGGAGGCGAGGTTCGATCCCTGCCGCCGACCATCTTTACAGTGGTTTTTCATGGTTTCCCCCTGTAGTCTAGGCTAATGCCGGAATGGTTCCTACATTAAGTCGGCCATGACCGCTTCCTTCCCACTATCCTTCCCATTACCCAAGAACCTTCATCTCATCATCGCATCATCTCATTAATCATCTATCCGACGCCATTAGATCTCAGTTATCATAACAGTGCGTCGCTAAAACCCAATATAATAATAATATAATAGGTATTGGCAGAGGCAAGCATTTGGGGTTTTAACGATAAACGCGAGCTGTTTATAAAGTGTTTTTCTCTTCAATATGTTCACCTTTCAAGTCTTCCTGAGTTCAAAAAACCTATTATAAACCTATTATAAAATGGTGCTTTTGGCGATCTTCTGCGATTATGTCTTTTTACTTTTTAGTCACGAGTATGACACAAATGGAAAAAAAATCTTTCTCAAGAGCTGAATAAAGACATGCAATTTTTTTTTAAAGCTCCCTGTGTATTTCTTGCCTTGTCCTTCAATGAATAATTCAAAATAACAGTACAGTGAAACCATTATCCATCATTTTTCAAGGGACCTGAAAACAAAACCATCCATCCAGGAAATTTTAACATTGATTACATATATGAGTGGGGTGAGACAAAATGAATGATACAAGCAGGAAAACGATGGATCCGGGAACGATGCATAGAGGTTTCACTGTACATTATGGTAATTAGGTACCATCAAATCTGATCGACATGAAAATAACTAGGAAAACGCCATGTATGCGTTGTTAGACGAGCGAATAGTAATAGTATGGGTAAAAATGGGTAAAAACTGCTTTGAGTGCTACCAATTTAGCACATTTTATGTTTTTTCTCCAAAATGGCTGACCCGATCGAGCTGAAAATTTTTAGATATGTGTAGGCCTATCAAAATGTAATTCAACTTCACGCAAAATTTCATTTTTTTGGGAAAATAAAAATATTTTCTTTTTTTTCCCGCCATGTTATTCTAATGGGTATTTTTGAAATTTCTAAAATTCTTTAAAAAAAAAGTTGCCATGCAATTATGCCACAAAACTATACAGATCTAAGTTAGATGAGGAACCATATAGGCCCTAGAAAAAAAGTTTTAAGTTAATAGCTGTAGCCGTTTGACCTGTGGAGAACCGACAAAAAAACATGAAAAAAAAGAAACATACAAACGAATACCAATTTTTTTCAGTATGTCAAATTGAATCCTTGCTAAAGCTCATCTGATAAAAAAGTCCTTGAACCAAAATGCGTGAAAATTCACCAAAAAGGTGAAAAAGCTCCGCAAATGCTATTTTACCAATGAACATGATTTTTGTAAAAATACTCAACACTAATTCACCCACCCCTTCTAACTATTTAAAAACAAAAATTGGGTTTTTAATTCACCCCAAATGCTTGCCTTTGTGTATCGGTATGTATCAGGTTAGCCATGACTCATTTGGTGTGCGGTTTTGATTGTCGAGGCTGCTAATAATCTAGCAGCTGTTATGCTCTCACGTTCTACGGGTACTCGTCTTCATTTTGAGCAAGTTTGAAATTGTGAAACTAGGCCTGTGCGAGTCTCCAAATTTCGAGTCGAGTTGGTGCAAAGATTGCGCTCGAACTCGACACGAGTAGGCTGAGAGATTTGCTTGAAATTTCGGGTCTCGAACGTTTTTCGAGAATAAAATCACTAAACTTCACAAATCGCGATGTTTCAACTGTTTAGGTTAGGTTGCGATGTTGATCCCGCCCAAAGGTATGACGCATTGTATACTACCAACTTGAGAAAGAAAATCCCTCAAATTTTTTTGCGCTCTGATCGCTCGTTAGCGAGTGTATCGGCCATAATAAATTATGAATTTCTGATCCTACTTCTACTCCGCCAATCGCTAAGAACTTTTGATTTTCCAGGAGTACATCTTTTCGTGTTAGAACACGCATTATCATCAGAACACTCATACTTGCCTTACTTTGTTCCTTAACTCACTTATACACATATAGACGTACATGTCTTGCAAAACTTTTAATTAAAAAAATGAACCCATTCCTGATTAAAGTTTTGTGAGCGAAAATAATGTAATTTATCGCTTGAATTTTTATTTAAATTTAAGCAAATTTACTTGCTCGCTCGAACTAGCTCGAAAAAAACTGCTCGAACATCCATTTTTAAAGTGTGTGCTCGCTCGAAATTTGCTCGAAATTCCAGCAAAAACCTCTCTGCTCGCTCGAACTTATAGAAGGCCTGCTCGCACAGCTCTAGTGAAAACCCTCTGGCTTTGGCAGCCCAGACCCGTTCCTGTTATTTCCCCGTCGTAAAGCTTGTGTTTGTGTTGAGCAGGCAGTGGGCAGCAGCCGAGGGATCGCGCAGACGCAGCAGGTCATCAACTTCATGTCCAAGTCCGACTCCCTAGCGGCCAGCCAGGCCTCCACGCTGCATGCATGCCTTTAATTTATACTTTCAAACTATTCAACGTACTATCGGTACCGTACTATAGTATTTTATTACTTCTTAATTGTTGTGACGTGAGTGCTTGTGACTCGGTTGTAAATATGGACTCAACACTTCAGGTAAAATAGTACTGTACAACACACGTAAGTCAGTCGATAGAATTGTGCAGATATTTGGTTGTTTAGCATGTAAGTAAAATGTAATAATAATAAAACATTTACTCTGTCTTGTAAAATGAAGATCATCAAAATGTTATGTAATCAATTAGATCTCGAACCCTGGAAATGTAACCTCTATCATTTGTATAGCTTTTGACATAGTGAAATAAAATTGGCATGCACATTTTATTTCGTCGTGTTGTAGATCTCATAATTACCCGACTGAAGAATTAGGGATCATAGATCAAAATATGTAACACTTTTATTACAATTTAAATTAATGTTGTTTATTTACGTATATAAATACGTGATACAAGAGGAGCAGGGCACTCGTAGGTGGTAACCCTATGAGTGTCCGTAGATCAACTGAATATTTGGCAGACTTTACTCAGAAACCTCCCCTTCCACTTCACCCTCACCAGAGGAATGGGGAGAGAACGAACATCAACCAAGGTCGTTTCTATTGTGTGCAGCAATACGTGAAAGGAACAGAAATAAGGGTTGGGCCCGCTGTGCATGCAGGGTGGTCGGAGGGTTGGGTCATCACGATGTCAAAAGCTGTTAAGCGTAGTCATAACTAGGAAAACGCCTTATATGCGTTGTGAGATGAGCTTGAAAGTATGGGAATGTAGAATTAAGAACATTTGGTCAGCTCAATGTACATATACAGGCCATGGATCACTTCGAAGGTTTAAAAACCGCGGCTGTCTGTTGGTATATGGACCTTGGTTTCCAAACAATTATACCAGTGCCTTCTTCATATCCATCGCGGATTTCAATCGTTTTAATTTATTGGTGACACTTGTTGCTCACATTTAATAGTTCCTTTAATTGCTTTCTTAATTGCTTTTATTGACGTGTACAAAATTACATTAAAAATGCGTTTTATTTTTTATTTCACATCCGATTGTTCCATAAATCGCTTAAAATATGTATGATAGTTCTAAATATTGATTATATTATTGCTGTAAAACCTTGCTGTATAACTATCATAAAATTACTGACTAGCGGCCACTGGAATTATAACTTACTCTATCTCAACTATTATTTCTAGTCCCATTTAAAAACCAACCTATTGTGATAACAGTTTTATTACTTGATTCCCAAGCTGTTATTAAATAAATAAATAATATTATATTAAATCAGCACGCAATAAATCGAAAGGTCCATTTCGCTGACACCCCCAAATATACGTAAATAAGTCGATTTATTTTTTCGCCAATCGTCTGTACAATGTTTGTGCTCGAAACCGCATCGCTTGTGCTCAACTCTTCGCCTGCTAATTAGAAACACATTTGGGTTTGCAATTGAATAAGTCAGTACTTTTTTCGAAATGTATTCCAATGAGCGGGCAAATGAGTGAAGAACGATGATGCGGTTTCGAGCACAAACAATTGACGAAAAATAATTCAAATTTTTGGTTTTAGGGATGCTGTCGTTTTGCTGGCACCCCAAAATTAATTTCCAATCAGCAGGTGAAAGAGTTGAGCACAATCGATGGGATTTTTTCCATACATTTTTTCGATTCTTTTTTTTTTCATTCAAAATGAATAATAATTGATTTTAAATAATTGAAACATGATTTTTTTTGTCATTTTTCAATTCTTTCCTATCTTTCTACATTTATTTGATTTTTAGTGATTTTCGTGATTTTTTGTTCCTTTCGATTTTTTTTACTTCTCGTAATTTTGTGATTTTCGTTCTGTTTCTTGATTTTTTGTATTTTTCGTGATTTTTATATTTTTTGTGATTTTTTTAATTTTCCCTTATTTAAGCAACTTTTTTCTTTATTTTTGGAATTTTAGTCATTCTGAATGCATTTTTCTTCGATTTTTCGTTATTCTTCTTGTTTTTTTGGATTTTCCGTGATTTAAAAAAATGTACACCTGATTTTTTCAATCTTTAGCCCCTCGAATGAAACTCAGGATTACATGAGATTACAAATGCGTTTATTGAGATTCACCTCGTACGACGTGACTACATGCTTAGACACTTACTAAGTGAAGCACACTTCCGCAACACTTAGTGTTACCAACTTCAGTACAATATAACAATATCTCAACATCCTCCCATTCAACTCTAGTTTAGGCATACCTCAAACTAGTTCCACTCGCATACATTTACAAGTTACATGATAATACTGAAGGTTTATTGCACACTAGGAATTAAGAACATAATCATTAAACTTGACAAGTTTTTTAATTAACCTTCCTGAACACCATTTATAAGTTGGCTGCACATTCCATTCACATACGTATTCCACACGCACCAATACCAACGAGAAGAAAATATCACCAGCATTTTAGAAACTACAAAGTCACAGCTTATGCAGAGCTTACACCCTACGTTACGTATTCATAACCAAATGGATAATGGAAGAAAATAAACGGAATAAAGATAAAGAAAACTCATATCGAAAAGGATATGAATTTAATGAATAATCAATCAAAGTTATTTAATGATAGGCCTACTTGATTCATGTTGGAACAGAGTCGCTGATCGAACATCATGTAGGCCTACATTGGGATCATAACAACCAAAAGTAAAATTGAAAAACCAGAGGAAGGCCTACACACCATAATTGAAAATATATCAATTTAATTAATAATTGATCAACATTCAATCAAAAATATGTTAAAGTGCTCAATTCATGTTGAATCAATGCATTTCTGTAAACATTAGATCATGTTCATCAGGTTCATGGCAAAGAGAATGGAATTTAAAATAGAAATTTACCACCCATAACTAAAGAGTTATGAATTTAATTGATAATTAATCGAAATGTAATTAAAAATATGTTGAAGTACTCAATTCGTGATGAATCGACGCAGCTCTGTACACATCAGGTTCATGGCAATGAGAATAGAATTTTAGAAGCACAGTTGCCACCCATAACTGAAGAGTTATAAATTTATTCAATAATTAATCAACATTTAATCAAAATTATGTTATAGTACTCAATTCATGTTAAAACGATGCAGCTCTGTATACATCACGTTCATGAACAATATGGCATTGAGAAAAAAAGATCTCGGCATCAATTGAGTACCGGTACTATAATACAATTTGATCAAATGTTCTCAGTTATGGAATGTACGTTCTCCTTCTGAATTTCATTTATGTCGCCTTTAATCCAATATACAAGATGTATGTACAGCTCATTTAATGTCATTCTACTGTCATTTAATGACTTTGTTTGTTTGATTGATCGGTTATCAATCAATTTGATCTCTCTTTCTACCTATGGGTTGTACATTCTTTCTCCAAATAATATGTGTAGGCCTATATTATATTATATATATTTTTTTAAATTTGTCTTACTATATCATATATCATGTATTTGTCATCATTCCATAATCTGCATTGTTCTTACGTCAACTTGCAGTTATAAATAATACTCATAATCAGTGATTCAATTAATTTATTTCTCAAAATATGTGTGTTCTATGTTATTTAATATACATTTCACTCTCATTACTGACAATGCATTGCACACTGACGAGTCTTCTTATTCAACATCGTCGTATACATTTGCAAGCTTAGCTACGGGTCGTGTGCTTTGTTTTCCTTCATAGATTGGATGCCTGCTTACTCGGCGTATCTGGGGCGCGTATGCGTATGGACTGCGTAGCTAACTTATGGATGGTTAATTTTTTGAATTTATTTGTTTAAAAATGTTAGCCTACTGTAGGTTTACTGCTCATATGGAATTTACTGTTTTGAAGTAAAAAAAATAAGTACGTTAGACTGATCATGACCCACAAATCACCCTAAATTCTCAAATGGTAAGTACGACACAGCACGTAGGCCCTATAGCGAAGTTTGCAGTATCAAGAGCCATCGTAAAGATAACACACACAAATTTTAGTTTTTAACGTTAGCAAATTATTTAACACAAAATAACTCTTCATTAGAGGAAGCATTCAATGAAGTGCAAAATTTTGCAATATAGGCTCGTTCACACAAGCGATTCAACATCGGAAACTAACAACCCAAATACATTCGAGGTATGTTCTGATATTGACGAATCGCTCAACATCAAAGAATAATCCGTAGTCAAGAGCTTCTTCTCTTCGTCCGGAGGTAATATCACTCCAAGCAATCGAGAAGTCATACTTCGTTTCGGTTCGCCAAAATCTTTCCGTTTCTTGGTTCGAAACGAAGTTCTCTTCTTTTTAGAACTGGAATTGTGACGATCAGTGTGGTGTTTCAGCTTTTGCTTAGTTCGTAGTTGGCGACCGCAGCCTTTATACGTACAGAGAAATAATTTCCCTTCGTGATTGCTTTTAATATGAGAAGTGAGATTTTGAATCTTATAATAGTAATTTGTACAACCTTCAAATTCACAGTTGTATGTTTTTCTCTCGGACGGTTCAGAATGAATCTCGAGATGTACCCGTAAGTTGACTTTGACAGCAAACGAACGACTGCAAAATGCGCAAACATACTTTGGAGCTGGGTGTTCAATCTTCAAATGTTTCAAAAGTAATGACCACGTTGGAAAGACTTGAGCACAATCCGGGTGATTACAGGAGTAAGACCGGTGTTTTCGTAGACGATGTCTCGCACACTCCCTCCTCTTGGCAAAACTTGAGTCGCAAATATCACACTTAAATGGCAGTTCAGTATTCTGTTTATGTTGGAACATGTGAATTTTCAATTGGCTTTGTTTGCTAAATTCCAAGTTGCAGACGGAACATCGTAGTCGTGCTGTGTGTTTACGTTCTATATGACGTTTCAACGCAGTAGAGTTCGAAAGTAGCATAAAACAATTTGGATTTGGACACTTGTACTTGGTTATGGATTTAGACTCGCTATGATTTCTAGCAATGTGACGGCGAAGATGAGCATTATTGGAATAATCTTTCTTACATCCGTCCACGGTGCACTTGAACGGCCGTTCTCCATTATGAACACGGATATGCGCTTCCAGACGCCATGGTCTGCTGAACGACAATGAGCAACCTATAAACGGACAAGCATTTCTTAGCTTTTTCCCTTTACTATGACCCAATTGTAGGCCTACGCCTAGCGGTACTGTGCTTTTAACCTCACAGCTGTTCTCATTTTGTTCTGGTTTAGATACAGCAGAAAGAGATAGGTCGTCAGAATCAGTTACACCACAAACGTCTACATATTCATTTTCACTGTGTGCAGATGACAGTTCGGATTCGTATGTTGCAATAGATGGGTTTAACCTTTTGTAAACGTCTTTCTTGGCACTATCTAGATTGCTCTGTGCAGAGGACAGTTCCGTCTCTTCTTGCACCCAACCGATCAACTTTTTGCACACTGGTATCAAAACTGCTTTACTTTTTACCAGGTTGAGTGGGTCTACGTCTAGGCCTACTTTTGAATCATTTGAGTAAGCATCATGTGTAGGCCTAGGCCTAGAAGCTTCGTCACATGAAGTGTCACCTGATCCAGAGTCTGATGTCATTCTGATATGCTGATGAAGCCTAATATGCAGTACCAATGAAGTGAATAAACGAATACCTAAAACATTTTGCGGTCAGCGTCAAACCATACTTGATAGTCAAACCACTCCGCTTTCTCTGGCGCCATGAAAACCAACTCAACCTAACCTTACTCTTTATTCAGCAGTGGGTGGGTGTCACATGCGGACGTTGTTGTTGTTGTTGTTGTTGCGGGTATCCTAAATTTAACGTAATCAACCCAACCCACGGCTGACATTTCAGACAATGACCCAATCTGATCAAATTAATCAACCAAACCTATTCTCATATACCTAACCCAACAAAACAAACAACCTAAACTAATTTAATCTAAATTACAATGTAAGGAAATATCACCGCCTTTGTATGACACGGAACGTAAACGTCGCATTGAAGAAAACGAAGTGCTGAGAAGGCATAGTCCAAAATTTGTGTGGATTCATCCTCTAAAGTAATATTCGTTAATAAAATGCCGATTCAAGAATTGGTTACAAGTAAAGTTGTGGTTCACCCACTGGTTTTGCTAAGTGTGGTTGATCATTTCAATCGTATGGGCAAGATTGGAAATCAAAAACGAGTGGTAGGAGTATTATTAGGTTGCTGGAGAGCGAAAGGTGTCTTGGACGTGTCGAACAGTTTTGCAGGTTAGTGGTCGCAGTATGTTTGTGTATAAAGCGGCTATGCCTGAGCCATTGAATTTGTAGGTTTATCAATGCCTGAGCCTAGGCGAGTTCTTAGTCTAACTAAGCGCAATTTCTCTTTGGATCGACTTTAATCGTCGTAATGCATAGGTCTACTTATTCATAGTATTATTAATCTGAACTTCAATAATGTGCTGACTAAGGCCTCTGTGGCGCTAAATAGGCGTAGGCCTAGGCCTAGGTCATTGAATTTTTATAAAGTCAATGCCCAGACCTAGGCTAGGCCTAGGGCATTGAATTTGTACTAATTCAATGGCTATGACCTAGGTCTGCTCAAGAGGCTTAGGCCTAGCAGTCCTAATCCTAGGCTATAGGGTCTAGGCCTAGGAATGGTCTAGGCCTAGAGCTGGAGCTGGTGATATTCCTTTTTAAAAGTGTTGAAAAGGGTATATATACATTATGGTACTGGTATTGTCTGTTCTACTCATAGAGCTTAGGCTTATAGGATAGAGAACATATGGCACGGAAAAAACAAGGCCATCATCCTTGGTGGCGCGGGCATTGAGTAAATAAGATCCTTACGGAATAGAGTGGCAGAGCCATTAAGTATTTAACAGGTCATGGTAGTGTTAGCCTGGTAATCCTGCTAGGAGCGCATTATCACCATCTGCTAGAGCACTGTTGCGAGTGAGTGCTGCTAGGAGCGCTGTGATCAGCCAACTTTATGATTGTTGGTGGTCATAGGCTCTGTCATACGGCATTGCCTATCTAGGGAATTTACTTTATCTATGGCGCGGGGTCTGCGGTGTGCGAACCTAAGTCACATGCTTCGGTGCCAGCAATCTGACTGGTAATATTTCGTTACAAGCTATGCTTATAGGCAGAGCTCTTTGAGTCAGACCAAATAAACGACTTCATTCATTGATTACTGTTACTGATGTGGCAATTCTGCTGAGAAATGTACTTCACGATAATCAGCATATTATATTTCTTCCCACGTGACTTCCACCCACGTTATTGTAGGGCCTATTCAGTATCCTCCGAGGATCGAAATAAAACAGTGTTGTGTGTGTTCGCTATGTATAACCATTCACATCTCTCTCCGTGTCACGTGGCATCCCCGCCCGTCAGGCAAGCCATCCACGGCTCACTATTACAAGTGTTATTTGATGCGTCTCGCCATTGAGTTTGTAATATTACAAACTCAATGGTCTCGCTCAGTCTAATATATATTGGGTCATTGATTCTAATTCTCTACAGCTAAGACCTAGGTCTAATCCAATATACTTTTTATCACGCTTAGGCGTAGGCCTGAAAGAACGCAACTATTTTCACGAAGCGGCCAAAATGGTACAGTCTGAGACTATTTTCACCAGACCTAGGCTTATTCAATCATTAGGCCTACCTAGACCATTATAATATTTCCTGCATCGCTGAGTGAAAAAATCAACCTTCTCCAGGTCTATTAGTTTATTACCCATGGCCAAAAGCCTTCATATTATAGGCCCTATAATATCACATTTTTTTTTGCATTCTCAGCCTAATCAAACACTAACCACTAAAAGGGCTGACACATCAAAAAATGAAAATATTTAGGCCTAAGAAATATAAAAATGAGAGTAGGCCCTAGGCTCCGAAATAGATATGGGCTTACCGGTACGGTAGTAAGACGCGAACAAATGTTTCAGAGCCGCCCCGGTGGCTAAGTCAATTATTGCTAGCGACAGTAACAGAAGTCACCGTTGGGCGTGGGTTTGAGTCCCGCATAAGGCATGGGTTTTTGTAAACGTCCTTTCACCTATCATCACTTCATCGTTTCATTATCATCCGCTCATTCGCACCCCCGTATAGCCTAGCTGTTGGTGGGGTCATTAAGCAACATTAAAAAAAAAAAAAATGTTTCAGGGTTGTGAGTTTCTTAGGTTATTCTGGGTTTTCCCAATGGTTATTGGTGCAGGGTTAGGTAGGCCCAATAGTAAGTTCTGTGTGGAATGGGCATCATATCAAATCCTAATTGAGCTAAAATTACTGAGACACTGAGCATGCCTATTCGTTTTTTTCCAACCTCCCTCACTAACCTATAGGCCTAGTTGGAGAAACCTTGGCTGTAGACCGTGAAAGTAATTTCCTTATGTTTTATTTTTTCCTCAGTTCCGTTTGACGAAGACGATAAGGACAAATCTGTGTGGTTTCTTGATCATGACTATTTGGAAAATATGTATGGAATGTTCAAGAAAGTCAACGGTAAGATATAATGATTTAAAAACAGCTCTGCTAAGCCTAAATCTTGACAGAATCGGCTTCATTCCAGTTATACGCACTTCAGGCGCCCCCTTCAAGCCCATACCGTAGACCTTTTTACCCCCAATGTTTACCTCTTTACCAGTATTTGCCCTCATAATTCACCTATTCCGGTAACTTGATTTTCAAATACTACAGTTCAATAGAACCATTCAATCCACTCCAAGAACGTTTCACTGTTATGACGTAGACTGGGCTACTATAAAGACGCAGTGATAATTATATTTAAAAGTACAACAATATTATTTGAATTGATCTCGACCTATCTTAATTCTGCCTTCAACTACCGGTATAAGCATAAGTAACCTAATCCGAATATCTATGAACTTGTAATTTGTATACGATGACGTTTGCCAACGAGTTAACTATTGTCCCCTTGTAATATGTATAGCACGTGAGAAGATTGTTGGCTGGTACCACACTGGCCCGAAGCTCCATCCGAACGACGTCGCTATAAACGAACTAGTTCGACGTTACTGTCCGAATTCCGTTCTCGTCATTATCGACGCCAAGCCCAAGGACTTGGGTCTCCCGACTGAAGCCTACCGGGCGGTTGAAGAAGTTCACGACGTAAGTAGCTCACAGATTGTACAAATATCGTAAATAGTGTAAACTTGTAATTATGTAACTTCCAGCATCGCAAACGGAAAACAAAGTGGCTATTCGTCGGACCGAAAGTAGGTCTTGGATTGGTTTTAGTTTAGAATGAGTTAGTTTGAGACGTTTGGTTAGTCAAGGGTTAGTTATGTTAGACTGTGTTGATTTGAGATCGGCTGCCCGCAACAACAGCAACAACAACGTTCGCATGTGATGACACAGACCGATGGTCCAGTAGATGGTTGCCAACAGACCGATTACTTCTGGCCACTCTTCCGACTCGGTCAGCTAACTCTCTGATAGTCGCGCGTCCGATCACTCGTCGATTATTTGTACTCCCATATAACCCAGCTATTGGTGGGGTCGTTATGCGAGATCAGTTTAGCTAGATGTTGGCTGTGTGCATGTTATTTTTAATGTGTTTTAAACAAATTATTCAAAAGATCTTGATCTTAAATTTAATCTAATCGAAATTGGGTTACGGCCCAGCCTCAACATAGGACTGGCATTAACAGTCGCTCTCCGCGGCTATTTTTTTCTTACCGGTACGGTAAATCAAGTGTTCAAATATTGTGTTGTATTGTGATGCCTTATTTTATCATTTATCTCACATCTTATAGCAGTTAATATATTTTAAACTCTATCAAACTTGAGTGTTTTGAAGTATTTAGTCGAGGAGTTGAAAATAATATTGGAAGTTATCGCATAGATTCTCTGTTGTTATTGCTTGTCAATCACTTCTGTAATCCCTCGTCGTGCTACTCGTTCCTCCTAGCCGAGATGAATCTACCTGAAGGGTGAGATACATTCTGTCTCTTTCTACCTGGCACTTGCACCAGCTTCCGCAGTACTACGCTACTAGACGGTAGAAAATAGTAATTTATATAGTATTTACTATTTTTATCTCGATGCCTAATCAAGCTATTGGCTTTTAAGAACCTGGCCTCCTTTAAACAATAAAATCTTCAAATCCGATACAAAATTAGCACATTCGGTCAACAAACACGCTACCGTACATTCGGATTATTTACTGAAATCGGTCGACACTTCATAAATCCGGAATTAAAAAAAGTAATGATAGTACAAGAGTAGGACTCATTTTGTTAAAAAGCTCATTAAATTTCGATGGAGTTCAGGTTCTGTCAAGTTTCTGTCACTTATGAACTTGGAGCTTAAAAATGTTGTTTTCGTACACAGATTATTCCAGAAATATCGGAGAAATCACCTTGAAGTTTACGGGCATAACCCGACAGGCCCGCAATGAGTTATCAATGGGCCTCGATCGATTCCTTGCCACTTTACAGAAACATTACCGAAGACACTTCATCACGTATCCCATGGCATTCAATGTTGTGTTCATGAAATGTGTGTATGACATTTTACATCATACACGCGTTTGTTTACTTGTTTCGTGTTTGAGGAGTTTGTGTTTGACCATTTACGTCATTCACGTAACTGTTTTAATGTTCTGTGTTATGTTTTGTCTCTAACTCACCTCGTGTGTTGTTTCCAACCCATTGTTGGTTTCATGATCATCATGATGATAAATGTTCACCGAACACGATCATTTCACATGATCAGCAAACGGTTCATTGCATCGTACAGGCGCAAAATGACCTCGGTGTCGACGCGCCTCTAAACCCAACATTCATTCATCGTCATTCCATCGATGCCGATACAGTGGTCTTAACTACAGTGCATGAGTAAAGCAGACAGCTTGTTTCCGCAGGACGGCTCTCCGACGTCCAAGACGTTTGAGCACGTGCCGAGCGAGATCGGGGCGGAGGAGGCCGAGGAGGTGGGCGTCGAGCACCTGCTCCGGGACATCAAGGACACGACGGTCGGGACTCTGTCGCAGCGAATCACCAACCAGCTGCTCGGACTCAAGGGACTTCACGTGCAGATCAAAGATATTAGGAATTATTTAGTACAGGTTAGTATTGTGGTATGGATAAGTAGTACCGGTACAGTGAACCCTCGTTGATCCAAACTCGGTTAATGCGAAATTTGACGTATTTCGAACTTGACATCGGTCTCCGGCTGAATATGTAGGCATTTCAATGTTAATTAATATGGTTAATCCGAATTCCAGCTAAATCGTAATTCAAACTAGTATTTTGTCCCTTCAATTGCTTCAACACTGATTTGGGATTGGCTTTTCCAAAATAGTTCAAGTAAATTCCTTGAATTTATCATTATTTTCCCGACTTAAATCATTTTTATTCGACCCCTAACAACGCTCAGCTGTTCCATGCTTGTTTGTCGTCCGGCCGAAAGCAGTCGACCTTGACGAAGTTTGAGCTTGGAATACTCGTTCGTCCGACTCGGGACGGCCGAGCGCCAATAGAAACGGGCCATATGAGGATCACGCGTCACGGAGATAGCCGAGTACACACGATCAGGGAGGCCATTTATTTATTTATTATTTATTTATTATTACTCTCGCAATTGTCTGTTGACGGTTTAGCAACGGATCTATCACGTAGTCTCAGCCGGTGACATAGCTTCCTCTAGCGCGCAATATGGCATTGACTATGTATATTCTAAGCAGGAAGAATTACTCTTTGTTAATGCAAATTTATAAATAGAAATCATTTTTTTGCGTCCGTTACCTTTCGGATAAACGAGGGTTTACTGTATCGAAGTAGTGGGACCACCCTTTGTGGTTCCCTGTTCAAGCAATCCTAAAGTGTCATCCCTGTAGCCTTAATTGGGAAAATTTTTTTTGTCAAAACCAAAAATATATTTGTCCTAGGCCTAATCAATGTTTGAAGTTTATAATCGATGTTATATATTAATCATGTTTTTGATACATGCATAGGGTCCTTTCCCAGACACAAGTCTTGGCGTAGCATATTGTGCCTTGACTTGAAGTATTGTTGCATTTTTAAATTCCATTTGCTTTCCAAAAATTACAACTCTAAATTACTGTGTAGGCCAACGTGTCATTAATTACGTAGACCCACCTTCCTTTTGCAAACCATTCAAAACACTTTTTGGGAAGTAATAATATTATGATTCATGTTTGTTTTTATAGTGTTCTGTTATACAATTTATATTTTATTGAAAATAATAATGAAGAAATGAAAATACAATAGGCCTATACCTAGTTTTGGAATATTTTGATTAGATAGCCTAATTCACTTATTCTGTAATTCTAAATGGTACCTGTGTGTACCGGCACATGTAGCGCAGTGGTTAACGCGCTCACTTCATGTGACCTGGAAGGCGAGGGGAATTTTGAACCCGGTTCGATCCTCGCCGCCGACCATCTTTACAGTGGTTTTTCATGGTTTCCCTCTGTAGTCTAGGCTAATGCCAGGATGGTTCCCACAATAAGTCGGCCATGACCGCTTCCTTCCCACTATCCTTCCCATTACCCAAGAACCTTCATCTCATCATCCCATCATCTCATTAATCATACATCCGACGCCATTAGACCTCAGTTATCATAACAGTGCGTCGTTGAACCCAATATAAAAACAAATGGCACCCGTGTAGTGTAGTGTCTGACCTGTGGCAGGTTGTCCAAGGGAAGCTGCCGATCAACCACCAGATCGTGTACCAGCTGCAAGACATCTTCAACCTGCTGCCGGACATCAGCCACGGCAACTTCGTGGACTCGCTGTACGTGAAGACCAACGACCAGATGCTGGTGGTGTACCTGGCGGCGCTCATCCGCTCCATCATCGCCCTGCACAACCTCATCAACAACAAGCTCACCAACCGCGACGCCGAGAAGAAGGAGGGCAAGAAGGAGGACGTCAAGGAGAAGAAGGTGGACGACAAAACGAAAGAAGAAGTCAAGGTGGAAGGTCAGAAGAAGTGATTTAATCGAACCCGTTTTGGAAGTGATGAGTTTGGTTGGTACTGGTGTGTGGCAACCTCGCTGCTGGATTTAGGCCGTGGCGGTAATACAGATCGTGAAACTAATATAAAATTTCAGTGTGCCTCCAAATTAATCTTCTTCGGATATTTTGTTTCTGTATTTAAACCGTATCTATATTTGATATTTTATTGTTGTTTTAGGACATTCCTTTTTTTCTAGTATTTGAATGAGATATTAGGCCTGTGGACTTGTCTGTCAATCTTTCATGTATCAATCTGTTATCAATTATTATCAATATTATTTATTACTATAACAGTGTTGAGCAAGAATGATTTTCTTTCACGTTGAACAACCACGAAACATTTGTAGTCGGGCCCATAAGCCTACCAATAGCAATTGAATTGGATTAAGTGAATGAGTTACGTTGATCAACGTGAAGAAATCAATCAGGCAGTCGATGATTCACATTTCTTTGGCCAAGCGTCGTACTTTCAAAATCCTGTACACATTCACAGTACGGCGTGGATTGATATTCATCGAGCAATTTCAATGAATGTTTATATTTGATTGTGTGTGGTAGGCCTGGAAGTATTGAAATGCGTCTCACGATCTGACTCGAGTGTTTATTATCGGCTTTATCGCGCTACATAGTGACCCTATGAGCGGGCAAACACTTGGGACTTGGAACGGATTGGAGAATACATAGTGTACTGTATTACCGTAACTCCGAGGATGTTTTTGGTGAGCATTTGTTGATCAATCGACTCGAACCCACGTCTCACTCGAGACATTTCATGGGACTTATTCTAGGTTGATTCAAAATCGTGGGATTAAGAGCGTGTGGGAGGAGATTTAGCAAAATTTCAGTTTATTGGCGATGAGTTTTGAACGGTATGAGATATCATAATTCTAATACGAGGGAACATAAATATTTTTAATCCCTTCGAGCTAGGCCTATACAGCTAAAAAAACGTTTGTTAGCTGTAGAATATTAGCTGTTAGAATCCAAGGCTAATGATTCCATTTCTCATCATTTCGAATGTATTCAAAATATTTGTGTTCCTCCCGCATTAGAATTTTTTTATCCGAAATCATTGGAAATTTATTGCCGAAAAACTGATATTTCGATAAACCGACTCCCACCCACTCTCAGGAAACATATTTTGTAGTACAGGCTATTGCACAAATAACAATTTCCGTTGAGGCGGCACGCTTGGGTTTGATTCGGAAGTAAAAACAACAATACGTTTAGTTAGCATTTAATTTTTAACAAGATAGGCCTAGGTTAAGTTCTGCAACATCTGGTGAGCAGTTGCAATTATTATTGTTTGTTAGTCTAAATGCTAAGGAAACTTTTTATAACAATAAAATTGAACGTAAATAAATTACAATGTGTAGTTTTCTATTTTAACTCATTTCCTCTGATATTATAGAATCATAAAATGTAATCGATTAACACCTTACCCATGATTTCATTTCCGTTGTGTGTCAAACAAATGCTTCATTCAACCAGTGCCCAAGAACAGAGTGGTTCCAATTATGTACAAAAGCACACACTACATACGCAGTGGCGGACAGAAAAAGGAGGGAAAGAAATAAAGAAAGAAAAAGAAGGAAGGATAGAAGTCTCTTTTGTAAATTTGCCATACTCGGTACCATCCTAATTTTGCAGATTTGATGGTGAAAATGGTGTTTTCTAATAGAGGAACATTAAATCTATCGCAAAACGGCACCTGACAAATAAGAATGTTATCCTAAAATTAAATAAAACAGTCCTGAACAGCATGAAATGACACGGACATTGATCACAGTCAGCCATCTTTGGAGGTTAGGACACCAACCTTGACCAACTAACTCACCATCTGGTACCGCGTGACACAAAATTACTGCATCATTATATCGTATGAATTCATATTTTACATAATTGCATAGAGAAGAAATTCTACATAGTCCTAGTGGTTCAAAATGACAGATCTGGTATGTAGTCGAGTTAGCAGAAATCAACAAACAACACTATACTTACAGGTGTAAATTATTTATGACGGTTTTTGTAAATCTACTACATCTACAACAGTCGTAACAATGACAATAAAGTTGGATGGAGAAAGAGAACTTCTAATAAAGGTCGTTTCTAGGGGTGAGCGAAGAGAGTGACTGCCCAGGGCGTTAACGGCGCCCATTTGTGACATTCAATTACTAATAATAATACTGTATTCTGTAAATCACTCTATTTTACTTACATTATTCATTGGATGGAGTGTATGTTCTTATATGAATAGCATTGTTATCGAATGGTGGATTAATTTAGCGTTTTATTTGCTTGGAACAACCATTTAGCAAAACTAGACTCCTTACCACACTAAAGAATCCAAACCCCGTAGAATCGTATTTAAAAGAGAAAATTTCAAAATCTTCCATGCGGGGCTTGATTCCTCCCTCACTTGCATTCTTTTTTGCTATGCGCACTTAGTTTTGGGAGCTCACAATTGAGTCCTTGCCCGACTGAGACCCCGCAGGTACAATAACTACTGTGATTGGCAAATATCAGTTGAGCACTTTTAGTTCTATCAAAAAGTTAATTCTTGCATGCGTCTAAATCTCGTCTGAAACACGTTGAACCATATTGAAAAATGCGGATTCAAACCAATTCCTATCGGGGCCAGAAGAGGGCCTTCTCCCCTTACCCCCCGTGGGTCGCCGGCTTTGCTGTAACAGGCCGTTAAACTACTGTTCTTATATTGTCTTTTCTTTTCTTAACTGAAATTGCCCCCCCCCACGAATATGAACTTGATCCGCCCCTGTATGTGCGTTTAGTTACTGTAGATTGGTAGCCATGGAATAATTTCTTGAATTGAAGTTGGAATCGAATGGTATTGTACATAGGATGAAGATACAAGTATTACAAAATGCATGTGCATTAGCACGAGCCTTGTGAATTTGTACGTGATACAGTTCAAGTAAAATTCGTAGTATATGAAGACTTGCGTACGGTACATTTGATTAATTTATGACTGTTTTCTAAAGCTCTAACGTGACTGAGAATTGTCATACGGAATAATGAAATGTCTATGTTCTGTCAACGGCTGCAACACCACCATAAGTAGGCCTATCTACTTGTGAACCTCGGTAAGCTGCTGTTCTCTCTTTCCATTTCACCCAGTTTATATATATGGAATAATAATATACTCACTCATTATTATTATTATTATTATTATCGGTATTGTATTACTGTATCATCAAGCAGACTTGAATCATTCAACTTGATACTTGATAGTAAAGTACCTAGTACCAGCTCTAACAAAATTACTAGAAGAGAACTCAATTTTACCACATAGGCCTGGAATACAATGGTTACATAGACTCAGTATTACAGAGTGGGTTTTTAAATTTAAAAAAATTGAATAAACGTGATCCAAGTAAACCAATTGTAACATGAACGTCTATTTGTACGTAGAACTAAGGTCTGAAATGTTGTTACTGTACCGCTGACCCAGAGTTGGGTAGGAACTCAACGAAAGGAACGCATTCAATTTCAGGAACTTCAATGGGAATGCGTTCCTATTATTAAACAGTAACTTGTAACGGAATCACGATACTTTTTATTGGTATCGAGGAACGAAATTTACGTTCCTTTCAAAGTTCCTTTTGAACTGATTGTTCTTCAAGAATGCATACCAGGTACATGTACACAACGTGGAAAGATAACATATTTGCATTATCAGATGAAAGATTTTTGTCTTTGACCCTTTGTCTCGCACGCTATTGACTCGGCCTAATTCCTAATCCCTGCCGTCCGTCCTGTACCCTATTATTTCCAGACGTATTTCACGGTATTTCCCTGTCTACTTCTTATCATACAATCTGTTCGTATTGCCTTTGTTTGAGGGCTCAAATCAACCGAGTGTCAGTGTGAGGGGTTAGACAAAAAATGTCCATCTGTGCAGGGCCTACCCAGCTAATGCATCCCAATAAAATCATCACTACCCGGTGACATCACCAGTACGCAATGAGAATAAGAGTATTTGCAAGACGCGTATCGGGAGATTGTGTAAACACAAGAGGGCGGAGGCCTATCCCACTTCGGTGTTCCATCTCGACCCTGCCAGTCCTCATGATGAGATCATCGAATTATTATTCGAAAAATGTGTGTTGTGGTGGTGTTTGATCAATAATGATTGAAAAATTAATGAATTGATTATGATGAACCACTGCTTGAACATAGGGGAGGGGGGGGGACGTGAAAATCCATGAAAATACTCCTCCAAATTCAAACAAAAAACTCTGCGGCATTAACTTTCAAAGGTACTTATATTTTTGGGGAACTTTTGAGTTCCTTTTTTCTGAGGAACTGTAAGTTCCTTTTTGGATTGAGTAATGGAAATTGGAACTAGTTCCAATACACCAATCCAACCCACAGTTCCAATCCAATGCACTGGCTATACCGTCAACTACAGCTACTTCTTGAACAAAGAATTACTTGAGAAGAATCTGTCTTGGAACAATTCCATACATGAAATTGGTTTAAATTGCTGTAAACTGGTTCCTCTGTGCATAGGACTTGAAGATGCGCATGGTAGTTTAATTATCATTTTTATTTTTGCTAATACACAGGTACAAGGTAAATACTGTACTACAATACAAACAATATCGCTATTTGGACATTCAGTGAAAAACATGCAACGTTTCTCCACATAAATATATCCACAGAGAAGAAAAACACAGAAACTTCACAGTCAAAGCAGAAATCTAAAATAAAATTGAAGCGGAAGTAGCAGTAGAATATTTCATATGCAGAAAATAATAATATCTTTGAATAATACAACAACAATATGAAATAACTATAACTAAAAAATAGTGTTGACAACGAAGTAACTCCAGGTTTCTAAAGTAGCCCCGGTAAATACCGTAGTCACGTATCACTTTTTGACTGTCACTTTGGGTAATTCTAAATCTTATTGACAAATTCAGTGAGAAACTTACATCACCTTCAGTTTAAATATATACATTTAAAAACTAAACATATCGTAACTATGTACAGTATCATAAAGTTACTAGCACAATGAAGTTAATTGTTGCTGTCTAACCGTACCATAATATTACTCGAATCAAATTATCGAAATAATGGAATTAATACCATCGATAGAGCCCACAGTGATATTTCTGACTGTATCTCTTGCCCATTCACAGCTCTCTTCCCTGGTCCAATGAACGGTTTAAGATTTGTTCTATTATAATTCTGGAAGTACCATTCCATAGAATCGTTTTTGATTGTATCCTTGACGGTATCGGGGGTGTTGTTTGGTGGATCGTTGATCGATCTCTGTATCGTATTGGATTGAGTCCGTCGCAGGAATTCCTCCATGGGTACCGGGCCGTCACCCAACGGAGGTGAAACGGTGACCTTGGTGATTGTTGGTTTTCCTCCCGGAGGTTTGAACTGCGGTAACTGACCGCCCGGGACCAACAGAGCGGAAAGAGACGACGGAGACTTTGCCAGAGTTTTGTCGCCGCCTGCCGATATCATCCCCCATAAGTCGCCGAGCAATGAAGAAGTGGATACTGTTGTTGTTTCTGGGGTTGTCGCTTCGATATCATCTGGAACAGGAAAGCATAGAAAATGTTATTTTATCCTTTAAATATTTAAGTAGGTTTATAGTTCAGTACCGGTACAGTAATCTTATTCTCGAGTAATTGTTTAATGACAGACAGGTTTTATAGCGAGGAAAAGGCTAAAGGTACGTTCATACTACTACGGAAAAACGTTTTTTCTGTCACGGTTGGTCACGTGAACCAATCAGAAACTTGTCGTACCAGGCGATGCGGCACTGCCGTCCAAGTTAAACTTTCTGCCGTCTTTTTTGGCGCCAACCAAACCACTAGGCCTACACATTTTCACCAGCATTTTGAGAAACCAATCATGTCGAATGAATTTTTCATTGCTCTCGTGAGCAAGAAACCTTTTCTGTACAGAATAACGGATGTCCTGTACAAAGATAAACCTTTGAGAACGAAAACTAAGTTGGAGATCGGAGCTGGTAAGTCGCATTCTCAACCTCAAAATTCTTAAGCTCACTTGCCGTCTGACGTTTACCGTAGTACTCTGAACGAAAGAAGAACAGCTTGTGTCTACCGCAACGGAAAAGCGTATTTACGGCAGGTTGCCATAGTAGTATGAATGTACTTTAAAAATGGAACTATAAAACTGCTCCATTTAATTTTCTCCTCAAATATTGAGTCAAGGTTGATTGAATGTCTTTTGATTTGATTACCCTGATCTAAAGAAACAAGAATTTGTATTCTTTGTAATTCAAATGGGTTACAGCATTGCTAATGGTAATATTATTGTGAGTGTTTGGGGTTTTAAAAATTTCAGACCTATTATAATCAAAGAAGAATGAGCTAATTTGATCAACAACTATAGGCATACAGATAGATTTTTGAATCAGGCAACTATAACATGGTAGGCCAACACTTATTTTAAAGTTTATTATTATTTATCCCCAACGTCACCAAAATCATGCCCATGATTGCTATCCTCCTTTAATACTGTGCAGAACACACAAATAATTATCATACACGAACCCCAACATTTTTATAGTGACATTCAATATTGGATAATGTGCTCTAATATGAAACCATATCAGTTCAAAAGCATTTAAATGACATCACTACCCTGACACTAGATTTTATTGAATAATGACGATATTACTTTCCCTTATTGTAGAGAAAATAGAAATCATCATAAATTGTAATCAATTTATGTTTTGTCCTCCAGAGCCAATGAGTCATGATGTAGGAATTACCAATTCTGTATAGAAACGCGCAGGGCCGGCTCGTGGGATTTTGGCGCCCTGGGCGAGCCCCAAGACACTACTTGAAATGTTTTCAAAGATCCCAGGCGGGGTCTCTGCCCCAGCCGCCGGAGGCGAAAAATTTGTCTTTTTGAACCTTTTAAACTGATTTTAAAACATAACTCTCCGGATATATAAAACATTCTTACCCTTCTGTTGATCCAAGGAAAATATTAATTGGTCTGATGAATACTGCACGAGGTCATCCAGTTTTCATGCCATGTTCACCCTTCAACCGTCAATAGGCCGTGACGCGCTCATAAACAATTATCATCATTTGATGCACAAGCGCAAATGCAAATAACATTATAAATGAAGATTATATGGAGAAAATAAGAGTTGAATAGGAAGAGAAGAATCATTGTTACTTCCGTATACTTTGGTTTTTTAGTCATTCCTATACTATATAGCCTATACTGACGACATGTCACCGTTCGAACGGACCTCCTTATCACTTCGTAATTGCATATTACTAATAATTCCGTATCAAGTATTCCATGTTCATTTATTTGTTAAAAAAATGTAGCGCCCCAAACATTTTGTGCCCCGGGCGGGAGCCCGGGTCGCCCCGCCCACGAGCCGGCCCTGGAAACACGACTCAGAAAAAAGCTAGCTTCTAGTATCAGAGCCGTGATTGGTAGCTGGGACATTAAGAAATCAGTCAATAGGCCTACCTGTAATTTCTGGTGTTGTTTTTGGAGGACCAAACCAATTAGAACCCCAACTGTTGATTGGCCTTTCAGTTGAATTACTTGACTTTTCTGTAGTATCTTGAATAGTGTTAGCTTCAACTAAATTTGGTTCTACGGTTGGTCCTACACTTCCTTCAGTCACAATCAGCTGCTCAACGTAAGCCTGCGTAGACGTCTCTTGCTTCTTAACGTTTGACTGCCGACTCGTTGACTCATTATATCGGAGCAGCCGCGGATCTATATTGCTGGTGAGGGGAGTTTTCTTATCCGCATCCTTCATTGCAGCATTGAATTGTTTCGGATGTCCTATTCGGTTCACCGTTCCGGAATGTGCTCCTGCTTCTACAGCCGAGTGTGCCGTGTTGGGCATGCGGGCAACTCCCACCGCAGGTTCGGGATCGTGAGAATGGCCGTTAGTAAATTCGGGAGACGCTTGATCAGAGTGACTGTTTTTATCGCTCCAAGTTGTGTAGTTATATTTGACTTGTTGCTCAGCACTCAAGTGGCTGCCTCGGGTCTGGTTCACGTCTTGTTGCAAGTGAGGATCCACAATCGGCATAAAACCACCGGATTCTGTCCTCATCGGCATGAAACCGTTCTCCATCTTGGGAGGCGACGGAGGCAACATTTGGACCTTGCCCCGAGCACCGATGAACCTGACTTCCCCGGGCTTTGCGTCAGACTTCCGTCCGACCCCGCCGCTGCTCCACAATCCTCCGATATTCAAGCTCGGTAACGGAATACCGAAGAATGTCAAACCGCTCCTCGGAGGGGACTGCGGGATTTGTTTCGGCAGCTCGATCGAAGTCTTGTTCTTATTGTGCCGAACCCCTGCATACAATGTGGGCGTATCCCCTGTTATGTAATGCGATGAAACTCCGTTTGTGAACGGAACGGACGTTGTCGATACTTCCGCATAAGATTCGGTACTTTGCGCCAACGCGCTATTGTTATTACGAGTGAAGTTACCGTCTTCTAAAGGATATTCGACGTATTCGTCGTAGAAATATTCAGATTCCTCGGGTGAGGGTGCTATTAACGAGGTCGGAGTACTATCTTTTATTTCCATCCACGTTGATATAACTTGCGAGTTTCCTAGACCGGGTAACGGCACCGAACCTTCGACCTCACAACCAGGAGCCAATGAGTTTATGCTAGTGCTCCTAGCATCGCAGTTTTGCCTGGAAAGTCTGATTTCTTTGAGCAGAGACCCGTCGGCACATGTTGGCCCGGCGTCGGACGTTTCTTGCAACCAGGTCTGGAGCCACAGCATCCCGCAGGAGCACGATAGAGGGTTCCCGGCAACGTCCAGTTCGGCTACGTTGTTGCGTAGATGTTGGAATGTTGGCTCGGAAAGCGATGCTATCTTGTTGTTCTTGAGACTGAGAACGCGAAGGCGGCTCATTCCGTTGAACGGTGAACCGTGGATCGCACAAATGCGATTGTCATCTATCTGTAAACACATTTAGAATATAAAAATTACAATCAATGTTCATTTGTGCTGGATTTGACTTCCCTGGTTTTGTTAGTTTGGCCGTCTCGAAACGCAATTACAACAGAATAATCTTCGGTGATTCATTTAAACCAGTAGTTACATCATTACTGAAATAGTAGGCAATTATTGTGCTCTACATACTAAGCTAATTACGGAAATTTTTGATGAATTACTAAAACAGTCATATTAAACTGTAATGACAACTTATTTTTGAGATACCGTACGGGTACTTGAAAATAAACAGTCTAAATTAAATCAAACCTAGAACTTTTATTTTGTAGAGAGTTGAATTTAATGTTCAAGCTATTTTATCGATCATGGATGGGAAGAGCGTGACAGAAGAACTGAACATCTTGAATGTAAGATATTGAATTCTTGACTTCAGCTTACTTTTGTGATCAATTTAAATGTTGCCACACATTTTTCTCTCACTCAAATGTATAACATCAATCACAATCTCAATTGACTGGCGTATAGGTGTAAAGCCCAAGCCCAATGCTAGATGTATTAATCGTGTGAAAGTGAAAGAAAGAGCACCAACTTATTGCTGTCGATGAGCCAAGAAATTCACTGTGGAGAGTATTGACAGAATATATGTATTCACAAAAAGACGCAAGATATTCAGTCAATATAAAATATAATGGCTACTGCCTTGGTCACTGTAGCAGTAGCCAAAACGTCAACTGAATATTCGCGTGTTTTTGTAAATATTCATCTGCCACGTTCTCTTGATTCTCATAATTATAATCTTCGTGAGTTATGTATGAGAGAAGTTTTTTCATTTCTCTTCTGAAAATACCCAATAGATATAGTACCCCATGAAGAAAAAAAAAACAGGCACCTTCATAAAATAATTTGTTTATTGCAAATAGACCTTACAAAAAGACGCTTACCTTGAGTTCTACAAGACTTTCCATTCCGATAAGGCTAGCTCCTGCCAGTCGAGCGACCTTGTTATGACTCATATCGAGCACTTCTAGAGACTTGAGATTGTGCAGACCCGCTTGATCGAGCCCTTCCAGTTGATTGTAGCTTAAATTCAGCATAACTAGTTGTGGTACAAGTTTGAACGCGTTGTTAGCGATGTTCGTCAACTGATTATCTTGCAGCTCGGCACTCAACAACTCAGGTAAATCAGAGAAAGCAGCTTCTGGTAAACTCGGCAGGCGGTTGTGACTGAGCCGAATTGCTTTCAAGCTTGGTAGTGATCGTATAGCCCTACTTGACATCTTCTCAAGTTCGTTACTGTCCAAGTCTAGTAAAGTCAAGTTGGGAAGATCACGGAAAGTTCCTTCGAGAAGTTCTTGGAACTTATTTTTAGCAAGTCGAAGCTCCGACAAAGATGTTAACGTATTAAGGGTAGTAGTTGTTAATTGTTTTAAACGATTGTTGCTCAAATCGAGTGTTTGTAGTTTGACTAACCCGTTCAGGGCTTCGGGAAACTCGGTCAGACCATTTCGGGACGCATCGAACTTCTCTAAGTCCCTGTTGTTGGAAAGTGCTGAATGCGGTATCGATGCCAGCTGATTGCGGCTCACGTCCAGTTTCTGGAGTTGTGTTAATCCTTGCAGAAGTTCGACCTGCAACATTTCGATCCGATTGCTGTGGAGATCGAGCGCTTTCAGCTTCGTAGCGTCTCTCAGCGTTCGAGTGTGTATGCGCAGTATCCTGTTATCGTGTAAGTCCAGTAGCTCCAGGTTTGACAACCCGTTTAGACACCCCTCTTCCAGTTGCTGGATAGCATTTTCTCCGAGGTTTAGCGTTCGAAGTCTAGACAATGAGCTCAGAGATCCTTTAGGAATATGGTTAATACCGTTACCAGAAAGATCCAACAGTTTCAAAGATGGAAGCTTGAGATTAGGTGACGTTGGCAATGAGGTGATTTGATTTCTCGGCATGCGGAGGTACTCGATGCCTCTCGGTAGTCCAGGAACAAGCTCTCGCAACTGGTTTAATCCCAAGTCCAGCTCGTAAAGACCTCGTAAATGATGGAACGTGGTCGGACGAATGGACACCAACGAATTGCCCGAGAGATTAACGTGTTCTATAAGGGGCGTAATTAAGAACGTATCGGGATCCACAACAGATAAGGCATTTCCGCTCAAATCGAGTCGTCGTAAGGATGGGAGATTTATCAGCATTTTAGCGTCCAATCGTCGGAAAATATTCAGAGAAAGATCCAAGCCTTTCAAGCCAGGTAAGTTCCACATCGGACCGTCTATTATATTCGACAGGGAATTATTCCGTAGTCTCAGTTCTCGAAGTGCCGGCATAGCCATGAATGCCTCCCTCTGCACGTGTTGAATGCGATTGTGATCTAGATGTAATCTTTCCAGCGTTGGATGGCCGTGAAGTGCTCCAAAAGGTATCTCTTGTATGAAGTTGTAACTCATGTCCAGGTAACGTAATCGTGGTAAAGTCTCCAACACAGCGCGTAATTCTCCGATATGATCGATCTCGTTGTGATCGAGCCAGAGTTCTTGTAATCCGCTGTCGGAACGTTGTAGAAAAGACTCGGGGTGGACCCGATAGACTCGATTGAAACTCAGATCGAGCCTCCGCAGTGCCGGCACGAGATGGAACGCACCTCGCTGAAGTTCTGTAATTCGGTTTCCAGTAAGATTTATCTCTTCTAGTGCTCGTAAATCGACAAACGATGCTTCACCCAGCCGGTCGATGACGTTATTGTCGAGGCGAAGAACGGAGAGAGCCGGTAGATCACGAATAGCACGGCCAATCATCCCGGCATCGCTCAGGCGATTACCTATAAGCGAAAGTTCGGAAAGAACCGGAAGCCGGGAGAAAGCTCGAGGATGTAACCAAGTCAAACCGCATTCGGTTATGTTGACGATCCGTAACCTCGGCAGGTCGTTGAGTAAACCTGCCTCGAGTCTCGCAACTCTCGGCGAGAACGTGATGTGCAGCTCCTCCAAGTCGGGGAGAGATTTGAAACCATTCGGCATTAACTCTACCATTGACGGCGACTGAATCCTGATATATCTCAGTCTCGGGTGATTCGATAAGCGAGGCATTCGCTTCATGGCGCCTCCTTGGATCGTCACGGCTTCCAGTCCTCGTAGCTGCTCCAAGCTGTCGGTGGGGATGCTGCGGAGATGTGGCTCCACTACGAACAGCTCGAGGAGCGTCTCGTCCAGACCGGCCAGCCAGCTTCCTGCAACTCGTTCCAGACCGTTGTCTCGTAACATCAAACGGGTGACTTGGAGCGTCGAGAAGAAGCCGCCGGGAAGAGAGGGGAGATTATTGTTCTCCAGAATTAGTTCGTCGATTGGACGAGTTAAATGACTTCCGGCCGCTCGTAGACCTTCCAATACTTTGGGCAGATCGCTGTGACTGCACCTGAATATGGAAACAAAGAGAAGAACCAAAATTGATATTTAATCATAAATGTTGTGTGCTACATTTTTGAAGCCTAAACATGTTTTGATAATCCGTGCGAGATTATTTTATAATGAAATTATTTGGTAATAGTAATTCCCATGTTATCAAATTATTATTCTTATATGAAATGGAACATTCGAGTTATAGTGAGACGTAAGTTGTGCCTCTGTCTGGTGAAGGAAAGGCATTCAAAAAGCACATAGTTTTAATAAAGTGAGCATGAAATTCTTTGAAATACTAAACTCTACAAATATTTAGCTGTGCCTTTTGTGTGCAAGTTTCTATGATTACCAAATCACATATTCAACATATTTCACTGTTTCAATAATTCCGTAATTTCTGTACTTCTGTTTCACATGACAGTTAATAATCTCAGCCAACACTCCTAGCCTGAACAAAATACTCCGTACAGTATATTAATAATGTCTATACAAACTAGTAATAATCAACATAATTATAACCTATCTGATATACAGGTTTTGGCCATCTCTCTTACATACGTACATTGATTTTATTATTCGAGTGAAGATTTTTGGGTACCCTACATATTTCAATCACAAAATAACATTAAACAGAATTATTATTGTAAGTCATATGAGAAGTACGGTCATATTTGAGTTATAAAATAATCTTTCCACACATATTTGACAAGTTACGGACGATTATAATTATAATTGTAATTTAGACTAGGTGTGTGTAGCCTATGATATCAAAAAGTCACATCAATTAATCAAATATTCCGTGGAAATCAGTTATACAGCCTCTATTAATCTTGTACAGATTAACCAGAGTCAAATAATGAATCCAAACTTCCTATCGGCTCATAAGAAGTAATCAACGACATCCAACACGTATACAATAAGAAATAGGTCATCATTTCAACAAGCAATTCTATAACGTTGAAGATTGGAAAACGGGAATCGATCTTTAGGATCTAATCCTTAACATTAGTGATTCAAATTGATAAAAATCAAAGATTGTTAGACTAACGACTGAGGAAGCAAATCGCATTGCAGACAGTTATAGATTAAAATCAACTTATTACTGATAATTTCAATATGATTATTCATCGATGTTTTGGAACTCGTTTAAATTTTTCCGCTGTACTTCCCAGTTGTATGATTGAGGTTTGGTGTCAAATTGAAATTATGACGTATTTCTTATCGTACATGTTTGACGTCATTGATTATCAAGCCAATAGACAATTTATATTTTTTAATTGGATCTAGTATAGTATGGTAAATTCAAGATTAATAGAGGCTGTGTTTCTAGGAATCAAGTCAATTTCAACTCCTTCTAACTCATTGTCACGAGTTTATTTCCTTACAAATATTCAAAATGAAAATCATTCGTAGTTGTTTATTCATTCAGTTTTAAAGAGTGTAGATTAGCCCGAACATAATCCAAAGAGGATAAATGAAAACCAACCTTATCAACTGACAGAGGAACGGGAATCGCACTTCTAATGCAGATCAATTAGTAATCGAATGTCTAATAATCACGAATCAAGCAATTGATCGACTGACGGCATACCATATCTGCAAGTCCTGGTCGTTGAGTGTGCACCGACAGGGCAGTATCTTGGCTTCCGGGGGGCAGGCGTTGGTGTCCGCCTCCTGCGCCGCCCCCGCCGCAAGCAGCGCCGCTATAACAAGCAGCCATCGCGGCGCCTCACTCCTCAGGCTCGTCATCGCCTCATCACGCTCGCATCGACTGGGAAACCGGCGCGCACGGACAACCTGGGACAAACAAATATAGATGTTTATTTATTGGCCTTATCGACGCACTCAATTTACTTGGCCTTAGTCTGATGTGAATGGCCTACTATCATATATTTTTTGGAACGTTAATGATTATTCTCAATTTGTATTTAAATGCTATATATTCTATTCAGTTCAATTCATATTCAGCCACCCGGCAGTTTTGTTTTCATTTTCTTCCTATTAATCAATACTTAATTAGTCAATTAGTTTAGGGTTATATGGTAGAACAGCCACTGTGAACGACCTTGGTCTGATCACACGCTGATCGCTCTTTTATAGTGTCTACTTTTACCATGTATCACCATGTCATTTGTTTCACTTATAAGTAAAGAATATTTTGTTATTATTATTATTATTATTATTATTTTTATTATTATTATTATTATCAACATGTATTGGCATCAAATCAGTGAGACTGGTGATCAGATGAGAATGGGTTGAAAGTTTCGAATGTAATGGAAAGTATAGTGAGTGGGAAGGTGGGCGTGGCCAATAGGAACCAGAACCCTCTCGGCATTAGAGTTATCAACAATTTTTTCACTTCGAATCTTGACTTGAATTTGTCACTCTTTGTATATTGTGTATTCTACTTTGACAACTGGTCCCACATCCTTAAATACATACTTGGGTTTTTTGGTTGTTTATCTCTTCCAACTTTTTTTACTCTTCTTATGGCCACTGCAAGTTGTAAAAAGCCAAAAATATGTTTTTTTTTAGATGAGCGTAGCGAAGACTTTTATTTCACATACCGAAACAAAATGGGCTTCGTTTTTATGTTTTTTTTTTTGTAATTTTGTGCGCGGCATTCAGGTAAGGAAAATTGACCAATCAACTGCAAACTTTTTTTGGATATTGGTATCACACCAGAATAGGTTGGAATTGTTTTTAAGAAAAATCGGTAGAACGGTTTTTGTGGAAAAAATTTGGAAAGTTTGGAAAATCCCCATAAGAATAACCCAGGGTAAAAATTCTTCAAAACGAAAATTTTTCAAAAGCTTTCTCATTCATACAACATATGAAAACAACTATCATACACATTTTCAATAATTTGTACAACAATCAGATGAGACATAACGAAGAAAACGCAATAAAAGTATACATTTCATCGAATATCAGGATGAAAACATGTAATGCAAAGTGAATAACTTATATGCGACAGATTGCACTATAAATAACTAGGAAAACGCAGGCAGAATGTGCGTTGTGAGATGAGCGTAGAAATTTGGAAATCTGGAATGAAAAATACTCTGTCAGCTCAATCTACATCTACAGACCTTGGACTACTTCAAACGCTGAAAAACTTTACCTGCACAACTGGTTGCTATTTATAGAGCCACCTGTCACATGTACACTTTGTGTTTTGATCCTCATACTGATCCTGATAGCTAAAATGGAAAAAATAGATACATTGCTGTGAACCAACTGTACCAACTTATGATTAATTATTATTTGGTCAATTATTAGACAAGGTACGGAAATAACATACGTAACCAAGGGTGACAACAAGTTAGCTCACTGATTATTGCTCATTTCACTGATCATCAGTTGGTAGGCCTGAAACTGGCTCTTAGTAGCAGGACGACCCCCATTCCTGAGATAAATGAGATATGAGAAAACTATCTCATGTAATAATGACATATTTCATCTCATATTTTATGTGAGATACTCGTTTTCTCACTCATTTTTATTTAAATAGAAATGAGTAAATAAAAATCAATGAGAAAACGAGTATCTCACATAAAATATGAGATGAAATATGTCATTATTATATGAGATAGTTTTCTCACTGATTTTTCTCACATCTCATTTATCTCAGGAATAGGGGTCCAGAGGATGAAAAGGTTTTAAAAATAAGAGAGAGTTGGAATAGAATAGAATAGTCTTTATTCGTCATGTAAGTATGCAACATTACAAGTCAGAAACAGGCGAGGTTCAATCGGATGACTGCTCTTCCACCTAACCTGGAAAGTTGAATTGAATAGAAGCAAAATATCAACGGAGAACGGAAATCCCCCACCCCCTCCCTCAATCCTTATTGGCTAGTAATTCACACTTTGATTAATGATTTATTATGAATTAATAATTTTCTTCAAGGTAGGCCTATATGGTAAGATCGCCTTTGGATTCCCCGTACGTGCTTGACAGAAATAAATAGTAGAACAATAACCTAATGTTTGTTACTGTATTATTTACAATCGTAATTAATTGTCAGTTGAGATGACAAGAACAATGAATGATAACTACTGCACTATTTCGTCCTCATGCACATATGAATTGAATGTGGTCTCGGCGGCCGCACATGGCGTATATGATTATAGCTGTTAGAAAGGTGAAAGCTTCGCATATTCTCGCGTAAGATTCATCTAAAATTACATAAAAAACAAAATATACTTTCTCTCTCTCTCTCTCTCTCTCTCTATCTGTCTCTGTCTCTCTCTCTCTATCTGTCTCTGTCTCTCTCTCTCTCCCCTCTCTCTCTCTCTCTCTCTCTCTCTCTCTCTTTCTCTCTCTCTTTCTGTCTCTCTAGCGACATCAACAATACTGGAAAGAAATGTGTTCATCTAGCGAGAGGACGCTGTGCATGCTTGTGGTTCTGCCGTCGCGTGGCTCAGTTTCAGTTTCAACCCGACACAAAGATCGTCCTCTGAACTGAACACATTGAAACTGGTACGATTCTCAACCGCAACGTCCATTTAAAAACATATTAGAGGCCCTATAGCCTAAACTGATGCGGGTCGAGGATCGTACCAGTTGAGACAAATGCGTGGTGGAAAACTACTTGGAGAACGCCATGTTTGCGTTGTTAGACGAGCGGATAGTAATAGTAAAATGGGTAAAAACTGCTTCGAGTGGTACCAAGTTAGCACATTTTATGTTTCTTCTTCTAAATGGCTGACCCGATCAAGCTGAAAATTTCCAGAAATGTGTATCAAAATGTAATTTAACTTCACGCAAAATTTCATTTTTTTGGAAAATAAAAATATTCCCTTTTTTTCCGCTATGTTATTCTAATGGATTTTTGAAATGTCTAAAATTCATAAAAAAAAAGTTACCACCCGATAATGCCACAAAACTATACAGACCAAGTTATGTGTTAGGCCTATTTAGGCCTATTAGGCCTATTTGTAAACTGGGTAAACGCAAAATGTGCGCTGTGAGATGAGCGTAGAAGTATGGAAATCTGGGATTAAAAAATATTCTGTCAGCTCCATCTCCATCTTCAAACCTTGGACTACTTCAAACGCTGAAAAACCTTACCTACAACCTGTTGCTATTTATAGAGCCACCTGTCACATATACACTTTGCATTACATGTTTTGATCCTGATATTTGATGAAATGTAGCCTATACTTTTATTGCGTTTTTTATACATCGAATAAATAGAAATAACAGCAGAAAAATGTTGCAATGATAGATATTCACGGCTCCCTAGATTCGTTGGTATCGACGAGTGAAGTATATTTTATATGCGTCAAGGTGTGTAGATTTTTCGATTATTAGATGAGCGTAGCGAAGACTTCCATTTCAGATACCGCAAAAATTGGGCTTCATTTTTATTTTTTTATTTTTTTTTTTCAATTTAGTGCGCGGCATACAGGTCAGGAAAATTGACCAATCGACTGCAAACTTTTTTTTGGAAAAATTTCAGAAAAATGGTTTAACGATGTTACCGGAATTATTCTGAAAATTTGGGAAATCCCCATAAAAATAACCCAGGGGTAAAATACTTGAAAAACGAAAAAGTTTCAAAAGCTTCCAAATTTGTACTGAATATGAAAACGACTATCATACACATTTCCAATAATTTGTACAACGATCAGATGAGACATAACGAAGAAAAGGCAATCAATACAAATATGCATAATATTTTCATCAAATATCAGGATCAAAACATGTAATGCAGAGTGTATATGCGACAGGTTGCTCTATAAATAACAAGTTGCAGGTAAGGTTTTTCAGCGTTTGAAGTAATCCAAGGTTTGTAGATGTAGATTGAGCTGACAGAGTATTTTTCATTCCAGATTTCCATACTTCTACGCTCATCTTACAACGCACAATCTGCGTTTTCCTATAGTTTATTTAAATGTCGAATCAAATTCCATCCAAAACAGCAACCTATGGACAGTAGCTTGCTAATCAGGCTTCATAATAAAAGCATGGTACAAGTTACATCTACAGAATTCCTGGGACTTTTTATAAGTGATACACTCGATTGGTCAGTCCACATAAACTATGTAGCCAAGAAAATATCGTCCTCCCCATACCTACTGCGAAATCTCCGACGAATTGCACATGAGAGCGCGGTTGTAACAGCATATTATGCCGCTGTATACTCGCACCTGTGCTACGGTGTAATATTCTGGGGTATCTCGCCACATGCCAATAGAATACTTATTGCCCAGAAACGAGCAGTCCGAGCTATGGTAGGAGCTTCAAACAGATCTTCCTGCAGACCCATCTTCAAACGACTGAACCTTCTTACAATGACAGCAATATACATCTATCAAACTATCATGTTCATCTACACCAACAGTCCTAATCAACTATCCAGTGAAACTTACTTAACCACCAGGAATAAGCGGCACTTTCTGCACCCGAACCACAATAAAATTGCGTATAAGTCAAGTCCGGACTATATGGGTGCAGTTCTCTACAACTATTTACCAGATCAGATTAAAAAAAGTAAATCATATAGCTTGTTCAAATCTAACCTTAAACAACATCTTACTACTATTTGCCCGTATACTATTGCTGACTACCTTAGTGCCTAGCTCTCTTCCAGTATTATTATTATCCCCTCTTTACATGTACTCTAAACACATCTTACTTTTTTTCTTTTTTTTTTTCTTTCAATATTGCCAAAAACATATACTGTATACTACTAATTTATTACTACTTTGATCAACAACCAAATTGATACTACATGGTACAGTTTGTTAATTTTTCTAAAGTTTTTTTTGTGCAACATCATATTTCTATTTTATCATTTTATATTTTATTAGGAAAACGCGTTATGTGTTTCCGCGTTGATGGATGAGCTAATAAGAATGAAACTGAATTATTTCAAAAAGTTAAATCAAGTTGATGTTTTGACGGCATTCAAATTAAAAATTAATGTTTTCATTCGGTTGATTTATTTCGTAGACTATTCTCATCATGAAGGAAATATTAGATGCAATCTAAGATACAATATATACACCTTGAGATCCAATTATATTCATTACTCATTCTAAATAATATCTTTGATAATAAAGAAGGCTTTGTTTTAATAGTTCTTCAATAATTGGTGACACTTGTTGCTTGGATTTAAATGGTTTTCTTAATAGCTTTGAATGATGCACAAAAATGTCATTATATAATTTTTTATATCTAAACGACTGATTGGATTCCAGTGAAAGTTTGGAATCATGTGTATCATTATTATATTGAAATTCGGTGAAAATTTTAATTTTTTTGAAGGACATTTTTTGTACGAAAATTTTTCTCCGGCTTATTCTTATGGGTAATTTGGAAAATGGAAAATCAGTTTTCTCAGAAGTGGTGCAATCGATTGCGCATAAAAATCAATGAGATTCAATCCAGATGATGACACTTGGGCTTGCCAAGTTTCAATTGAATTTGAATTTTCGTTTGACCTGTAAAGCGCGAAAAAAAAAAAAAAAAAAAAAAAAAAAAAAAAAAAACATGTACATTTTTTTCGGGTCAAGTGTAATTGAGTCTTCGCTTCGCTCATCCAATTATTTTATGACAAGTTCTATAACACAATTGTACATTTCTACTATATTTATGTATGACACTGTGTTCAATTGAATAAAGATATTATTATTATTATTATTATTCAAAATTCAATTAATTGTTGAATCTTGAGAAAGGTATGGGATGGACCTGAATATCGCTAGTGGGCCCTAAATAATAGCTTCAAGCTATGTGTATGATTGAATACTCTACCAATCTTATAGGCCTATATGATTTCAAACTAGGAAAACGCCTTATATGCGTTGTGAGATGAGCTTAGAAGTATGGAAATGTAGAATTAAGAACATTTCGTCAGCTCAGTGTACATATAAAGGCCATGGATCACTTCAAAGGTTCAAAAACCGCGGCTGTCTGTTGGTATATGGACCTTGGTTTCCCAACAATGGTACCAGTGCCTTCTTGATATCCATCACAGATTTTAATAGTTTTAATTTATTGGTGACACTTGTTGCTCACTTAATACTAAGGGAGGACAGAGGTGAAAATCTTATAATCTGAAGTATAATATTAAACAGACTCAAAATACTAACACAATACTAAACAGGTGACACAAAAATATACAAAAAATTGAAAAATACAATTTTTGTATTTTTTGTATGGTTTTTGTATGTTTTTTGTATAAATTTTGGCATTACTGGAAAACACCTTTTCTGGTTAACCAACACAGATAATTCCGATATTTAAAGTGTAAACTGATTGCAACGAACCAACGCATAATAATGGGTATTCGTTTAAAATCTGTGATGTATATGAAGAAGGCACTGGTTTGATTGTTTGTAAACCAAGGTCCATATACCAACAGACGGCCGCGGTTTTTAAACCTTTGAAGTGATCCATGGCCTGTATATGTACATTGAGCCGACCAATTATTCTTAATTCTACATTTCCATACTTCTAAGCTCATCTCACAACGCATATAAGGCGTTTTCCTAGTAGTTTCTTAATTGCTTTCTTAATTGCTTTTATTGATGTGTAAAAAAGTACATGAGAAATGCGTTTTCTCCGTTATTTCACATCCGATTGTGCCATAAATCGCTTAAAATATGGATGATAGATCTTTCCACATTCAGTATAAATTTGAGAGCTTTTTGAAAATTTTGGTTTACCAAGTATTTCTCCCCTTGCCTATTCTTATAAGGAATTTCCATACTTCCCAAATTTTTTCCGGAAAAACCGTCCGACCGATTTTTCTGAAAAACAATCCCAACCTATTCTGGTATAACACCAATTCGTAAAAAAAGTTTCGAGTCGATTGAAACTTTTTCCTGACCTGTATGCCGCGTACAAAATTACACACACAAAAAAAAAAAAAAAAAATAAAAACCAAGCCCAAAATTTTTCGGTATATGGAATGAAAATCTTCGCTACGCTCATCTAATCATTTACGAAAATTCAATCTTCCTTTTAATTAAGATATATTTCTGTATTACAAACTCAAAGTTTAAGTTCGTTGCCGGTGGATTCTATTTTAATTGAAAGTACCGTTAGAAAGAACATGAAAAAGATCATTTAGTTTAACTTGCTTGCACGAGAAAATGAATGTACGTACTTACGTGGATCCACGAAGGATGAAGGCTTGAACCACCCGCGCGCTATTGGTGTGGGATAGTGCGGACGGTCGTTCGGAACCTCCTTCGGTCGAGTTTCAGTTTACTTCCGGTAGGGACGCTGCGACGCGGAAAATGTAGGTCCACACACTTGATTCTCCGTACTGAGCGCGGAGTCAATGGATGCGCATGTCACAACAACACGGCGCTAATTTACTCCTTCAAATGTGTGGAAAGAGGTTCGGTTTGACATCGAGGCTAACATCTAATAAGCGTCTTACTCCTTACACTAGTTCAGTATGTACACACAAACGTATGTATATATATATATATATATATATATATATATATATATATATATATATATATATATATATATAGATATATTTATATACATATATATATGTATATATATATATATATATATATATATATATATATATATGTATATATATATATATATATATATATATATATATATATATATATATATATATATATATATATATATATATATATATATATATATATATATATATATATATATATATATATATATATATATATATATATATATATATATATATATATATATACATATATATATATATATATATATATATATATATATATATATATATATATATATATATATATATATATATATATATATATATATATATATATATATATATATATATATATATATATATATATATATATATATATATATATATTATATATATATATATATATATATATATATATATATATATATATATATATATATATATATATATATATATATATATATATATATATATATATATATATATATATATATATATATATATATATTCATACGTTTGCGTATTTTTTTTTAATGTTGCTTAACGACCTCACCAACAGCTAGGTTATACGGGGGTACGAATGAGCGGGTGATAATGAAACGATGAAGTGATGATAGGTCAAAGGACGTTTACAAAAAGCGGGACTTGAACCCACGCCCAAAGAAGAAATGTCGGACGGACATGAATTAGTAATTATGTAAATCACCAACTATGCAAATGGTTCAACTTTTACCTAAAAACATGTTTTACTTCCATGCACACGACTGTTGCTATGGTGACCTTGTTCAATACAACAGCACTTGGTTCGACTCCAGGACCCCTATTCCTGAGATAAATGAGATGTGAGAAAAATCAGTGAGAAAACTATCTTATATAATAATGACATATTTCATCTCATATTTTATGTGAGATACTCGTTTTCTCACTCATTTTTATTTTTTTCACATCTCATTTATCTCAGGGAATTATCTCATAATAATGACATATTTCATCTCATATTTTATGTGAGATACTCGTTTTCTCACTCATTTTCATCCATCTCATTCATCTCAGGAAATCATCTCATATAATAATGACATATTTCATCTCATATTTATGTGAGATACTCGTTTTCTCACTCATTTTCATTCATCTCATTTATCTCAGGAAACTATCTCATATAATAATGACATATTTCATCTCATATTTTATGTGAGATACTCGTTTTCTCACTCATTTTCATCCATCTCATTCATCTCAGGAAACCATCTCATATAATAATGACATATTTCATCTCATATTTATGTGAGATACTCGTTTTCTCACTCATTTTCATTCATCTCATTTATCTCAGGAAACCATCTCATATAATAATGACATATTTCATCTCATATTTTATGTGAGATACTCGTTTTCTCACTCATTTTCATCCATCTCATTCATCTCAGGAAACCATCTCATATAATAATGACACATTTAATCTCATATTTATGTGAGATACTCGTTTTCTCACTCATTTTCATTCATCTCATTCATCTCAGGAAACTATCTCATATAATAATGACATATTCCATCTCATATTTTATGTGAGATACTCGTTTTCTCACTCATTTTTATTTTCTCACATCTCATTTATCTCAGGAATAGGGGTCCTGTTACTACCGCTTGTGATAATTGAGTTGGCCACCGGGGCGGCTTTTATATTTATTTATTGTATACGTATATCATAAAACCATGCGTATATATATATATATATATATATATATATATATATATATATATATATATATATATATATATATATAGAGAGAGAGAGAGAGAGAGAGAGAGAGAAAACCTTTTTAGTTCTATTTGACTATATCAGTCGGATTGGCAAACTTTTTTGAACTAATATTCCGTATCAAACTTGAGAATGAACGATGTAATTCGTTTGAAACGTGGTTAAATTAATTGATATTAATCATTGTCACACAAGAAGAATTTGAAAACAAAATACTAGGCAAACGCAGAATATGCGTTGTACGATGAGCGAGATGTCTATATAAAGTATAATCGAAAACTCTACACACCCTGATCATATAAAATATATTACATTCGATACCAACGAATCTAGGGAGCCGTGAATCTATCACTGCAACATTTTTCTGCTATCATTTCTATCAAAGTTATTCGAAGAATGAAAAACATCGATTTCAAATTACTTTCTTCAAAACGGCTAGTCCGAATTGCATACACGTTTCAAATAATGTGAACCATTGTCATGTTCACATTTGAGGAAAATTTGAATTATATTGGAGAAATAATTTATTCATCAATTTTTTCCGCCCAGCCTGATGTTATGGGGTTTTTAGAAACTTTGAGATGACGTTTCTGAAAATGGTCGAACCGACTTGACCCCAAAACTATACAGTTCTAAGTTGGATAAGTTTGCGTATATAAAAATAGTTTCATGTCGATCGGTCAAGTCCTTGCAGTGCTTACAAAAAAAAAACAGACGCAGCTCCATAAGATAGAGATGAAAATCTTCGCTAACTCCCATCTGAATGAATCATCAGACGAGCTTTAGCGAGGATTCAATTTGACATACTGAAAAAAATTGGTGTTCATTTTTTTTTTTTTTTTTTTTTTTTCCGGTTCTCCACAGGTCAAACGGCTACAGCTATCAAATCCAAACTTTTTTTCAGTATGGATCCTCATCTAACTTAGATCTGTATAGTTTGGTGGCATTATCGGGTAATCACTTTGTTTTTTATGAATTTTAGAAATTTCAAAAATAGGCCTACCCATTAGAATAACACAGCGGATAAAAAAAGAAAATGTTTTCATTCTCCCAAAAAAATGAAATTTGAAGTTGAATTACATTTTGATACACATTTCTGGAAATTTTCTGCTTGATCGAGTGAACCAGTTTGAAGAAAAAACATAAAATGTGCTAAATTGGTACCAGTCGGAGCAGTTTTTACCCATTTTTACCCATACTATTACTATTCGCTCGTCTAACAACGCATATATGGCGTTTTCCTAGTATATTAACATTTTCCCCTGTTACATGCGTGTAGGCCTACATCGGCAATAGGTGAATAACTTTCAACATTAGGCCCACTCTTTCTACGATACGCCTATTAATCTCAATCACAAATAAAATTGTATAACCTATTTATTATACAAAATATTTCTTTTCAATTGCAGCTGATTTACGCTACATCCTACAATAAAATGATTGTTTTCGCTCTAGGGAATGTTTGTGATATTTTGTAATGTCATTATTCCTCATGAATACATTTGAAATATATTTGTTTCTAACAAATCCAACTTGATACATGAACAATGCAGAATATGTTGCATCATTCTCCGCGCACTAGATCCGAATCTCGGCCGACGTTGTTGAGTAAGACGAAATGTTGAAGGTTTACTGTTTACTTTTCATTTTATTCGCTCCAGGGAAAGTGGGTCCCTCTAAACAGCCTGACCACACGTAAACCCGTACTTCCGGCGCCAAACGGCGGCATTTCCGCTGTGCCAAGCGCTGTAACACGGCTCGATTAGGCGGCGGTTTACCGGAACGCAGGATATTAGACAAGTGATTGATTGGATCGACAACAAACCGATGTGACTTTATAAGACATTCGGTCCAGAGTAGAACATTCGTTACATTTCATTCAGAGCCGGATGTACCAAGTGATGATTAGTGAATTAGCAAATTAACTTGTTATCACGCTTGGATACATATAGGATATTTTTGTACCTTAAGTAATGATTGAATAATTAATATTTAATCATCAGTTGGTACAATCGGCTCTTAAAAAATATATAATAAACTCAGTGGCGTCACATAGGGGTAGGCATGATAGGCGTGTGAGCCTATACCCTGATAATTTCATAGACGACGCCGCCGCCTTAGAAAGGCGGCGGCGCCGTCTATTTCTTCAATTTCTTTCCACATTTCACTATATTTAAAACAAAATGAATAATAATTGAGAATATTTTATGACATGGCTAAAATATCCCGCATATCTTGATATTGGTCCGTGTCCAAGAAGTTTAATGATCGCAATAATTGAGAAATTTCATGTAATTAATAATTTAATTACCTGAAGTAGGCCTATTGTATAAAACAGTATTAAGGAGGTGCGTGCAAGGTGCTTACACAAATCGAGAAACTCACCTTCACTAATTGTTTTCTATTTTCAAAAACCAGTGTTTTTGAATGAAAAGTTCAGATCTCCCAGATAATTTCATGCTCTTCAATTAATACGACATTCTATTTTTGTGTATTCAATCAGTTTTGGGATAATACGTCAATGAATAAAAAGAAGGTAATGAAACTCATTGACGTATTATCTTACAACTGATTGAATTCACTGAAATAGAATGTTATTTTCATTGAAGAGTACAAAATTATCTTGGAGATGTGAACTTTTCATTCAATTACACTGGTTTTTGAACATAGAAAACAATTAGTGGAGGTGAATTTATCTATTTTCATAAGCACCGTGCCTGAACCCCCTTGAGAAACATAGATAGATGCTGGATTCTTATTCTTTCTTTTATAAATGCCAGTCAAGTTCCGCTGGGTTATGTTCAGGGGCCTACCTCAACAGTGAGATCTAAGGTAGACAAGAAATGCTGGACTCTTATTACTGCCGCTGTAAATCATTCAGTAACATTATTATCACTCTTGTTAATTCACATAGCAGTAATATGAAAACAGAGGACGTAATTACCTGCCAGTATATTTGTACTGATCAGTATAAAATGATCACCGTACAGTAATCATCAGCCAGCATCTTATTACTGAGGTGTAGTAATCAGCTACAGTGAAGAAATGCCTCCACACCTGTGGTACAGAAGTTGAGATTACTGGAACATTAGGTCGGGTTGTCCTGGTTTTGAAACTATAAAATGCGTGTAAATAAAGAAGCTATTTGTTTCTTCGAATGAATGTCAATTTTAAAACTTTGTTTTCAAATGATGGATATAGAGACAGTTTTCCTTATTCCATAAGAACGTAGAATCTCGAGTTTGTTTCTCGAAGTCAGTATTGTGTCTGAGCGTAGGCAACTGTGAAAAGACCGCCAAAATTAATATTCAAGTTTATGCAAGAACCACTCGACGCACTCTCTCTTTATGCACAACAAAGATTACGTTTATAAATTTCAATAATTTAAAAATGTATTAATTATTTAGCAAGTTTATTGATTTTAGGATCTTTAACCATACAACTCGATCAATTATTATAAATAACCTTTATTGGTCCCGGCTGGCTTATCAAAAAGTTTACAGGATAATAATTGATATAAAATACAATTATTGTTAATATGAAATATGGTTGAATAAGTGAAAAAATGAAAATTGAGATGAATAATAATCACAGTATGCTTAAAAAATAATACCAATGATTAAAATTGAAACATTTGAGGTTCTTCCAAAATAAAAAAAAAATGAAAGAAGAAAATTAATTTTTACAATAAGAATTTAAAATTGTACAGATGATTTCTTAGAATATGAATTGAAGCTCTTGAAGCTAAAACTGAATATCTGTAGGCCCATTACAGTTGACCGTATTGTGTCATCAGTCAGATATTAGGTCTGTGATTAGACGAGCTTTAGCGAGAATTCAATTTGACATACTGAAAAATATTGGTGTTCGTTTTTGTGTTTTTTTGTCGGTTCTCCACAGGTCAACGGCTACAGCTATCAACTTCAAACTTTTTTCGAATATGGTTCCTCATCTAACTTAGACCTGTATAGTTTTGTGGCATCATCGGGGTGCTGACTTTTTTTTTATGAATTTTAGAAATGTCAAAAATACCCATTAGAATAACACAGCGGAAAAAACAACCTATAAAATATTATTTTCCAAAAAAATGAAATTTTGCGTGAAGTTGGATTACATTTTGATACACATTTCTAAAAAATTTGAGCTTGATCGGGTCATCCATTTTGAAGAAAAAACATAAATGTGCTAAATTGGTACCACTCGAAGCAGTTTTTACCCATTTTTACCCATACCATTATTATTCGCTCGTCTAACAACACATGGCGTTTTCCTAGTTAACATGTGAATTACAGTTCTTGAAGTCATTTGAGTAAATGTTTCATTATAGCGCAGGGCGTACAGTAAACCACGTTCATTACTCTATCACGTGTATAGTCTCGCATGCGTCTTGCGTGTTTACCTCACGTGTAAGTCATTAAACAACAGGAAATCTCGTAATAGCATTTTAATTTCTTGCTGGAAGACTCGACACTTCTCATTTTGCAAGGAATTCAGAGAGAAATTATTATTTACATACTTTATAATATCGGTTTGTTTGGCTTTTATCACAAGTTAAATTGTTGTAATTAATCGCTAACATTGTCCCCATGCAAATTGTGTCCTCCAATCACTCCAGCTACCTGTTGACACGATCCAGAGAACAAGGTGCTGGAAAAGATGTATAATTCAAGATTTCAAGACCAACAAAACACTTTTGTTTAATCCGTCCTGACGTGGTTTCTCGTGGTTTCCCTCAGTCCTCGAAGTGAACGCTTGGATGATGTACTAATTGGCCACTACATTTAATAAGTATTTTGTAGCTATATTTTAGGCCTATCAATCCCTTGATGTTTTATCCTTTGTATAATGATGAACTTTGCACCTGCTGTCATTGGAAGAAGTGAACATTGCCTAAGAGACTTAGTTCAAAGTGAAAGATATCAACATTCGTGTGGTTGGATTATTCCTATAATACCATGTTGCAAATGTCCGGATACATCGCAAAAACTGTTTATACTCATGTTCCGGACCTTTGGCAACTGAAGACTTTTATCTGCGGCGACGAAGTGTGGTCACAGACAAAGTAGACCTGGTGTCAAAGTTCATTTGCTTTTAATTTAAAATAATAATAAAATGGGGTGATAAGATCGCTTTTATGGTGCCCCGTCCAAACGATCCTACTCTCATCCTTAGCCTTAATTGGGGAACAATGATTTTGTATCAAATTTCGATACTATTATACTAGGGAAACACCATAGATGCGTTGTTGGACGAGCGGATAGTAATAGTATGGGTAAAAATGGGTGAAAACTGCTTTCGAGTGGTACGAATTTAGCACATTTTATGTTTTTTCTTCAAAATGGCTGACCCGATCAAGCTGAAAATTTCCAGAAATGTGTATCAGAATGTACATCAATCCACGCGAAATTTCATTTTTTTTCGAAAATAGAAATATTTTCTTTTTTTTCCCGCTGTGTTATTCTAACGGGTATTTTTGAAATTTCTAAAATTCATAAAAATAAAAGTGACCATCCGATAATGCCAAAAAACTATACAGATCTAAGTTAGATGAGGGACATATTGGAAAATAGTTTGAAGTTGATAGCTGTAGCCGTTTGGCCTGTGGAGAACCGACAAAAAAACATGCAAAAAAAATAAAAAAAATAAACGAACACCAATAATTTGTTTCAGTATGTGAAATTGAATCCTCGCTGAAGCTCGTCTTGAAAACAATCGTCGTATCTTGCACTGCCACCGTGTTGTGCTCGCTTGTAGGCCCGGGCGGGGTACGTGAACGCTCTGTGGCCAGCTCCAACGTTACCATGTAGCTCGTGCAGACAAATATCTTCTCAAATACGTCGACCCAAATCAACACTCAAATCAAGATATACGTATACTGCGACCCGGGTGAGGTTAGGATAGTTTGATAAATATTTGGTTTTAGTTGAAAGTGCATTTGATATATTTTCACATTTGTTTTTATATAATTTGACTGTCAAACAACGTTGTTTTGGTATCATGATACACATGGACTATTTGAGTTGCATCAAGGTAGACCGTTTCCCATTGAGCTATACGCCTTACGTAGATCTCCTAGTCTCTCTCTCTCTCTCTCTCTCTCTCTCTCTCTCTCTCTCTCTCTCTCTCTCTCTCTCCTCTCTCTCTCTCTCTCTCTCTCTCTCTCTCTCTCTCTCCCCTCTCTCTCTCCCCTCTCTCTCTCTCCCCTCTCTCTCTCCCCCTCTCTCTCTCTCTCTCTCCTCTCTCCCTCTCTCTCTCTCTCTCTCCCTCTCTCTCTCCTCTCTCTCTCTCTCTCTCTCTCTCTCTCTCTCTCTCTCTCTCTCTCCTAGTCATTGTTTCTCAACAAAGGTATAAGGGTGAATTAATAGCTCGTTTAGAAGCGTGCCGCTCGGTTGTTTTATGCTAACACTTCAATGCAGTCTTGTCACGAATATAAATTACTATGTATGTAGATCATTTTGAATTATCAATGGAGTACGAGCCCGGTCCTTACATGAATAGAGACATTCATCTTTACTATTCGTTTCTATGTTCAAAAACCAGTGTAATTGAATGAAAAGTTCACATCTCCATTTTTTGTGTGTGAATTCAATCAGTTTTGAGAAAATACGCCACTGAATTTCATCACATTCTTTTCATTCATTGACGTATTATCTTAAAACTGATTGAATTCACTGAAATAGAATGTCAAAAAGCATACAATTATCTTGGAGATGTGAACTTTTCATTCAATTACACTGGTTTTTGAATATAGAAACAAATCAATGAAGGTGAATTTCTGTTTTTCTCTAAGCACCTTGTATGAAGTTTGCCTGCTGTGTGTGCCCAGACTCCTCGCCTCACACGAACCGTTACTTGTCACATGTCGGTATAGAGACAGCGCACTTTCCCGACTGAAACTGTAGCACGTGAATATAAACAGTCTGCGGACTTCCGTACCGTTCGATTAGTTTCTTGTCGTTTGTTTGTCTTGTACTCCTTTGTCCTTAATTGTAATAATTAGTACGAAATGAAAATAAACGCCATAAGTGATATTATTATATGTAGTCTACTGATATTCCAGCAATATTCTTATTCCATTACGGTATATTATCCCAATTATGTTGCACTATAGACCCTATTCCACTATATTTCAATAGGCCTAATAACAATATGCAATCATTCAGGTATTCGACTCGAATAGTTTTGAAGTTTCAACATCCTCGTTTAACCGAACATGTGCCTGCTGAGGTTTATTGGGTTTAACGACGCACTGTAGTGATGACTACGTTACACTGGCGTTGCCGTGTCGGTGATAGATATATGAGATGGGAGAGTGGGAAGGAGTCGGTCGTGGTCGGTCGTTAAGGATACATCCCAGTATTGAAATGACCTGAACGACAGAGGAAAACCATGATAGGCCTACTGGGTGTCTGTTCGGATGGTCGTCCATGGTGGGAATCAAACTCCGATCTCCTGAATTACGGTTCAGTGTGCTACCCACTCGACCGCTCGTCTCAGTGTGCCTGTAGTAAAAAGACTGCAGAATACTTTCTTATAATCGCATTCCATTATATTCTCACTAATTATTTTTAAAGTGATGATAATTATATCTTTTTATAAAGGTATAATATAAATAGTAATAATATACATATATTTAAGTACAATTATTAGCCTTGTGCAACTGACCAAAGCGCGTAGGCCCGTAACATGTATTTTTATGGAACAGAAATTTCGAGAGAATACCTCATTTGGCTGCGTAATTTTCCATATATTTTCAGACGAGCTTTAGCGAAGATTCAATTTGACATACTGAAAAAAATTGGTATTCATTTTTATGTTTTTTTTTTTTTTTATATGTTTTTTTGTCGGTTCTCCACAGGCCAAACGGCTACAGCTATCAACTTCAAACTTTTTTCAATATGGTTCCTCATCTAACTTAGATCTGTATAGTTTTGTGGCATTATCGGGCGGTAACTATTTTTTTATGAATTTTAGAAATCTCAAAAATAACCTTTAGAATAACATGACGGAAAAAAAAGAAAATATTTTCATTTTCCCGAAAAAATTAAATTTTGCGTGAAGTTGAATTACATTTTGATACACATTTCTAAAAAATTTCAGCTTGATCGGGTCAGCCATTTTGAAGAAAAAACATAAACTGTGCTAAATTGGTACGATTCGAAGCAGTTTTTACCCATTTGTACCCATACTATTACTATCCGCTCGTCTAACAACGCATATATGGCGTTTTCCTAGTATGAAAAGAACAAAACTTTTGATATGTCGGGCTCGAACGAAACATGAATGATTGTATGATACATGAGGCATGTTCGTGTGCCACCCGCTCATTGACGTCTCCTAGGTCAGAACCGAGGCAGCGCTTGCTCAGCTCACTGGCACGGGGGGTTATACACGGTGCTTATAAAAATAGAGAAATTCACCTTCCTAATTTTTTCCATGTTCAAAAACTAGTCTAAATGGATGAAAAGTCCACATCTCCAAGATAATTCCATGCTCTTTAATTAATATGACATTCTATTTCTATGGATTCGATCATGCAGTTTTAAGATAATACGTCAATGATTGAAAAAAAAATTGATGACATTCATTGACGTATTATCTCAAAACTGATTGAATTCACAAAAATAAAATGTCATATTAACTAGATAGCATAGAATTATACTGGAGATGTGAACTTTTCGTTCAATTACACTGGTTTTTGAATATAGAAAAAATAGTAGAGATAAACTTCTCATTTTTTGTTAGCACGGTGCACGCACCCCCTTAAATAACTAATATACTACTACGAACCACACACAAATATGTGAGTGAACTTACTGTAAACTACCTATCGTGCTTACTTTACTAATTAACTAATTGACGCCGGCACATGCAGCGCAGTGGTTAACGCGCTCGCTTCATGTGCTATCATAACAGTGCGTCGTTAAAACCCAATATAATATAACTAATTGATTAATCAGTCAATTAATCATTGAAAAAACATTTTTCAAAAATTATTTGAATTATCGATCAATTAAATAATTCATTATTCAGTAACGTTAATTAAGTGATTCCCCAGAAATAATGCCGAGATTATTATTTAGATTGTTGGTACAAGTTTGTAGGCCTACTACACAAAATTTCATCCAATCTGTTCAGTAGCCGATTCATATAATACCAAATTAAAAGTGCAAAAATATGATTTTATGATTCGTTGTGAATATTTCTCAGGTTAGTTACTGAATTGAATGAGATCTTGTACACAAATTGATCGTCCAGGTTTTACGATAATGAAATGAAAAGGAACAAATCAAATAGCTTTTAATGTCAAGGGGGTGCGTGCACGGTGCATGCTTACACAAATCGAGAAATTACCTGTATGTTCAAAAACCAGTATAACTGAATGAAAAGTTCACATCTCTAAGATAATTGTATGCTCTTTGATCATAATGACATTTCACTGTTGTGAATTCAGTCAGTTTTGAGATAACACGTCAATAAATTTCACCACATTCTTTTCATTCATTGACGTATTATCTTGAAAGAGATTGAATTCACTGAGATAAAATGTCATAGTAATTAAAGAGCATTGAATTATCTTGGAGATGTGAACTTGTCATTCAATTACACTGGTTTTTGAACATGGAAAAAAATTAGTGAAGGTGAATTTCTCTATTTTTATAAGCACCGTGCACGCACCCCCTCAAAAGCAGATGAAAATCTGAAATTTTCCGTGACTTTTTGCTTTTTAATATCTCAAAATGAATTGATAGAGTTAAATTATACCTCACACTAACATAAATTATTTATTAGACGAGCTTTAGCGAGGATTCAATTACTTCTATCATTAATTATTAATTCGATTACTGAAAAAAATTGGTGTTCGTTTTTATGTTTCTTTGTCGGTTCTCCACAGGTCAAACGACTACAACTATCAACTTCAAACTTTTTTTCAATATGGTTCCTCATCTAACTTAGTTCTGTATAGTTTTGTGGCATTATCGGGTGGTAACTTTTTTTTATTAATTCTTGAAATTTCAAAAATACCCATTAGAATAACACAGCGGAAAAAAAAAAATATTTTTATTTTCCGAAAAAATGGAATTCTGCATGAAGTTAAATTACATTTTGATATACATTTCTGGAAATTTTCAGTTTGATCGGGTCAGCCATTTTGAAGAAAAAGCATAAAATGTGTTTAATTGGTACCACTTGAAGCAGTTTTTACCCATTTTTACCCATACTATTACTATCCGCTCGTCCAACAACGCATATATGGCGTTTTCCTAGTTTAAATCATCATTTTCCAGTTTGAAATCGGACTTTATTTTTATGTTAATTGCCTTTCCACTGGAACATTCTACAGGCCTAGGGCAATATCGGGCTATTGAATAAGGTCGCGAGATTTTCAATAGTGCATGGATTCAGTTCTTCGTTGTGTTTTTCAAGTATGAGATATTAAAATTCTAATACGAAAGAAACACACATATTTTTAATATTTTAAAAAGCTGGTATTTCGCTAAATTACTCCCATCGCACTGAGGCCAATGCTAATTTCCAGAACCAAATAGGCAGGTCAACAAAAAGTATAATGTCAGGTCTGTGTATTGATATTGACTCTGCTAGTTGTTTGTTATGGGCGCTACGCAGACCGCCAACTGTGTTCCAACCATGCAGTCAGGATAAATCAACCAGATAACCGAGCGCTTACATGAAAAACCACCTTGACCAAAACTCAGAACCGCACATACAATTAATTTACAAAAAATTAAAAAATGTAAATAATAAAAACTCACGTTGATTGATGAACGTAATAAAAGTTGCACAGTGTATCCTTTATCTGCGTATAAAACTGAAGTATATACTATAATATTATAATCTTGTAAAAATATACAATATATTTTCTAACCGTAAATGCATGCACTTGTTTCTTCAGCTATGGTTCGAGTAATACTGGACGTACAGTTTCAGCTTGATGTTCTGCATGGGCAACAAAGTGCTGAAGACTTGAGCACGAAGGTACCCCCCCCCCCCCCCCCCTCCCAAGAGCAGTAAGCCCAAAAGGAGGAGATATTCTTGGGCGCAGACCGTAACCTCTGCCCTAGTTCTTCTAACAATGCAGCCACACTGATTGACGGCGTATAGGAGTCACATGTTCTACAACGGACCGGTATCGTTCGATTAACAGCTGGATAATTTATGTGTAAATAAAATTAATATAAATGTATGTTTTTTTATCAATAATGAAATGTTGTTGGACAGAGCGAGACAGACCGGGAAATATCAGTTTTATTCTCCAAATTGTTTGTAAAGAATTGTTGTCTGGTAGAAGATTGTTGTGCTACGCTCAAATACGTAAGAATAAATCTCATTTTTTTAAGAGAAAATATGTTCTATCATTGGACGAGCTTTAGCGAGGATTCAATTCGACATACTGAAACAAATTGGTGTCCATTTTTATGTTTTCTTTTTTCTTTTTTAATGTTTTTTTGTCGGTTCTCCACAGGTTAAACGGCTAAAGCTATCAACTTCAAACTTTTTTTCAATATGGTTTCTCATCTAACTTAGATCTGTACAGTTTTGTGGCATTATCGGGGGTAACTTTTTTTTTATGAATTGAGGAAATTTCAAAAATACCCATTAGAATAACATAGCGGGGAAAAAAGAGAATATTTTATTTTCCATAAAAATGAAATTCTGCGTGGAGTTGAATTACATTTTGATACACATTTCTAGAAAAATTCAGCTTGATCGGGTCAGCCGTTTTGAAGAAAAAACATAAAATGTGCTAAATTGGTACCACTCGAAGCAGTTTTTACACATTTTTACCCATATTACTATTCACTCGTCTAACAACGCATATATGGCGTTTTCCTAGTCATATGCTAATTAAGGTGTTTTACATTTGTAGAAGGAAATTCAACCAAGTGCATCTCAATACTAGACGAACTGACTGTTATATCAAAAACTAGTTTATTATTAGATGAGCGTAGCGAAGATTTTCACTCAAGTCTTACGGAGCTTTGTCTGTGCGTTTTTTTTTTTTTTTTTTTCTGTTTGTAAACACTGCACAGGTCGCAGGGTTTGACGATCGACATGAAACTTTTTTTTATATGCAAACTTATCCAACTTAGAACTGTATAGTTTTGAGGTCTAGTCGGTTGGACCATTTTTGAGAAACATCATTCAGAAGTTTCTAAAAACCCCATAAGATTTGGCTGAGCGGAAAAAATTGAAAAATAAAATCTCTTCAATATGATTCAAATTTACCACAAATGTGAACAATAATAATATACATGAATCAAAATTTCGTTTGATATTCGGACCAGCCGTTTTGGAGAAAATAATATAATAAATGTATTTTATTCATCGAAAAGATAGAAATATTAGTTGAAAAATGTTGCATTGTCGAAGTCACGGCTTTCTAAATTCATTGACATCGGATGAAGTTCATTTAAAATGATCAAGGTTTGTAGAGTTTTCGATTATACTTTATATAGACATCTCGCTCATCGTACAACGCACATCCTGCGTTTGCCTAGTATCTAAGCAAAAAGATGTCAATAGGCCTACAAGGGAGCTATTTGAAACGTTACCCAAGCACAACAGAGGGCCTCTCGTTTGAGAGTTGGGAGCGACCGTCTTCCCAATTAGTGTTAGGCATATTGAGTTATCTGAGCCTACTGTTTGATTATTGTTTGCTCAACGACCCCACGAACAGCTAGGTTATTTGGGGGTGCGAGTTATGAGACTGTGGTATGATAACTAGGCAAACGCAGGATGTGCGTTGCACGATGAGCGAGATGTCTATATAAAGTATAATCGAAAACTCTACAAACCTTGATCATTCGAAATGAACTTCATCCGATGTCAATGAATCTAGAAAGCCGTGACTTCGACAATGCAACATTTTTCAACTAATATTTCTATCTTTTCGATGAATAAAATACATTTATTATATTATTTTCTCCAAAACGGCTGGTCCGAATATCAAACCAAATTTTTATTCATGTATATTATTCTTGTGTTCACATTTGTGGAAAATTTGAATCATATTGAAGAGATTTAATTTTTCAATTTTTTCCACTCAGCCAAATCTTATGGGGTTTTTAGAAACTTCTGAATGATGTTTCTCAAAAATGGTCCAACCGATTAGACCTCAAAACTATACAGTTCTAAGTTGGATAAGTTTGCGTTTATAAAAAAAAATTCATGTCGATCGGTCAAACCCTGCAACATGTGCACTGTTTACAAAAAAAAAAAAAAAAAAAAAAAAACGCACAGACAAAGTTCCGTAAGAGTTCAGTGAAAATCTTCGCTACGCTCATCTAATAAGTAAGGCTAGGATATGTTTATGCAATATCATATTTTTTGTTTTACCCTTTATCACATGCTCGTTAATGGATACATATAGGCGTCTCTGATTCTGAAAATGCACATTTTATTTTGCATAAAACTGCATGGGATCATTTTTGCTATAAATGCATATTTATGCATATTTATGCTTTTTAAGTGCATATTTAATCATTTTCAAGAGTTTTACTTGATATTTTAATTATTTTCTTTACAATATTACAAAGTATAGGGCCTATTACCAATTTCATTTCCATCTCTTCTTGGGTCGTGGTAGACCTACATACTCTAGCTAGGCCTACTATGGATTAAAAATGAAAAAAAATCCAGACGAAATCAACTTTTTTTTCCAATGATCCCAATTTCATTCTATAGGCCTACATATATTCAGTCATTTACTGTTGACATTTCCACCACAGTTTTGAACCTGTAATTAAAAGCGTATTTGTTAAACTAGGCAAACGCAGGATGTGCGTTGTACGATGAGCGAGATGTCTATATAAAGTGTAATCGAAAACTCTACAAACCTTGATCATTTGAAATGAACTTCATCCGATGTCAATGAATCTAGAAAGCCGTGACTTCGACAATGCAAGATTTTTCAACTAATATTTTTATCTTTTCGATGAATAAAATACATTTATTATATTATTTTCTCCAAAACGGCTGGTCCGAACATCAAACCAAATTTTTATTAATGTATTATTATTATTATTTGTATTATTTATGTAATTTTTATTTCTTGTGTTCACATTTGTGGAAAATTTGAATCGTATTGGAGAGATTTTTTTTCAATTTTTTTCCGCCCAGCCAAATCTTATGGGGTTTTTAGAAACTTATAAATGATGTTTCTCAAAAATGGTTCAACCGATTAGACCTCAAAACTATACAGTTCTAAGTTGGATAAGTTTGCATATAAAAAAAAAAGTTCCATGTCGATCGGTCAAACCCTGCGACCTGTGCAGTGTTTACAAAAAAAAACAAAAAAAAAAACGCACAGACAAAGTTCCGTAAGAGTTCAGTGAAAATCTTCGCTACGCTCATCTAATAAGCACTAGATAATAGATATAATGCAATTTTAAGTGCATATTAATGCATTATAAGCGACTATTTTTGCATTTCTAAGTGCATGCATATTTGAAAGTTTTTCAGTGCATAAACAACCTATAGCCCTAATAATAAGTGAAAGGACGTTTACAAAAACCCACGCAATAGGGTCTATGCGGGACTCGAACCGGGACTCTAAAGCGGTGCCTTAGTTGACTGGGCTACGGTGGGCAGATGGTTGCTCAATAAGAAATGTTTCCAGACATAAGAAAGTTGATCCTCAAGCTATATTGTTGTGTTCCCTCGGAGGGCAAAGACAAATAGCATTTATGAATCATTAAATAGGAACCTTATTAGACGAGCTTTAGCGAGGATTCAATTTGACATACTGGAAAAAATTGGTGTTCGTTTTTATGTTTTTTTTTCGTTTTTTTTTTTAATGTTTTTTGTCGGTTCTCCACAGGTCAAACGGCTACAGCTATCAACTTCAAACTTTTTTCAATATGGTTCCTCATCTAACTTAGATCTGTAGGCCCTAGAGTTTTCTGGCATTATCAGGTGGTAACGTTTTTTTATGAATTTATTTAAATTACAAAAATACCCATTAGAATAACGCAGCGGAAAAAAAGAAGATATTTTTATTTTCCGAAAAAAATGAAATTTCGCGTGAAGTTGAATTACATTTTGATACACATTTCTGGAAATTTTCAGCTTGGTCGGTACAGCCATTTTGAAGAAAAAACATAAAATGTGCTAAATTGGTACCACTCGAAGCAGTTTTCACCCATTTTTACCCATACTATTACTATCCGCTCGTCTAACAACGCATATATGGCGTTCTCCTAGTGAATTATGATAATGATTGAATCATTTAATCTCATTCAGTCATTCATTTGCTCAATCGTTCGTTCCTCCGATCCTTAATTCTACTTCTTTCGTTCGTTCTTTCCTTCAATACTTTCTTTAATTCATTCATTCTTCCATTCGTTCTTTCATTTATTTCTTTTTTCTTTCATTCATTCAATACTTCATTTCTTCATTCATTCATTCAATTTGTCCTTTTCATTTGTCAGCTCATTTATTCCTCAATCATCATTCACTTGTACTACATGCCTCACGGTGGCCATTCTGCATGATCTATGCCATATGAGCACATGCCCAGCATGATTATACTCATTATGTATTCTATTGCGTTCTCACTCTGTTGAGATCCTCTTATCGCATTTCTACATTATTATTTAACACCACGTGGGAGATGAATATCTTTTCAAAGGATGCACCTGTTGCAAGAAACGTTGTTCGGATATTCACTGGAATAAAACTAGGCGCTAATGAGGCAAGGAAGTTGATACGTAGACAGAGTACTCTGAATTGAATGCAATATCACGTACGTGTACATACGTCACATAAGACGCTGAGAGCAAGAGTGGTATAAGTCACTTTTTCATTTTTGAGTCAGTCCCGTATTCGGATTCCTTATTAGTGAGAAAGTTTATTTATAAAACACTGCCGCCAAAACGGTTACCACGCGGACACAGTATAACAAAATGTATAAAAACAATGCATTATTTCAAAGAAAATCAGAGAAAGAATTAATAATGTAAAAGTAATAAGGGTAAAACAAAAGAGCAGACGCGAATATAAATTGATAATACTGAAGCATGAATAGAAAATTAAATGATATGTTGGCCGTATAAATGGTTCCGTAATATGGCAGTTGATCCTCTCAAAGCTAATAAACTTATATGTTCTATTATATCTATCTTCTATTACTTGGAATTTTAGTGGCCCAAGTTTTAGTTCCATTGTTTTCTGCTAGGTGGCAGAAAAGGTATGAATCTGAATATGGATTTCACATTTATTTATGTTTCAATAGTGGTCCAACTCAAAAATATTAAACTGATTCTGGTTCACTATATCTTTCTTATACTGATTTAACACCTTCTGATGATGATTATGTTTGCTTAACGACCCCACCAACAGCTAGGTTATACGGGAGTTTAACACCTCCTATCTCTCATCATCTGGTAAGCTTTGATCAGAGACCACGAATTTCGTCATAGGGGCTGTCCATAAATGACGTCTACATTTCGGGGGGGGGGGGGAGGGTCATCTACCATGTGACAATGTGTGACAAGGGAGGGGGGGGGGGGTATACACTAATGTGACATCCACATTTACACTACATATTAGTTGTTTCTTTCAATTTTCAGGAAAATAAGTTGGCGCCATATAATTTGTATGAAATTATATTTTAATGCAGAATTCAGGTGGTTAGGTGGTTTTTAGGGGATTTAGGGGACTAAAAAATCGAGGAAAACTATTTTTCAACATCCTAATCCCAGTTTTTCCAAATTCGCATGAATAATTTCATGGGGTTGGGGGGAGTAATATTGTCTGGATTGTGACATCATTAAAAGGGGGGGGGGGCATCATCTCTGTGACCAACTCGGACAAGGGGGAAGGGGGGGTTTGATATACCATAAACTTGTGTGACATCATTTATGGACAACCCCATATATTTATGTGAGGTTTTGAATACCGTGCAAGAATAGATCTGTTTGTTTGTCCTGCACAACTTGAACTGCTTCTTCAGTTCTTGCACAATCGTGTTTGTTTGTAACCGTGGTGCTGCACCAAGCTGCACTTTCTTGTTTGTTTGTCCGGGTTCACTTGCACTAGTTCAGGTAGTTCTACACCAGCTGGTCTGGTGTGCTTAGTTCAGTGCAAGATGGCAGGCGCCAAAATCAAGTTGTAGGCGGACGCTATGTTGGCTTACTAGTTGTTGACGCCTAAATTCGTGTTGATGAGAATGAAAAAATATATAATCGAATAAGGGTTGTTATTATTAAATATTTACTATTCATTGATCACATTCCATGATATTTAATATCTCTTTCTCCATCAACGGGTCTGCTTCCATTTCAAAATTAGCGTCTAGAACCGAAAAATCGGCAAATTCGTGTTTGTTTGTACCTCATCATTTATAGGTATCATTTCCTGCACAAAACCCGTAATATGACGTACTTCCTTTTTACACCAGCTGCACTTTAGTTCAGGTGGTGCAACACAAACAAACAGACATATGGAGTCCAGTGCTGCCAAGATGCAGAGCTCGAATCAGGGCAGGCGCCACTAGGCCTGTTTGTTTGTGTTGCACCACCACCTCTGATATTATTATGACATTGGTTTTAATGACCAACCTGTATTATAAACAGTGCATGATGGAATGTATGGAAAACCAATTAAAAAACTGTTCTATTCTATTCTAATTCACTTGTCTGAAGTGTGGTATAGGCGAATCACTGTTCACACGAAAACATAAGTACATACTTACAGCTCGATTTGTGCCTGTAGGCATACATGGATACGACCTGCTAGTAATACTGTAAGAACGAGCCAGCTAGTTCACTCAGTATACAAGCATAGTCAATCAACAAGTAAAGTTTATGGCAAATTAAGGAAACCCACCCACAGCCCAACATAACCACTGTCAACATAACCACTGTCAACGTAACATATAGACGATCGCAATGTTTTTCCGTTCGAACATATTGTTGTGAAACTGCTTCACACACCGTGCATTTAGTAAAGTGCTCTTTACACGATCAATTTTAGTTGCATGAAATTTCAAGAATTGCACGAAATTGCAAGAAAATTTCAATGGTGTAAAGGCTCTTGCAACTTCTAATGCGAAATTTTCATTCTAGTAGCAAAACGGTTTGTAGATCGTACGCAGTCAACGGAAATGCACGTGACCAAAGGCTCCTCGCTCATTGGTCACCGATGAAAGATTGCAGTAAAAGTTGAACGTATTTTAACTTCGTGAAATTCTTGCATGCAAGTGCAAGATTTCCGTGCTCATGTGTAGGCAACATAGGAAACGTGGGTATTCTACTTTTCTGAAATTAATTTCTGAAATTAATTTCAGGGTAAAGTTGATCGTCTAAAGTGGTTTCAAGTCATCCGAAAAACTAGGTCGATCCATAATAAATATTCGCAATATGTTATGTGTTATTTGAATGTATCGGTACGCGGTGAGGTAAAACTATCGCGTTTACCTGTTACATACAACCATTCTCTCCACCTCTGTGTTATTATAAAACCTGACTCATTAACGTTTCCGACAAATATTGTCTGCATCAGATGATTGTTGATTCTGTATTCTGTATGCACTGTTGATATGATCTGTGAACGGGAACTTTTTTCTCTATGGAGACTTAGGACGTGTCCGAATTACCTTTTTTATGGGTACTTGTATGCTTGACCTTGCTCAAAACACGGAAGTGACGTCATCAGAAACGTCCGAATTCATAAAATGAGAAGTCAAGTATGAAAGCTCACAAGCATACATGGCATGCGTTCTTCTGAACTTTACTTGTGTGCTTCTGTATTGGGTCACCTAAATCTGTATTACATTCATGTTTCCATTTTTCAACAGAAACCCACAAAAAGATGCGATTTCATTTCTGTAATGAAGTGGCAGCTATCAATTTGTGCGGAACATCTCACTTACTATAGGAAATATGACTGTTTTATTCTAATACATGGACAAAAGTGAGGTTATAACAGTTCCCGCCATAAACCCGGTGTCACTAGATGGTGTTGGTATTTGAGAATACTTGCTGGACTGTCTGAAATGCAAGTTCACATGTCGCAAGTCCAAGTCCCGAGTACAAGTACAGGAGTGTAAGTCATTAGTCAAGTAGCATTGAAATTCGGACACGTCCTAAGTCCTTAGTCCTCTATGGAGACTTAGTCCTTAGTCCTCTATGGAGACTAAGTCGAATGGATAAGAAGGTTAATTGAGACTAATTTAGCAGGATATGTCTTATTTTATAGTTAATTTATTCCAATACAATTATGTGTTAGCCGTAAGTGTTAATTCTGTGATTGTGTGTTTTTATGTGGATGACGTGGTACAATACGATTTTTATTGTTAAGGTACAAAATAGAGTGGCTTAAAAGCTTAATGAATGTTTTCATTTGTTTTTAATTATTAGATTCAAATAATAGGCGTACACACATACAAGATTAAATAACACGCTCTTCCTCAAAGCCAAAAAGCCAAATTCTCGGAGCCTAATCTCTGGCTTAGAATAAGCCAGAGGAGAATTTTCGTACAAAATATGTCCTTCGAAAAAATTCAAATTTTCACCGAATTGCAATATAATAATGATACACATTATTCCAAACTTTCACTGAAATCCAATCAGTCGTTTTGATATTAAAAATTATATAATGACATTTTTATACATCGTTCAAAGCTTATTAAATCCAAGCAACAAGTGTCACCAATTAATGAAGAACGATTAAAACAAGGCCTTCTTCGTTATAAGAGAAGTTATTGAGAATGAGTAATGAATATAAAAAGAGGATCTCAAGGTGTATATATGTATACAGCTGTCATCACGTTTCATATAGTAGTCTAATATAACATATAATTTTAAATTGCATCTTATATTTCCTTCATGAGAATAGTCTACGAAATGAACCAACCGAATGGAAAGATTGATTTTTAACTTGAATGCCGTCAAAACATCAACTTGATATAACTTTTTGAAAGGATTCGATTTCATTCTTATTAGCTCATCCATCAACGCGGAAACACATGACGCGTTTTTCCTAGTAAATAACTAATAAGTGTATCCAATGCACAATTGAATCATCGCATCAATGAAGTGCAAAACTGATACTTCTTGACCAACTTGTACAGAAGGTTGACTCATCCTCTTCACAAATTTCATTCGACACATACCTTGCATATCTAACCTCAACTATACGATTAACTAGGCAAACTCGGGATTTGCGTTGTACGATGAGCGAGATGTTTATATAAAGTATAATCGAAAACTCTACAAACCTTGATCATTTGAAATGAACTTCATCCGATGTCAATGAATCTAGAAAGCCGTGACTTCGACAATGCAACATTTTTCAACTAATATTTCTATCTTTCCGATGAATGAAATACATTTATTATACTAGGCAAACGCAGGATGTGCGTTGTACGATGAGCGAGATGTCTATATAAAGGACAATCGAAAACTCTACACACCTTGATCATTTGAAATGAACTTCATCCGATGTCAATGAATCTAGAAAGCCGTGACTTCGACAATGCAACATTTTTCAACTAATATTTCTATCTTTCCGATGAATGAAATACATTTATTATACTAGGCAAACGCAGGATGTGCGTTGTACGATGAGCGAGATGTCTATATAAAGTACAATCGAAAACTCTACACACCTTGATCATTTGAAATGAACTTCATCCGATGTCAATGAATCTAGAAAGCCGTGACTTCGACAATGCAACATATTTCAACTAATATTTCTATCTTTCCGATGGATAAAATACATTTATTATACTAGGCAAACGCAGGATGTGCGTTGTAGGATGAGCGAGATGTCTATATAAAGTATAATATGCAGACTTATCCAACTTAGAACTGTATAGTTTTGAGGTCTAATCGGTTGGACCATTTTTGAGAAACATCATTTAGAAGTTTCTAAAACCCCCGTAAGATTTGGCTGAGCGGAAAAAATTGAAAAATTAAATCTCTTCAATATGATTCAAATTTTCCACAAATGTGAACACAAGAATAATATACATGAATAAAAATTTGGTTTGATATTCGGACCAGCCGTTTTGGAGAAAATAATATAATAAATGTATTTTATTCATCGAAAAGATAGAAATATTAGTGGAAAAATGTTGCATTGTCGAAGTCACGGCTTTCTAGATTCATTGACATCGGATGAAGTTCATTTCAAATGATCAAGGTTTGTAGAGTTTTCGATTATACTTTATATAGACATCTCGCTCATCGTACAACGCACATCCTGCGTTTGCCTAGTATAATAAATGTATTTTATTCATCGGAAAGATAGAAATATTAGTTGAAAAATGTTGCATTGTCGAAGTCACGGCTTTCTAGATTCATTGACTTCGGATGAAGTTCATTTCAAATGATCAAGGTTTGTAGAGTTTTCGATTATACTTTATATAGACATCTCGCTCATCGTACAACGCACATCCTGCGTTTGCGTAGTAAAAGTAAATCAACCGAACTCCTCCCTTTCTGAGAACCAACTGTAAAGGATTGATAATATTGTAGTCTTTGAAATATTCAGTTGGATTGAGTGCAAAAATCCACCGTTTCATCATCTTCTCAATAGTAAAGGCAATAATGCAATTGGTCTGTAGTTAGAGAATTGGAGATGATCACTTTCTTACAAATGGGCCCAATTGTAGTAACTTTTAATTTATCAGGAACAATTCCCTCTTTTATTGATAGATTCATTAGTTTTAATATTAAAGGACTTATAGCCCGTCGAAATTAATTTTCCCGGCTGTTTGTTTATGCCCATTGCACCTAATAAATTTGTCAACATAAATTAATCTAAGAGGCGGAATGAGCATAGACTGTACGGCAGGTGCATTTATTGGATCGTTTGCTGTCACAGATAATATCACAGTCATGTTTTAAAGTGTCTATATCATTAGTAAACGAGGCAGCGAAGTTATTTGCTATAATTTCTTTACTGTACGTTTTACCTAAATGCTTGCTGATAACCTGGCCGACGGATGCCTTTTATGTGTTCCAGTTATTTCGTTACTTGTCTGCCGAGTGTCTTTGATACTATTCTTTCAAATTGTTCTGTTAATCTTTATAATATTCATTTTTTACACGTAAAATTTGAGATTGAGTTTTATTTTTACATTTTCGATATTCATTTCGTAAGTCATTTCTTATTGAATGTTCGCAATCTTTTGGTTTATAAAAAGTGTATCCCTTTCACGAATCAATGTTAACAAATCATCTGTCATCTAGCCTTTGCTAATTATATGTTCTAACTGCAGACGTAGGCGAAGGGAAACGAGCGGGTCGGTAGAGTAAATTTAGAGTTCAAGCCACGCCCCGTTCGACCAATCACAGTCGTGTTTTAGGTATCGTTTCCCGCGTTTCAGTAAACGTCAAATTGTTGTCTATTTTTGCCCAAAACACCAAGAGTGAAAGTTTAGTCTTTTAACATTCAAAAAGACAAAAACCTAACCCATCTAACCCTAACCATATAGCTTCTCTTTAATTCAAGAAGACAAAAACCTAACCCACCTAATCCTAACCATTATAGCTTATCTCTGCCCTAACCAATTCCTCGTACCGTAATAATAATTCTTACGACAAATATAACTTCATATATTTTTTAGGTTTTCAGAAAATAGAGAAGGATAGTAGAACATTATCAAAAACATCATTTCATGAAAACAAAAAAGATACTTTAAGCGGGATTCGAATTGGTGACCTTCGCGACCAAAAGCGAGCGACTTACGGCAGAGCCACCGCAACATTGCTAATCTATTGAGTTATTAGCCGTTCTAAGCAAGAGTCCGAACGGGGCGCGGCTTGAACTCTAAATTTACTCTACCGACCCGCTCGTAAGGGAATGGAGCTGTGCACAACATTTAGGCCTATTCTTGTTTGGCCGTGAGAATGACGTGTCTTGATATGGGCCTAGTAGACCTATATCTTTCGTCTATAATACTATGAGTACTAATGGAGAAAAGTCTGTCTAATAGACATTAGTTTGCTTGGAAAACACAGAATAAAAATCAATTAATTAAAATATAAAAAATAGCCGTAATAAAATATTTGAAAGAGTAATAGAATAACAATAGAATGGGAAACAAAATGTAAGTCAATTAAATATAGGAATAGTTGTAATAAAAATGAAAAAATAATAATGATAACTTCAAAAAAGGAAAAAAAAATACAGACAACAAAGAAAAAAAGATATGAATAAATGACATGAAAAAAAATCAATGTTGAAAAATACTTCTATGAAATACCACTAAAACACTACTTAATTGATTAATCTAAAGATCTGAAACCACTTAGGCCTACTTCTCGAGAAAATTTGACAAATCATGTTAAAGCTTTGCTCATCGTTGTCAATATAGGCATTTGAGTCTTTGCACAAAACACATAATATCTGTATGCTTCTTTCAAGCGATGTCACACATTTGTTCATGTCTAATAAGTGGACAACCAACAAACTCAGCAAGTTTGAAATCAAAACTTTAGTAGGCCTACAGCTGTAGAGAGCCTATTGTTACGTATATAGGCTCTCTAGCCCATACTGTTGTTTGTTTCCCCCAACTTGTATAGGTGCTATGGTAACCTGACAACTGACAAGCATGCTCAAAGACTAGAGTAACTTGAGATGGAACAACAATGAAAAATCTTGTAATCTTTAAATCATTGGAGACTTGGTTCATAGTCTTGGCAACGCTGTACAAGTAACAATCAATGAAGATGTATTGTTTTCATTGTTGTAAATAAGTTTATTTCAAAAATACATGCAGTTGTTTACATGAAAATGTCTTCGCTGTTGATTGTTTTCCATACAGTTTAAAGTTATCGCCCTTGTATACTATCCAGATGTCAGGTGAGTATACCAGCCTGTGTCATGGGGCCACCGCCTTTGTTATTCAGGCCGTCCATTTCTAAGAGACTGTCAAATCTAATAAAAACAATCGAATGCGTTGAGCTGTCAGCATGCAGCAAGAGTATTGTGTGACGCAGATCGACCCTCGGTCTATGTCACTACCTGCGGACGTTGTTGTTGTTGTTGTTGCGCGCAGCCTAAACAAACCTAAATTAACCCAATCTAAATAATTTAATGAACCTAAACTATCCAAACTAGCCTAAACCAACTAACTTGACCAAACAATCATCCTAAACTAATTTAATGTTAACTAAAGCAATCTAAAACCTACTTCCGATCCGTCGAATAGCAACTTCGATTGTTTTTATAAAAGCGAAAAAGGAAACCCCTCCCAAATGGCCCGACTCATTTTATGTAAATATAAATGTGACGACGCGCCTCTAAACCCCAATAATCATCATCAAATGTGTAGGCCTACTATGTATAGCGCAGTACCGTATTTGTTTGTGCAGTTTGATTCCCCAAGCGAATGCAGAGCGCCCCAAGCGTCTGTTTCTCATCCGTATGAGCCAATCAAATTCTCACAAATTAATCAACTTTTTGATGCCGTAGTTCGCTTCCATTCCGCGCTACTCTTTTGTCTTTTGTTTTCAAATATTATATAAAGGTTTTTTGTGATGGGTTATGGGACATGTTTGATTAGCGACCGATGTTGTCATGGTGTCGGGTTTCTGTGTACATGTGACGTCACTATAGCGCTGTAAGACACACGTGGGTGCGCGTTATATCCTGTAGGAGGTAATATCACGCCAATAAGAGTGGGCTGGTTGTAGGCTGGAGCGCACGCACGAATAATATCGGGGTATGATATAACCTATGACTACCAATAACGTAACGGGATAAGCAACATGGCGTAAGTTATATACTTTCAACATTGGACGTCTTCTCACCATGATGGAAGCAAAAAATGTGACGCGCTGAAGTGTACATTTTTGAGATTCGCAATTTCAAATCAAAACGTACGCATTCGGCTTGTATTTCAATGTAAAGTACATAGTTGAGTATTTGCATTGTTTCTGTTCTTTCTCGTAGATGTCAAGTAATTATCCAGTTATCAATTGGTAAATGTAGCAGTATGGCTCTTGACTAGGGGTCCAATGCTTTTACACACGTATTTAAAATTTAGATTGGCCAATTCAAATGAAATGTATTCCAATGTTGCTTAATACAGTTGGGAAGAGCTGGATTCACAGAGTGCATTACACGTATTACTTTTATGAATCAATATATAATACTACCAGTAAATTGAGTATGACGGCATCCCTTTGATTCCCGCATGGTGCGAAAGGAAATGATCAAGTTGCTTATCCCGTTACGTTATTGGTAGTCATAGATATAACTAAATCGTCCCTGTCTTGAAACTCATTTTTTTTTAAGAGGAAATACTTTCACATTTTTCCCTAGAGATTATTCTTAAAGGGGGTCTCAATACTGGAGAAACCGATTTTTATATTCAAAAAATATAACTTAAATATATAATTAGACGAGCTTTAGCGAGGATTCAATTTGACATACTGAAAAAAATTGGTGTTCGTTTTTATGATCTCCTTTTTTTTTCTCTTTTTCATGTTTTTTTGTCGGTTCTCCACGGGTCAAACGGCTACAGCTATCAACTTCAAACTTTTTTTTTCAATATGGTACCACATCCAACTTAGATATGTATAGTTTTGTGGCATTATCGGGGCGTAACTTTTTTTTATGACTTTTAGAAATTTCAAAAATACCCATTAGAATAACACGGCGGAAAAAAAAAGAAAATAGTTTTATTTTCCAAAAAAATGAAGTTGTGCGTGAAGTTGAATTATATTTTGATACACATTTCTAAAAAATTTCAGCTTGATCGGATCAGCCATTTTGAACAAAAAACATAAAATGTGCTAAATTGGTACCAGTCGAAGCAGTTTTTACCCATTTTTACCCATACTAATACTACCCGCTTGTCTAACAACGCATATATGGCGTTTTCCTAGTATGTTCCATTAGGATAAAGCCTCGTGCACAAAAAACTCCATCTGACCTGTGCATGACGCTGCGTGAATTGAAATGAATCAAACACGCAAAACTACAAAGAACCCAGAGAGAGAAAGTGCTATAAGAATCGAGTGGAGATCTTTGCTAAATCTCATCCAATGAATTGTTTCTTAGTATTCTGTATGGTGTATGGTGTAGTGCGGTAGAACGGTCACTGCACTGAAACTCTTGATCATTTCACCATCAGTCTCACTTTCGTTCTTCCCTTTCATCTCGCATGTCGCTACCAACTGTCACCGCGGCTTGCCGTGCACATGCAAACAATACCGCGCTCACGCAACTTGCGATTGTTCGAGAGCTGGATTGTAAGGAAGAAAGTTATAATTACACGACGATATAAATTTCAATTATTTATACATATTACATTTCGTTTTAGTATAAGAATATTACTTATAGACCCCCTAACCGTGTCCTAATACATTTCCACATCATCTATAAGATTTACATATCAATTAAGAATTGATACAGAATAAAGAATTGAAATTCATTCCCGACGCGGGCCTCGAACCCAGGCCCGGTTTTACTTGAGTTTCTAGCGCTGCCAAGTCAAGTCAAACCAATTCACAGGCTGCTTTTCGACTCGGTTTAACGACGCTCTGTACTGATGATCAAGATATATTGGTGTCCGTGAATGATGTTTTCGTTGAAGCCGGTGATGTTCCATCATCTAATAAAATACCGTACCATTCACCTCATTCGCGATATAGGCTATACCAATACCATAGTTCTACATCATTCTTAGTCATATGGAATGCGTTTTCATTTTTGGGAATACATTCCATCTAAAAGATAATTCTAGATATAACTGAGACAGTGTGAAACTCTGAACCATCATTCGGGAGACCGGGGTTCACTTCCCGCCATGGTCGACCATCTTCTTAGAGGTGCATCGTGATTCGTGGTCTCTCTTTTCTTTTTTTTATGTTGCTTTACGACCCCACCAACATCTAGGTTATACGGGGGTACGAATGAGCGGATGATAATGAAACAATGAAGTGATGTTGAGTGAAAGGACGTTTACAAAAACCCATGCCTTATGCAGGACTCGAACCCGCCCAACTGTGACTTCAGTTACTACCGCTAGCGATAGTTGACTTAGCCACCGAGGCGGCTCGTGGTCTCTGTTCAACAGTCATCAGTCATTTATCAGTCATCATTCAACTGCGCCAGTTGATCACAAAAAAATCAGAGAGGGTGGATTGCAAGAACGAAGTTTAACCCCGGCCCACTTTAGACGCCGTCCAAGTACAAAACAGCATTGCCTCTGCAATGTTATTTTGTACTTGGACGGCGTCTAAAGTGGGCCGGGGTTTAAACTTCGTTCTTGCAATCCACTGTAATATTTTCACCGTTCCATTTGACGTTTCACTCACTCGATCATTCCACGTTGACATTTTGAAGTTTTCTTATTTAATTATTATAATAGTTATAGCATTCTATGTAATCACCACACTTTTAATAATATGTTAATCGTATTCATCATAGGGTTACACTAAAGAATACATCGGTTAAACGTCCTAATGCAAATAACCAGTTATCCTTGAAGCATGAATATGATTTAGAATTATTTTGCCCATACATTTACGTACTGTAAAAGCAAACTATTATTGTACATAATAAATCAAATAAACAACTTGTCATTTGCACACCAAATGAAAATTTACATTGTATTCATTCTCTATATTATAGAGTTGCATTTCTATTTTCAAAACAATTTAATTTATATTTTCAAAAAAGTGAAACGTGTTTGTATATAATTGTGCCTTAGGGCTTGTGTAAGTTGTATAATGGCATAATCGAGATCATGCTCTCGACACGTACGAAGGGCTCGTCAGTTCCTACAAGGTGAGCTAGTACGATAGTTACCATAAGGAAGTCCGAGTGGATTAGCGTCTGATCCGTTAGAACCGGCCGGCCAATATTGTTGTGCCTCGCGACCTCGACATCGGTAAAAAATTGATACAGGTACTACAAACTACTCTACGTCGCAATTGATCAAAGCGATCGGGATTCATTCTTAAACTACATTCTGTTGGAACCTGTTGTTTTATTCTGAGGATTAATTTGAAGCGTTTGGTTTCAGTGGGACAATTTGGTACGATTGGAAACAAGTGTTCTCCAAAGTTTTCGTACATTTGGCTGTATCAGGTAAATCAAATTATTTCAACTATACTGACATTTTAAATACTGCATAATTCGCTATAGGGCCTGTATGCATACATCTAGTTCGACATTCTAGAATACATAGTAGTATGTACGTGTCATTATTTACTATGTGGAACCATGTAGACCTACTCGTATCTTCTAGATCGGATTAATATGATTCATCAAATAAGGAGATTATGAGCCATGAACGATTTGCACCGATTTAACCGTCGTTCAGCTAAAACATGTATCAGTATTTATTTATTAATTATTGTAGTCACTGAGTCAGGTCTGACTATGCAACGACATACGGCTGATTCACCGTATGAAACACGAGAAAAACTACGATCAAAATATTTTGTCCCGTTTTTTCCGTGTACCGGTAAAATAATTAGAAACGCTTGTGACCTGAAGGAATTCCACAAAAATAATTTTAAACGCTCGAAATCTACCATATATGTTCGTACGTGTGCCTATAGGTCGTCATATAATTATTTGAATGTCCACAAGTCTTGTCGTTTAATTTATATTATTGTTTTGGTTGGTAAGAAATTATTATACAATTTTATGGGATTACAATTTCGCATAAGTCTGCCTATATGTATATATATACATATATATATATATATATATATATATATATATATATATATATATATATATATATATATATATATATATATATATATATATATATATATGTATATATATATATATATATGTATATATTATATCGTACTCTGCTGATTGTAAAACAACACTACTGACCTCCGATAGTTAAAACAGTGTTGTGTGTTCTCATGGCAAGTTGCCAGGCTTGACTGTTTTATAGAAGAGGAGGACAAGTTGCCAGGCGCGTGTTTTTCAACTAGATACGCTAAAAGCTCCACGAAATGAATAAATTGAATATTTTTTACCGCGTTGATAATCAAGATATGTGGTCAAATTGTTTATTGACATAGCCTCACCAATTCGATTAAAATGTGACCAAAATATTGTTTGGTCATGGGAAAGAAATTTGTATTTTAGATTAGCAAAGACAAGCAACAGCCCTCAAGCTTGTGAAGGTTATAAAATCAGAAGGAATTGTGTTATAACCAGTGTCGGACTGGCCCACCGGGCAGCCGGGCAATGCCCGGTGAGCCGCTGGCAGAATGAATATCAAAATGGGCCGGTCACCCGCGATGTTATGTTTTACTACGTTCGTACTGTTTCACTCCAACGTTCCACTTCCATTCGAGGTCTTACCTAAATGATCTAGTGGAACCAGAATTGGCCCTGGGCGAGCATTTTTATAATCTTTATAATCTGAATATCATTAGTAATTTTGAATGGGATATTTTTATATTCTTAAATGATATCCAGATTCATTTCATAGTAAGTGAATATCCTTGTTGAAACAGGTATCATCACCGAAACAAATCGAGATACAAACATGCAAGATGATCACCGCATTCGAATTGGGATTTTTATGATATTGTTGTTTGATGAAAGCGAATTGTAAAATATATGCATTCGATTATAATCAGCTCGTGTAGTTGGAATGTAATAATTAGCAAAAAATATCCCAAACTTCAACTTTTATCCAGGATGACTATTGCAATTACCTCAATATGTGTATGTGTGGACGTCTACCAAACGTAAAAAAATATGACTTTTCAAAAAATTACCTGCGGGGCACAGCTCTAGAGATGTGGGTCCTCTAACCTTCCGTTGAGGTATAGGCCTAACCATTTTGGCTTCGCTCAATCACATACCTCAATCACTAAAACATTATTTACCAAGTGAGGGTAGTCCCCCCCCCCTCCGCGTCCCCGGTGGACCGCTTTTTCAATTTTTGCCCGGGCCATTTTCGAGTGCCAGTCCGGCACTGGTTATTTAATTGGAAATAAGAAACGTAGTTTTTGTTGTAGTAAAATTAATGAGTTTAAAAATAAGCCTAAGGGTATGTGGAGAGTTTTAAAACACTTTACAAAGAAAAGTGCAAGTAAATGACAATGTGGTGTTATTTGAAAACTCCAAGGGTTGGTTACAATCCAAGGCTTCGATGAGAGCTTTTGCCTAAGTTTTCCATTTAGATAGTCCAAGAAATTGTAACCAAACCTGAATCACAGTAGTTGGATGAAAACTTGGACCGTATAAACAGGGCTTTAACCTCGGTCTTCCTCTTCTTCTTTTTCAAACTCTTGCCTTCAATATAAATGAATCCAATAAATCAATAAATCACCCCAGACATACATGAAAAAAAAAGCAGTTTTGATTCTATTTCTCTCCTCTCTGTCCAGCAATGAGCTGCCGGTCAGCTTTAGCCCGCGTCGCCGGGGGACTCCGCCGCCAGGTCGGCGTGCTCGGCTGCGCGTCGCGACGCCACGCGCACGTGCCGGCGTCGTGCGAGCCGCCGCGCATCCTGATCACCGGCAGCCTGGGCCAGCTGGGCGTCGAGTTGGCGCAGTTCCTGAGGTGTAAATACGGCAAGGACAACGTCATCACCTCCGACATCATCCGGCCGAGCAAAGAGGTGTTCGAGAGCGGTTAGTCATTAGGCGGTAGACATGGGCGAACCCAGGCAGCACAGACGCATGGGCCAGATATGGTCGGCCATGCGCTGTGGTATGGTTCATTCATGGCAACACACATAATACGCCCGATATGTTTATGGCACAACAACCACGATTGGCACGATCATTCCATTCCTCCTATACGGACCATGTGTTGAATACACAGCGCTATCCTAGCCCCAATTATATAATTTGGTCCACATCGAATTGGCGATGTACGTTTCATGTCCTCGCGCTGTGGTATGGTTAATTCATGGCAACACACATATTACGCCCGATATGTTTATGTTCACAAAAACCACGAATGGTACGCTCATTGCATTAACCCCACGGACCATTTGTGGGAAACACGGTGCTATCCATGTCCCCATGTGGACCACAATCAACCCTCCCTCCTAGATAACTACAACTATAAGAAATGGCTATTTGTCGGATTGGAAGTAGGCTCTGGATTGGTTTCAAGTTACATGAAATCAGTTCAGGATGTTTGTTCGGTAAGTTTAGTTGGTTTGGATTAGTTTGATGGGTTAGGTTCATTGAGGGGATTCATGCACGGTGCTTACACAAATAGAGAAATTCACATTCACTAATTTTTTTCTATGTTAAAAAACCAGTGTAGGCCTAATTGAATGAAAAGTACACATCTCAGAGATAATTTTATGTTATTTAATTAATATGACATTTTATTTCTGTGAATTCAATCAGTTTTAAGATAATACGTCAATGAATAAAAAGAATGTGATGAAATTAATTGACGTATCATCTCAAAACTGGTTGTATTCACAAAAATATAATGTAATATTAATTAAAGAGCATAAAATTATCTTAGAGATGTGAACTTTTCATTCAATTACACTGGTTACTGAAAATGGAAAAAAGAGTGAAGATAAATTTCTCAATTTTTATAAGCACCGTGCATGCTTAAATTAGTTAGATTGGGTTATTTAGGTTAGTTCAGGATGCGCGCAACAACAACAACAACAATAACAACAACGTTCGCATGTGGTGACATAGATCGATGGTCCGAAGAATTTAGCGGCACATTTAGCTCAGTTGCTGACGCGTTCGCTGCATGCGATCGGGGATGTGTGGGTCTCAGGCCTTGGTTCGATGCCCGCCACAATCCATCTTTACACGTGATCTTCGTGGTTCTATCTGTAGTGCAGACTAAATAATGCCGGGATGGTTCCTTCAATATAGGCCACGATCTGCCTCCTTTCCACTATGTTGAATTACATTTTGATACACATTTCTAGAAAATTTCAGCTTTATCGGGTCAGCCATTGTGAAGAAAAAACATAAAATGCGCTAAATTGGTACCACTGGAAGCAGTTTTTACCCATCTTTACCCATACTAATACTACCCGCTCGTCTAACAACTCATATATGGCGTTTTCCTAGTATTATAAACATTCTTAATTACAATTTTCATCTCGTGTTCGTTGTCGATACCTGCAAATAAGTATCACTATAAGAAAGTAGACTTCCTGGCGATATTTATCAATTACTTTTCCAGTGTATGCGTTATTATGTGTCATTGTTCTGTTGGTAATTGTATTTGCTAGAAAGCGTGAAGATCACGCAGGCTAGTATGTCCACGTGTCTGTATCGCAACACAATGCACTCAAGCAACGTGCGGAGTCAACAAGTATCGTGAGAGTGGAGGGCGGACCGGTGTTACGAAATATTACTTTAAACAAATGCCGAATCTAACGGACCTTTTCAAGCTGATGATGTTGTGAAACAAACTGGCTGAGCACTGTATTTATATTATATTATAACATTATATTAAATGCCCTTTTGAAACTAACAGGAAAGCTATGAAAGTTGTAGGCCTACGAAGGCGATCTTACCTCCGAGAGGAAAGCACCCACAACGTAACATATAAACGATCGTAGTGACTTACCGTCTGAACTCACTACAGTACAACCTTGATAGTACGACGTTCAGGGGCGACAGTTAAATCGTCGTATTATCGCGATCGTAGTTATAAATGAAATTTATCCCTTTTTTTGAATTATAGGAAGATGAAGGATTACAATAAGATACTGTATTGTCGTCAAGAATTGACATTTATGTTGTAGTCAGTACAGTTATAAATATAACAATAATTATTATTATGTATTAGGTTTGTCGGCGGGTAGGATTTTTCCTACCCGTGTACCCGTCTTCATTACCGACTCCTACCTGGATTTACGCGACAAAAAAATCCTATTGGCCCTAAATCACCTTTATTCATGAGAAGATGCGTAATTTTCCTCAATCCGATCATCACTTTACAGCAACAAGACCTCCATCCTCAAGGCTTGGAAGCACACTGAGTCACTGACAAGAATGTTGCAATCGCAGGGACATATGGGCCCCTACCAGGAACAGCTGATCATAGGTAGGAGGGGGGGTACGCAAGACGTGCTGAGCGCATTTATTGATGGCGACAAAAAATAATTCCAAAATGAAAGTATTTTAAAAAGGCAATAATGATCGCCTTTCGTTCTTAGAAGTCAAATGTGAATTCAATAATATTCCCTCTCTAACAGTGACAGGGATACGAACACATGTCAAAAGCACATTAATGCGACACTTAGCACATCTGGACAGCGTCGCGTGGTTGCTATGGGCAGTGCATGTGTGTGTGTGTGTGATACGAGAAAGAGCAGTGCATGCTGCAGTAGTGTGGGTGGGTGAGGGGGCGGGCTGGAGAGAGGAGATCGAGCGCGTGAGGCGAGTCGTGAGCTTGAGCTTGACTGCGGACCTGCGGAAGTGATCGGGAATGCAACGCAGCAGACACTTCACAGCTATTTTATTGCTTGTTACTTTTTGCAATTAATTCGTCGTAGTAATTGCATTTTTGATACCGTGGGGACCATTTTAATCGTCGTATTATCGCGATCGTCGTTATAATGAGCGTCGTACTAGCAAAATAAAATAACATTGAGTCTTATGGGGATTGGCCGGGACTATCTCAAAACGACGTTCTATCGCGATCGTCGTTGTATCGAGCGTCGTACTATCAAGGTTGTACTGTATATGGAAACTGTTTCATTCTAAAATACTGCCGGTGTGGCGTGATTTCTTTACGGCAGAATATTATTATGGTCTATAATAATATACCGCGGTAATAGTTTACTGCACAGTAAAAGGGTACCAGCAATAGTTTGCGGTGCCGTAATAGTATCCCAGCGGAGCATTACGGTGCCTGGTATAGTATTATACACAGTGAAGCTTATCAGTATTAATATACCAGGAGAAGTGTACGACAAGGGTGAACAAAACTACAGTACAGATATACCAGACAGCGAGCGTTATATTTTTATAAGTGAAGCTAGAAAATACAGTATAGATATACCAGCGTGATATTATTATGAGTTCCTAGGTCAATATAAGGTGTATGAACACAACCGTAATGATATACCAGCGTGATATTATTATAGGAACAAAACTACAGTACAGATATACCAGACAGCAAGCGTTATATTATTATATGTGAAGTTAGAAAATACAGTATAGATATACCAGCGTGATATTATTATGAGTTCCTAGGTCAATATAAGGTGTATGAACACAACCGTAATGATATACCAGCGTGATATTATTATAGGAACGAACTACAGTACAGATAGAAAATACAGTATAGATATACCAGCGTGATATTATTTTGGGTTCCTAGGTCAACATAAGGTGTCTGAACACAACCGTAATGATATACCAGCGTGATATTATTATAGGAACAAAACTACAGTACAGGTAGAAAATACAGTATAGATATACCAGCGTGATATTAATATGAGTTCCTAGGTCTACAGTACAGATATACCAGACAGCGAGCGTTATATTTTTATGAATGAAGTTAGAGAATACAGTATAGATATACCAGCGTGATATTATTATAGGAACAAAACTACAGTACAGATATACCAGACAGCAAGCGTTATATTATCAAACGTGAAGTTAGAAAACACAGTATAGATATACCAGCGTGATATAAGTATAGGAACAATACTACTGTACAGATATACCAGACAGCAAGCGTTATATTATTATACGTGAAGTTAGAAAATACAGTATAGATATACCAGCGTGATATTATTATGGGTTCCTAGGTCAATATAGGATGTCTGAACACAACCGTAATGATATATCAGCGTGATATTATTATAGGATTTCAACGTTATATCATTATGGGTGAGGTCATACATGATCCACACATCATATGTTAGGTCCATGAAGGGTGTCCGACAACAACCGTAATGATATACCAGCGTGATATTATTTTAGGAACCCAGCGTTATATCATTATGAGTGAGGTCATACATGTTTCACACATCATATTCTAGGGCCACATAGGGTGTCCGACAACAACCGTAATGATATACCAGCGTGATATTATTTTAGGAACCCAGCGTTATATCATTATGAGTGAGGTCATACATGTTTCACACATCATATGTTAGGTCCAAGAAGGGTGTCCGACAACAACCGTGATGATATACCAGCGTGATATTATTTTAGGAACCCAGCGTTATATCATTATGAGTGAGATGATACATGTTCCACACATCATATTCTAGGTCCATATAGGGTGTCCGACAACAACCGTAATGATGTACCAGCGTGATATTATTATAGGTTCCCAGCGGCACATCATTATAGCTGGGGTCCCAAGTCCATAGGGTGTACGAACACAACCGTAATGATATACCAGCGTGATATTATTATATGATACGTGAGGTATTGAAATACAGTACAGATATCTCAGCTTTAAATCATTAATGGGTGAGGTCATGTTCCACACATCATTATATCACGCTGGTATATCATAACGGTTGTTGTCGGACACCCTATATGGCCCTAGAATATGATGTGTGGATCATGTATGACCTCACCCATAATGATATAACGCTGGGATCCTATAATAATATCACGCTGGTATATCATTACGGTTGTTGTCGGACACCCTATGTGGCCCTAGAATATGATGTGTGGATCATGTATGACCTCACACATAATGATATAACGCTGGGATCCTATAATAATATCACGCTGGTATATCATCACGGTTGTTGTCGGACACCCTATATGGACCTAGAATATGATGTGTGAAACATGTATGACTTCACCCATAATGATATAACGCTGGGATACTATAATAATATCACGCTGGTATATCATCACGGTTGTTGTCGGACACCCTATATGGACCTAGAATATGATGTGTGAAACATGTATGACCTCACCCATAATGATATAACGCTGGGTTCCTATAATAATATCACGCTGGTATATCATTATGGTTGTTGTCGGACACCCTATATGGACCTAGAATATGATGTGTGAAACATGTATGACCTCACCCATAATGATATAACGCTGGGTTCCTATGATAATATCACGCTGGTATATCATCACGGTTGTTGTCGGACACCCTATATGGACCTAGAATATGATGTGTGAAACATGTATGACCTCACCCATAATGATATAACGCTGGGATACTATAATAATATCACGCTGGTATATCATCACGGTTGTTGTCGGACACCCTATATGGACCTAGGACCTCTACACATGATGATGTGCCGCTAGGAACCTATAATAATATCACGCTGGTATATCTGTACTGTAATTCAATACCTCACGTATCCGATAATAATATCATGCTGGTATATCATCACGGTTGTGTTCGTACACCCTAACTGGACCTAGGACCCTACCCATAATGATGTGCCGCTGGGAACCTATAATAATATCACGCTGGTATATCTGTACTGTAATTCAATACCTCACGTATCCGATAATAATATCATGCTGGTATATCATCACGGTTGTGTTCGTACACCCTAACTGGACCTAGGACCCTACCCATAATGATGTGCCGCTGGGAACCTATAATAATATCACGCTGGTATATCTGTACTGTAATTCAATACCTCACGTATCCGATAATAATATCATGCTGGTATAATTATTATTACGGTTGTGTTCGTACACCCTGTATGGACTCAGGACCCTACCCATAATGATGTGCCGCTGGGAACCTATAATAATATCACGCTGGTATATCTGTACTGTAATTCAATACCTCACGTATCCGATAATAATATCACGCTGGTATATCATTACGGTTGTGTTCGTTTCGTACACCCTATATGGACTCAGGACCCTACCCATAATGATGTGCCGCTGGGAACCTATAATAATATCACGCTGGTTTATCTGTACTGTAATTCAAAACTCACATATCCGATAATAATAACACGCTGGTATATCATTACGGTTGAGTTCGTACACTCTTTATGGACCTAGGATAGGACGCTAGGTATAATGATGTGCCGCTTGGAACCTATAATAATGTCACGCTGGTATATCTGTACTGTATTACAATGCCTCACGTATTCGGTAACAATATCACACTGGTATATCATTACGGTTGTTGTCGGACACCCTATTTCGACCTAGAACATATAGTATTTCATCCGTAATAATATGACGCCGTTATATCTGTACTGTTGTTTTGTGTACCCTGGTTTGGTTACAATAACACTCTTCTCCAGCCGTTATGTTATAACGGATATGTCTTAACGTGTATAATACTATTCTAGCTACCCTAATAATATGCTGGGATACTATTACGGCAACGTAAACTATTGCCGGTATATCTTTACTGTGCAGTAAATTATTACCGGTATATCATAATAGCCGTAAACTATTTCTGCCGTAAAGAAATTTCTTTACACCGGTCTATAATAAATAAGCACTAAAACTAGGAAAACGCCATATATGCGTTGTTAGACGAGCGGATAGTAATAGTATGGGTAAAAATGGGTAAAAACTGCTTCGAGTGGTACCAATTTAGCACATTTTATGTTTTTTCTTCGAAATGGTTGACTCGATCTAGCTGAGAATTTCCAGAAGTGTATCAAAATTTAATTCAACTTCACGCGAAATTTCACTTTTTCGGGAAATTTTTGTTTCTTCCGCTGAGTTATTCTTATGGGTATTTTTGAAATTTCTAAAATTCATAAAAAAAGTTACCACCCGATAATGCTACAAAATTATACAGATCTACGTTAGATGAGGAACCATATTATTGAAAAAAAGTTTGAAGTTGATAGCTGTAGCCGTTTGACCTGTGGAGAACCGACAAAATGAAAAAAAAAATATATACAGAAAAACGAACACCAATTTTTTCCAGTATGTCAAATTGAATCCTCGCTAAAGCTCGTCTGATTATTTGCATGTATAACGGTATGCGGTGAGGTAAAAGTCGATCGCTATAATATCAGGTATTACTGTTGCATACTTACAACAGTGTTGAATCCGGGCATGCCCCCCCCCCGTAGCTCGTCATTTGGCCCCCCGGGATAAGAACATCAAGAACTAGGTATAGACCTACAGTGTATTTTTTAGAAACTTGTATTTCGGTTTTTAAAAATACTTGTAAAAACTAATACGTATTAGAAATTTACTATTTATTACTGAGGAAAAGAACAATTTTTGATGTTATTTATTTGTATTATTATTTGCCATTCTGCCCGTGAATCCTGGTAAGTGACAACTCAAAAGTCAGAAGTGGCTGGAGTGGAGTCAGTTTGTATGTTCAGTAATGTGCCTGTCTTATTGCTGCACCGCCGATATCAGAGGAGAGTGATTATTTCTTCGGGTCTGAAACTAGGAGGCTTTCACGGCATTTGTCTGATCTCGGAATTATTATAATTACTGATGTTAGAATATGTATAGGGTCTAGTAAGTCAAGTACCGTTAGGGCAACCAGACGTCCCGGTTTTCCGGAATTGTCCTTGTTTTGAGCCTCCTGTCCCGGCGTCCCGAGAAATGTTCTCTGGACCAACAAGTGTCCCGGTTTTTCAGTAAGGGAAGAAATATAAACAGCTGGTATTTTTCGTACTCTTAAATTCATCTTCTCATAATTCTCATTTCTCCTCATTTCTCATTTCTGTTTCAAATGAACCGTCGCGCAGAGGTAGGCCTGACACTGCATGTGCTCTGGTTCTTCGAATACAACATTGGTTGATTAGGCGATAATTGGACGATTAAATTGTCATTACCCGTGGTTAGCAATGCTATTTTTGTACTCTAATTAATAATTAGCTAAATTAATACATTTTTTAAATATCGGACCCGAGTTATAGGGTGGCCATTTATTGCAAAAGAAGTGTGGTGACACTGATTGGGGAAGGGGGGGGGGGGGGTGTATCACACAGCTGCTGCGAGATAGTTGAAGCTTAATTGTACTGTACTTATTGCATTTCCTCAGTTGTCATAATTAAGGACTCTTCTTAATATAATCATGTTTGAGATGGGTTGTGAATAAAATCGAGGTAGGTTGGTAGACTGGAAACATACGTGATTCGGAAATCGGAATAGAGGTATTTTAGTTTTGAAAGAACTCCAGAATATGAAATCCATTTTCTAGAATATAGAATATTAGTACATCCATGAAAGTTTAGTCAAATCTAATTTTATTGTTTATGTTCTATACATTTTGTCAAAAACCGGGTAATAGTGCGTTCTTACTGACCCTATACCCACTGGCGTCAGAATCGGGAAAGGGGGGCGCTCCCCCAACTTTTGGCCAAGGGTGCAAGGGGGGGAGGGGGGGGGGGCAAGAAAAAGGTCTTGCAAGACTCAATTTGTCTCGTTGTTTCCTGTTGAAACCTACTATGTTGAAATTAGCTGTCATTTTGTTTTTAACTTTTATTTGTTCATTAACTTCATTAACTTATTTGTTCCCCCTCAGGTCCCCCCCCCCCCCCCTCAAGTTTCAAAGTGTTCCGACGCCCCTGCCTATACCGGTATACTTTCACTCAAAGCAAGGACATTCCAGGACGAGTGATCGCCATAGAGTTTCTACCTCTTTGTGTCCAGGTCCGTACATCTTCGCCGACATCCTGGACTTCAAGGGCCTCCAGGAGATCGTGGTGACGCACCGCATCGACTGGCTGATCCACTTCAGCGCCCTGCTCAGCGCCGTGGGCGAGCAGAACGTGCCCTTGGCGGTCCGAGTCAACATCGAAGGTAAACAACAGCAGCAAGAATAGTGATGGAACGTTGACAATTTTCAGACAATTTTCAGAATATCATCAATTCATTGAAAATTTTCAATGAATCCAATGGAATACAATGTGAATTCACTGAATTCATTTTAATAATTTTATTTCAATGATTTTCTCAAAAAATCGTTGGGTTTCATTCAATTGATTGAAAATTTTCAATGCACAATCATTTAAATTTTCAATGTAAATGTAAGTTATTTAAATTTTCAAAGAAAATTTTCAGTGAAAATTTCCAAAGAAAATTGTCAGTGAAAATTTCCAACATCTTTCCTCATTTACTTTTTAAATGGCACATTACAAAGGAGTACTGGCCCAACCTACATTCAATTTATTTTCCCTATCCTTGACAATTGTATCTAAATGCAAACTGCAAATGCATGTGGTGGTAAATTCAGCAAATCATTGCAAAGAGTGAATTCAAACGCCAACTTCTTCTGTAACCACACAAAAAAAAAAAAAAAAAAAATCAATTTGAAAATTTTCAAGCTCTCGAAAATTTTAATCAAAATTTTCAAAGAAAAAAATTTTCATGAAAATTTACATCACTAAACAAGAATATCCCTTTAACTAGCAGAACACTTCGGCATATACAAGTAATGCCATCGACTAGGACGATATAGGCCTACACTCGTCTTTAGTCAATGGTCGTAGTGCTATAAAACGTTCTGGCCAAAAGTATGTGTGTGGATAGATATTAGGAATATAATGCAGAAGTTTGGTAATAGGGTCTATAACTAGCTATAACTACCATCAGTGCCGGAGACAATCTTTCCTGGATACAATAAGGTCAGGGCCGTATTAAGGCACAGGCACACGAGGCAGGGCCTTTTCTAGGGCTCCAAATATTCGAGTGAAGTCAAATTTCCACCAGCCAATTTGAATTGAATAGTACATTATATATTAAATCAGTGTTGAATGCAGGCATACCTTTGCCCCCCCCCCCGAGATAAAAACACTAAGCACTAAAAAGTGTATTTTTTAAGAAACTTGTATTCCGGTATAAAAATATTTGTACGAACTAAAAAGTAGGTATTAGGAATTTACTATTTATCACTATAAGGAAAAAAACAATTTTAGATGTTATTTATTTGCATTATTATTTTCCATATATTTCATTCATAGTGAATCCTGGTATAAGTGACACCTCGAATGTCAGACGTGGCTGGAGTGGAGTCAATTCCATATTATGGATCAGTCGAGTGTACACTACCGGTATCCGTTATGTTGTAATTACCTCTTATCACATTATCAAGAATTAGTAGCATAATCGTTTCATAGTAAACTGACTCCAAGATGAAAAAAAATGCGTATTTTTGTATAGGCCAAATATAGGTACTTGCTTAATTTTTTGTACGTATCCCTTCCCCCCCCCCCCCCCCCCTCCCCGCACCGGAAAACACAAAAGCTCCCCCGCAACGAAATCTCTGAATTCAACACTGATTAAATAATGTTGTATTTATTCAGAAATAACTGTATTTAATGTTATCGTGATGTCATCAGCTAACGAATGAACAGAGTTTACAATGTAAACAATGCTCAAAATATATTAACTAGGAACTATGTATAGCCACCCTCGTTAGCTCAGTCAGCTGGGGCACGCTTCGGACACTGAAGCGAACCGCTGGGCGTGGGTTCGAGTCCCGCATAAGGCATGGGTTTTTGTAAACGTCCTTTTTCTTATCATCACTTCATAGTTTCATAATCACCTGCTCATTCGTACCCCCGTATAACCTAGCTGTTGGTGGGGTCGTTAAGCAATCAATAATCAATCAATCAATCAGGAACTATGTAGCTAAGGGTAAATTGTTTTTGCAGTGAATGGGTACGACAATAATGTTCGGTCCTAAAGCCGCCAAATGTGTTTCCACCTGGTTGAGTGAGGTATTTGCCCTGTCCCATGCAGGGATGCACAACGTGATGGAGCTGGCCAAGCAGTACAAGCTGAAGATCTTCGTGCCCAGTACTATCGGCGCCTTCGGTCCCGACTCCCCGCGCAACCCGACGCCTAACGTCACCGTGCAGCGCCCCCGCACGATCTACGGCGTCTCCAAGGTCCACGCCGAGCTCATGGGCGAGTACTACCACTACCGGTTCGGCCTCGACTTCCGGTGCCTTCGCTTCCCCGGCGTCATCTCCAGCGATCCCCCGGGAGGCGGGACTACAGGTGAGAGCATCGTCGAGAGAGATATCAGTTTCTGGTGATAGCTTGTGAATGGTATAAGGTATCAGAATTCTAATGCGTGAGAACCACAAGTAGTCTTAGGTCCCGTTTTACGAATAATAAATTTGCTGACTAGGAAAACGCGTTATGTGTTTCCGCGTTGATGGATGAGCTAATAAGAATGACATTGAATTCTTTCAAAAAGTTATATCAAGTTGATGTTTTGACGGCATTCAAGTTAAAAATCAATCTTTCCATTTGTTTGGTTTGTTTCGTAGACTATTCTCATGAAGGAAATATTAGATGCAATTTAATATTATCTATTGTAATATTAGACTACTATATGAAACGTGATGACAGCTGTATAAATATATACACCTTGAGACCCTCCTTTTATATTCATTACTCACTGTCAATAATTTCTTCGATAATAAAGAAGGCCTTGTTTTAATCGTTCTCCATTAATGGATGACACTTGTTGCTTGGATTTAATTGGTTTTCCTAATAGCTTTGAAAAGATGTGTAAAAATGTAATTAAATAATTTTTTATATCTAAACGACTGATTGGATTTCAGTAAAAGTTTGAAATAATCTGTATCATTATTATATTGAGATTTGGTGAAAATTTGAATTATTTCGAAAGACATTTTTTGTACGAAAATTCTTTTTTTGCTTTTTTTTGTCATTATATAATTTTTTATATCAAAACGACTGATTGGATTTCAATGAAAGTTCGAAATAATGTGTATCATTATTATATTAAAATTTGGTGAAAATTTGAAATTTTTTGAAGGACATTTTTTTTATGAAAATTTTTCTCCGGCTTATTCTTATGGGTAATTTGGAAAATGGAAAATCAGTTTTCTCAGAAGTGGTGCAATCGATTGCGCATAAAAATCAATGAGATTCAATCCAGATGATGACACTTGGGCTTGCCAAGTTTCAATTGAATTTGAATTTTCGTTTGACCTGTAGAGCGCGAACAAAAAAAAAAAAAAAAAAAAAAAAAAAAAAAAAAAAATGTACATTTTTTTCGGGTCAAGTGTAATTGAGTCTTCGCTTCGCTCATCCAATAAGGCGATAATTAGTGGATTAACTTGTTATTACCCTTGGTTACCAATGTTATTTTTGTACCCCGATTGATAATTAGCTTAACTAGGAAAACGCAATATATGCGTTGTTAGACGAGCGAATAGTAATAGTATGGGTAAAAATGGGTAAAAACTGCTTCGAGTGGTACCAATTTAGCACATTTTATGTTTTTTTTTCAAAATGGCTGAACCAATCAAGCTGAAAATTTTTAGAAATGTGTATCAAAATGTTATTTAACGTCACACAAAATTTCATTTTTTTGGAAAATACAAATATTTTATTTTTTTTCCGCTATGTTATTCTAATGGGTTCTTTTGAAATTTCTAAAATTCATAAAAAAAAACGTTACCACCCGATAATGCCACAAAACTATACAGATCTAAGTGAGATGAGGAACCATATTAAAAAAAAGTTTGAAGTTGATAGCTGTAGCCGTTTGACCTGTGGAGCACCGACAAAAAAACATCACGAACACCAATTTTTCTCAGTAGGCCTATGTCAAAAAAAAAAAAAAAAAAAAACGAACACCAATTTTTTTCAGTATGTCAAATTGAATCCTCGCTAAAGCTCGTCTAATTAACACATTTTACGAATAATAAATTTGCTGATTAAGCGATAATTAGTGGTATAACTTGTTTTAACCTTAGTTACCGATGTTATTTTTGTACCCCGATTGATAATTAGCTTAATTAACACATTTTTATTATTGGTAATATGGGCCCTTAGTGCACGATGTAGTGATACCAACAGACTTTAGCATAATATAAAGAAAAGGTGTGCTGACTCGCACCTTCCAAGTGAAATATTTCATGAGTCAGAATCTGAGTCCATGGGCACATTTGCCTGTAGCGCAACTATCGCTTTTATATCGAACTACAATGCTATACAACGCCACCGGTGCCGTAGCCACTCTTATCTAGGCCTACATCTAGTTCACAAGGGAATCCGCTAAATCGTAACTGGCAAATGCGACCTTTGGCTCCGATTTGACGGTAAGAAACCACAAATGCCTCCCATGTTATTAGTGTTGTCGACGTTCGTGGATGCAGTTGCAAGTATAATATGGAGAGAGCGGTATATAGAAAGAGCTAGAAAATATAAGATGATATAAAATAAGAGAAGAGAAGACGATAGACGATAGAGGAATATAAAAGTGACAGTAAGATTAATAATTGAGTTATATAAGAATTAGGAGCAAGAATAACGCTACGTATTCCCTCGCGATGGGTCAAGCTAGTTCATAAGACTTCTACCACTCACGGTAATATGACCGACTCAATAATGTCGACGACCAAAATATCGCGGTAATAAGGTCGAGACATAACATCGCGGGTACAAAATATCGCGGAGACCAAATAATCACGGACGAAATGATCGCGGTCAAAAGATCACAGCGACCATATGACCGCGATCATATCATTCATATGGTCGCCGCGATCTTATTGCCCGCGATCATATGGTCGCCGCGATCTTATTGCCCGCGATCATATGGTCGCCGCGATCTTATTGCTCGCCATCATATGGTCGCCGCGATCTTATTGCCCGCGATCATATGGTCGCCGCGATCTTATTGCCCGCCATCATATGGTCGCCGCGATCTTATTGCCCGCGATCATATGGTCGCCGCGATCTTATTGCCCGCGATCATATGGTCGCCGCGATCTTATTGCCCGCGATCATATGGTCGCCGCGATCTTATTGCCCGCGATCATATGGTCGCCGCGATCTTATTGCCCGCGATCATATGGTCGCCGCGATCTTATTGCCCGCGATCATATGGTCGCCGCGATCTTATTGCCCGCGATCATATGGTCGCCGCGATCTTATTGCCCGCGATCATATGGTCGCCGCGATCTTATTGCCCGCGATCATATGGTCGCCGCGATCTTATTGCCCGCGATCATATGGTCGCCGCGATCTTATTGCCCGCGATCATATGGTCGCCGCGATCTTATTGCCCGCGATCATATGGTCGCCGCGATCTTATTGCCCGCGATCTTATTGCCCGCGATCATATGGTCGCCGCGATCTTATTGCCCGCGATCATATGGTCGCCGCGATCTTATTGCCCGCGATCATATGGTCGCCGCGATCTTATTGCCCGCGATCATATGGTCGCCGCGATCTTATTGCCCGCGATCATATGGTCGCCGCGATCTTATTGCCCGCGATCATATGGTCGCCGCGATCTTATTGCCCGCGATCATATGGTCGCCGCGATCTTATTGCCCGCGATCATATGGTCGCCGCGATCTTATTGCCCGCGATCATATGGTCACCGCGATCTTATTGCTCGCGATCATATGGTCGCCGCGATCTTATTGCCCGCGATCATATGGTCGCCGCGATCTTATTGCCCGCGATCATATGGTCGCCGCGATCTTATTGCCCGCGATCATATGGTCGCCGCGATCTTATTGCCCGCGATCATATGGTCGCCGCGATCTTATTGCCCGCGATCATATGGTCGCCGCGATCTTATTGCCCGCGATCATATGGTCGCCGCGATCTTATTGCCCGCGATCATATGGTCGCCGCGATCTTATTGCCCGCGATCATATGGTCGCCGCGATCTTATTGCCCGCGATCATATGGTCGCCGCGATCTTATTGCCCGCGATCATATGGTCGCCGCTGATCTTATTGCCCGCGATCATATGGTCGCCGCGATCTTATTGCCCGCGATCATATGGTCGCCGCGATCTTATTGCCCGCGATCATATGGTCGCCGCGATCTTATTGCCCGCGATCATATGGTCGCCGCGATCTTATTGCCCGCGATCATATGGTCGCCGCGATCTTATTGCCCGCGATCATATGGTCGCCGCGATCTTATTGCCCGCGATCATATGGTCGCCGCGATCTTATTGCCCGCGATCATATGGTCGCCGCGATCTTATTGCCCGCGATCATATGGTCGCCGCGATCTTATTGCCCGCGATCATATGGTCGCCGCGATCTTATTGCCCGCGATCATATGGTCGCCGCGATCTTATTGCCCGCGATCATATGGTCGCCGCGATCTTATTGCCCGCGATCATATGGTCGCCGCGATCTTATTGCCCGCGATCATATGGTCGCCGCGATCTTATTGCCCGCGATCATATGGTCGCCGCGATCTTATTGCCCGCGATCATATGGTCGCCGCGATCTTATTGCCCGCGATCATATGGTCGCCGCGATCTTATTGCCCGCGATCATATGGTCGCCGCGATCTTATTGCCCGCGATCATATGGTCGCCGCGATCTTATTGCCCGCGATCATATGGTCGCCGCGATCTTATTGCCCGCGATCATATGGTCGCCGCGATCTTATTGCCCGCGATCTTATTGCCCGCGATCATATGGTCGCCGCGATCTTATTGCCCGCGATCATATGGTCGCCGCGATCTTATTGCCCGCGATCATATGGTCGCCGCGATCTTATTGCCCGCGATCATATGGTCGCCGCGATCTTATTGCCCGCGATCATATAGTCGCCGCGATCTCATTGCCCGCGATCATATGTACGCCGCGATCTTATTGCCCGCGATCATATGGTCGGTCCCTGCGATCTTATTGCCCGCGATCATATGGTCGCCGCGATCTTATTGCCCGCGATCATATGGTCGCCGCGATCTTATTGCCCGCGATCATATAGTCGCCGCGATCTCATTGCCCGCGATCATATGTACGCCGCGATCTTATTGCCCGCGATCATATGGTCGCCGCGATCTTATTGCCCGCGATCTTATTGCCCGCGATCATATGGTCGCCGCGATCTTATTGCCCGCGATCATATGGTCGCCGCGATCTTATTGCCCGCGATCATATGGTCGCCGCGATCTTATTGCCCGCGATCATATGGTCGCCGCGATCTTATTGCCCGCGATCATATGGTCGCCGCGATCTTATTGCCCGCGATCATATGGTCGCCGCGATCTCATTACCCGCGATCATATAGTCGCCGCGATCTCATTGCCCGCGATCATATGGTCGCCGCGATCTTATTGCTCGCGATCTTATTGCCCGCGATCATATAGTCGCCGCGATCTTATTGCCCGCGATCATATAGTCGCCGCGATCTCATTGCCCGCGATCATATGGTCGCCGCGATCTTATTGCCCGCGATCATATAGTCGCCGCGATCTCATTGCCCGCGATCATATGGTCGCCGCGATCTTATTGCTCGCGATCATATGGTCGCCGCGATCTTATTGCCCGCGATCATATAGTCGCCGCGATCTTATTGCCCGCGATCATATGGTCGGTCCCTGCGATCTTATTGCCCGCGATCATATAGTCGCCGCGATCTTATTGCCCGCGATCATATGGTCGCCGCGATCTCATTGCCCGCGATCATATAGTCGCCGCGATCTCATTGCCCGCGATCATATGGTCGCCGCGATCTTATTGCCCGCGATCATATGGTCGCCGCGATCTTATTGTCGCGATCATATGGTCGCCGCGATCTTATTGCCCGCGATCATATGGTCGCCGCGATCTTATTGCCCGCGATCATATGGTCGCCGCGATCTTATTGTCCGCGATCATATGGTCGCCGCGATCTTATTGTCCGCGATCATATGTACGCCGCGATCTTATTGCCCGCGATCATATAGTCGCCGCGATCTTATTGTCCGCGATCATATGGTCGCCGCGATCTTATTGCCCGCGATCATATGGTCGCCGCGATCTTATTGCCCGCGATCATATGGTCGCCGCGATCTTATTGTCCGCGATCATATGGTCGCCGCGATCTTATTGCCCGCGATCATATGGTCGCCGCGCTCATTTTGCTCGCGATATTTTTGTCTTCGCGACCTTATGTACGCGCGATCATTTCACCCCACTCGATATTATTGCCGCGGTCTTATGTCCTTCTTCTGCCGTAATCTCTTTGCCGGCTACCGCTAGTTCATAAGAGTTTAATACTGCAATATTCGACTTCCATTCGGTAACTTGAATGATTTGAGTGATGACATCCGAACTGATAGGTGACACAGTAATAAACAACTGTATAATTGGCTATATCTAATATATCTATTATTTATAGTTAAAAACCAGCAGGAAAATTGTCAAATATAAGCCTAATTATAGACCTGATCATAAATAAATACCCTGTTTCTTAGAGATGTAGAACAAATAAAAATTCACAATTTTTCTTGAAGTTGAGTCCAATAAATTATCGGGAACAAAATATAGTATAATGGCCACGCTGACCCCATAGTCAATAACATTTTTCTTTCATTATATCACGAGTTTCTTTTTATCTTACATTTCCATTCTCAATCAGTCTCATATAATTGATCTAGCTATAAATCCGTTATGACAGAAATCATTTCTGTGCTCATTTGTTTTTTGCCTTAACACTTTCGCTGTTTGAGTCAATCTCGCCGAAGTTCCGACTACCTTTTTCCAATCACACAATATTCACCGCGGCTCAACCGACTTACGTCATAACTTGCTCTCACTTTATTACAAGACGTTCCATTATTTTTGACAACTTCTTTTATATTACTCAACACAATTGCATTGTCATTTTAACAATTAATAAAGGGTGCGGCAGTTTTGTGGTTGAAATCAGAGCGTCATACTTTTCTTTTCTGCCCGTGAGGAGATACAGATAGATAGGCCCTATACTAAAATTCAACCACAACCATAACATCGAATCGCGTGTTTACATAATTTCCTCTCTAATTTTGTTGTCTAGATTATGCCGTAGCGATATTCCACGAGGCTTTACGGAGTGGGAACTACGAGTGTTATCTGAGGCCGGATACGCGTATGCCAATGATGTACATCGAAGATTGTCTGCGATCGCTGTGGGAGTTTATGGTCGCGCCCGAGGAACAGCTGAAACGAAGAGTGTACAATGTGACAGCAATGAGCTTTAGTCCTGAAGAATTAGCAACCGCAATACGGGAACATGTGCCCCGGCTGAAGGTCACGTACAAACCTGATAGTCGACAGATGATTGGTTAGTTGTTATTCATCACGCGTCGATATTTTGACGAACAAGGTCACACTTTGGCCTTCACTTAAGTCTAACCTGAAATAATGGTAAAAGAAAGAGTAGGCCTACAACTGTAGACTAGGCGAGCCTCCAAGCAGTCTTGATGAAAGATTGAATGGTCATCACAGGAAGTGAAGCTTACATATAGGCATCAAGTATATAGGTGGGTTAGATAGGCCTACATATACAAAACGATCAAATAAATGCATTGTTTTCAATCAAATATTTCAAAATTTACGAGGCCTACTGTAAACTTGAACTTCCCAAATTTGAATTTTGAAAAAATATAAATTTTAAAACTCAAATTTTAGAAATTTGTAATTTTTAATAACAAATATTGAAATTTCAATATGTTGATACAATTCAAATGTTGAAAACAGGAATAAGCTTTAAAGCAAAATTGCATGTCCCACATCACTAATATAAGTAATACAAATTATTGCCCACAAATAACCCACATGTTGGTGGGTCGTTGAGAAAACAATAATCATTGCTAAATCCGATACAAAAAAATCACATTCGTTGTGCCTTTTAAGAGAACCAGTTGGTTGTCAGTTTGGTGGCCTGTAAGGGATAATACATCATGTTTGCTTTAAATACAATGAAATTGAAAAAAATGTAGCAACGTCCCTTATTATTCATACTGTCTAGAAAAAGGATTTTAAACACCACTACGAAACAATCACAGCAAATTAATAATGAATAAATAAAATCTCTTAGCAGAGAGTGAAGATTGGGGGTGCATGCACGGTGCTTTTACAGTGGAGAAATAATTCATCTTTACTTTTTTCCTATGTTCACAAACCAGTGGGATACATTACAAATGGTATACCAACTCCAAAATAATTTTATGCTCTAATTAATTGATGATATTCTATTAATGTGAATTCAATCAGTTTCAAGATAATTTCATCTCAAAACTGATTGAATTCACAAAAAGTAGAATGTCATATTCATTAAAGAGCACAAAATTATGTTGGAGTTGGTATACTTGACAGTGGTTTGTGTGCATGTAATGATTGCGTGACGTTGTTTTCCAGCCGACTCGTGGCCGCAGATCTTCGACGACAGCGAGGCGCGCTGCGACTGGGGCTGGAACCACAAGTACGACCTTGACAAACTGGTCAGCACCATGATTTCAGACGTGCAACAGAACTACATCGATAAGGATAAACGATTATGAGACGTTAGGACGTAATGAAAGCACAATTGTTTATATAGAAGAATATTACACTTGATTTAGTGACGGTTAAATATAAGGACACATAGTGTGATTGACACCAAACACCAAAAGATTGTCGCTAATAATTGGTTGAACTATTTTTCATTTTTCAAATTAGTTTTTGTCATAAAAATAGAATACATACATTATTAATATCGTCGACAAGTATGGACCAATCAAGTGAAGATAGGCCTACCCAACCAACAATAATTTGAGTAAGGTTATCCGTTACCATAAGATTCTATGTACTATGCCGAGCTGTCCATGCTACGGGGATATGCAAAGAGACTACTGCGTCAAAATGTGCTCTTGAAGGTATAGCATAATGTTTCTCTCTAGTAAATCAGTAATATATCAAATACTTCAACAAATTATGGTATTACTGGTTTCATATGTACCAAGGCAACCGCTTGTTTTTCTATTAGACTTTTAACGTATGTTATATTTGTTGTTGCTTTGCTTTTTAAAAATGGACTTTGTACAATATGTTCAACTGCTTGTTCTGATCTTCTGGATTAAATACAGTATTATGGATTTATGAATGGTCACTGATTAATATTGACCTTATTGTACAATTATTGTTTCTACAGTACTATACATATAAAATGCTCTCAACTGTTATTTGGAAAGAGATCAACAACACACTCATCCAACGATGGTTTATTGAGCAACCTCAAATAATCATATTTAGTAGGCTACTATTACACACTTTCTTATTTACCAGTAGAGTAGCCTACCTGACATCATGCTACAAGCTATATTTAAACACAACAAACCTATTGTGGCTACACCAAACAGTCAAGATGGAACGACTTTTTTCAGAGACTATTAAGAACTTTCTTACAGATGTGAAGACAGGTCACTTGCAGGTCCACCAAACCAGATACAACCAGTTCTAATCCAGATTACAACAGGAAAAAGAAATTAAATCAATTAAGGTCAATCAATAATTCATGTAGCTGTATAATTTGATGCAAAAAGTTTAATAACTAGGCCTACCAGTATAAAATTAGAATACCCATCATGTTTTGTCTAAGTGAACATAATATAGGCCTAGGTCTAAACTGATGTACATAAATGATAATTAATTAATTAAAGGATACCAAACTATATTTTACTATGTAGTTGTTGATTCCAAGTCTTTGTTTCGAGGTGTCTTTTAGATAATTGCCAACTGCCGAGCAAAAAGTTCTGTATCCATCTCGACACAATAAAATAGTTACTAATTACGCCAACTCTATGCCAAATTTCTAGAAACCATCAGTTATAATTTCTCTTTTTTGGATCAACTAATTTGTTTTCAACTTTCAAGCTACTTCACCCATTTCAATAAGTTTGATTAAATGCCTCTAGACTGCAGCACAAGAAAGCTTCATGCAATGCCCCTAAATGTTACTACTGTACAGGCTGGACACTACATACATCATACAGTCATTTATTGCTGACAGAACTTGATAAATTGCAGTGAGATACGTCGGTATAATATCGGTATACTGTATTTATAATTAGTTGGTTATATTTTTTTCCACAAAAACCAAGAATTGAAACAAATGTTTGGAACACCAGTGTTAGCATAAACCTTCAAGAGAATATGACATTATTGGAAAGTACGACTTGATTTAAAGAACATATTTTTGTGATGGACGATATGAGAGATGAATGATAGATGATGATACATTGTAGGAGAAGCTAGAGATATGAGAAATAATGAGGTGGGTACAGGTTGGAGGAAACACTTAAGACAGAGCACAAAAACACGCACAATAGTATACATACGTACAAAAATAAATCTCAAAGTACGGACCTAGGCCTATTGTGGTTCAATAGTGATTCACATAACGTCTCATCTCCCCCAAATACTGTTGCAACTGACACATTCAACAAAAGTGGGTCAATTACTTATTACTAGGGTTGCCAGTTGATATTCGATATATCGATATGTATCGATAATCACTTGTTTGATATGATAATCAAAGGTGTTTTTACTTTTTAGAATCAATATATCGATATGATCGATTAAATCGATGATCAACGTGTATTTCATCATTTGTATATGATTGTTTAGTGTTTACTTCCAAAATTATCCAATGAAAGAGTAAGGCGGGAACATTTCTGTAACATGATTGCTGGACACTCTTGGTGTTCAAAGTGAACTGCTTGTCAATGACTTCAATGTTGGAAGTGGTGTGATTTATGGTGGTAGGAAAGGGAAGAGAGGAAGGGGAAGCTGACTCCACTATAATAACTCTATGGGTCACATCCCATTCAAATTGATAATCAATATAATCGATTATCAATCATTTCAAGTTGATTATCGATACTTATCTAGAATATCGATTATTTTTCTAGTTGATTATCGATATGAAGCCAATGATTATCGATCATGAAATTCATATCAAAGGGCAACCCTACTTATTACTTATTAGAGGAATAATGAGGGCATGGGATGTACGCACCCATAATTCTTCTTACTGAAATTGAAATTTTGTCAACTAGTGTCCACCTTCCTTAATTCATATGTTGCATGAATATTCAATCACACATTTACAAACAGTTCAAAACTCGCTTGAATGGTTATGAAAACTTCAGTTACAAGTTACAACATTAATCAAGAGAGACATTAAGTTACCTACACAATTCGTTTGCTCTTGTGATAAAAACAAAGAAGTCAACCAACGTTTGTTTCTTTATAATGTAGAGTACCGTAGTGTACTGCTTCATGAAAATAGATTGAAAACACTGTAACTAGAATCTTCTAGATCCGAACAAGGCACTGACGACGCAACGGACTATTGCCTGATTGCAACGATTCAATCGAACTGAGCCATCAAGGAGCTGGCATCAAAGTCTCCTTCCCACTCGTCGACGGCTTGAGGAGGAACGTGAGGCGGCTTCATTTCGCCTGCAGACAACAAACACACTATCGTCAACATTTCACTTGACCTCATTTACATCGTGTTTCACGGGACCTGGTTGTCCATCACCTTCTTCGACACCTTCGACGAGCCAACACATCGGTATCTAGTTAGACGAGCTTTAGCGAGGATTCAATTTGACATACCTACTGAAAAAAATTGGTGTTCGTTTTTATGTTATGTTTTTTGGTCGGTTCTCCACAGGTCAAACGGAGCTATCAACTTAAAAAAAAATTTCAATATGGTTTCTCATCTAACTTAGATCTGTCTAGTTTTGTGGCATTATCAGGGGGTAAGTTTTTTTTTATGAATTTTAGAAATTTCAAAAATACCCATTAGAATAACATGGGAAAATAAAAGAAAATATTTTTATTTTCCCAAAAAATGAAATTTTGCATGAAGTTGAATTAGGCCCCTACATTTTGAATTTTTGATACACATTTCTAAAAATTTTCAGCTTGATCGGGTCAGCCATTTTGAAGAAAAAACATAAAATGTGCTAAATTGGTACCACTCGAAGCAGTTTTCACCCACTTTTACCCATACTAGGTATTACTATTTGCTTGTCTAACAACGCATATATGGCGTTTTCCTAGTTACCACTTTGTCAAGACCCAAGACAATGGTGGACGATGGCAATACAGTACTATAAAAGTTTCAAGATATATTTCAAATAAATAAATCATGAATGAAGACTGATATTCAATACACAATCACCTGCAATACACATGGAATACTGGTGATGACATCGGTCCGGGGATTTGAAGACCGAGTACCCGTTTGAAAAGACCGGACGTTGAAAAACACGTGAAAATACCTAATCGCAACGTATTCGTTGTATTGACAGAGTGAATATTATTCCAACTGGGCATAGGTAATTTGAATCAACGAGGGTTTACTGTAATGTAATCAAGTAATCTGGTATTTTAATGTAGATTTGTTTGTTTTTTACTTGAATGAAACAACAAAACTTGCTTCGCCCTCTTCTTTCCTTTTTCCCGCCATAAAATACAACTTGTCGAGTATAGTCAGAACAGATAAAAGCCCGGTTATGGAAATTGAGGAGCGAGCAGTTCAAGGACCGGTCTTTGGGTACCGGGTGTTATCACTAATACATACCTCTTTATATCGGAGAAAACGTAAGATACCGTATGTACACCATTTGAAGTTTGAACAACAAAACTACGAGTAGCTTCTAGGCACCGAGTGTCAAAGTTATAGAGCTTACAAACTAGTAGATGAAGCCATCATGCTTGGTGGCGCGGGGTCTGCAGGGTGGGGTAAGTCACGTGCTTTCAAGATACCAGCCTGACTCGGAATATTTCGTTACATGTTACCGTATCTTCAAGGCAGAGTTCCCAGTCAGGACAAAATAAATTACCTTATTTATTGATTGTTTGACTGATGCGACAATTCTACTGATTAATATGCTTCATCATAATCAGCGTATATGTATTACTTCGTCTTTTCATGTGACTTACACCCACGTTGCCAGGTAAATGACAGCAGTCTCACCTGAACTCATCTTGCCCGAGCTATTGCCATCCTTGGGCGCGAGTGCCTTGACACTGTCTTTGAAGTACTGGTTCGGGTGGTTGACTCCGCTGCTCTCCTGGCCGTGAACCAGCTCGTAGTATTTACCGCAGGCCAGCTGGAAGTGTCCGCCCTTCACGTACTTCTCGATGTCGCCGATCCCTAGACACATGTACAAATAGCAATTGCTATAAAAGCGATGAATTCTAAAAGTGTTTCAATACAGTGAAACCTCTATGCATCGTTCCCAGATCCATCGTTTTCCTGCTTGTATCATTCATTTTTTCTCTCCCCACTCCCATATAATCAATGTTAAATATTCCTGGATGTATCGTTTTCCTGCATGGATGGTTTTCTTTTCCTTGTCCCTTGAAAAACGATAGATAGATCCGATAGAGGTTTCACTGTACATGTTTTTCTAGTATATCTTCATGTTTCAATACATTTGATGTTGTTTGATCATGTTTTTGAAAAGACGACAAAGTGCTACAAAAGTCTGATTCCGCTATTTTTCAACGTATTTGCGATATAAACGCTATATTCAGAATAATAGCGTTATAGATGCCATTTTATGCAAAATTATATCAATTGAGATGTGAAAGGGTGATGTTGGGTATGGAATTTCGAAAACCAAAGAGCAGCTGAAAATGCAAGCGGCAGATGAGGCGTAGATTTAACCCGGTAGTGCACACCATGTTTCTGAAAATGTCAATTGCTGTGTTTCTCTTGTATGCAATTGTACGTTACATAATGATTTTATCAGCACGATACTGTTGTAACGCAACAGAAAGTTGTTTCAAACTACGTTTCAAAATATTAGATGCACCAAAGTGCTACTCTTCAAATTCAAAATGCTATGAACAGAAAAAATAGAAGCTATATTTACATGTCTCTACCTATCACTGATCAGGAACAAAAACAAATACAACGGTAATATTAATACAAGACCAGTAGCTTCCCCACTTTAGTAAGAATAATATTTCAATTAGGGTTGCCCTTTGATATGAATTTCATGATCGATATTCGATAATCATTGGCTTCATATCGATAATCGATATTTCAGATAAGTAGGGGAAGTGGGGGCTACTTGGGACAGAGGTTACATGGGACAAGGCACATATATACTGGATGGTTAGTATTTCAAGCTTTTCAGCATAGCCACTTGGAAGCAGCACCCTTCATATAGTGAAACCAGGTGCCATCTTGTCATAGAAGCTTCTGGAAGCATGGTGGTTGGAGATTGAATTTTTCATACATTCAAAGTGAGTATTTTGTACTTTTTTATTCACGTTATTTTTCAGCATTATAATATTTGGAGTTCTAAAGCTTGATATATCTGCATTCACCAAGCATTTCCGCATCTTTTGGTAATCTTGTAAGGGATGTAGGTCTTCTAGTTATTTTGTAATAATTATTTTTTCCTAGAAAAGTGTGGTGGGGTTACATGGGACATTTTGTAAGGGGCTAGATGGGACACTTCTTTAGGTTATGTTCAGGCCTAACATGTGCTTCAAATATACCCTGTCTCATTGCAGATGCGCGAGTACAAGAGCAGAACAAATCGTGAAATTTCGTCGAACCACCAACTATTACTCTGCATGCAAGTCCGGATAAGGAGTTGCCATGTTGCAGCAAATCGCTGACACCAAATCAAACTACAAGTCTAACAAAAGTACGAGTTTTATCTCCAGAAGACATTTGCCCCTATCCAAAGGCTTCTCCAAGAAAGAAACGTGCGGGTGGACGTAAAAAGGGTGCAACAAGAATTCTAACCGATACACCCGAAAAGTTGTTGTTGGAAGAAAACTTTCGCCTGCGAGAAGAAAAAAACAAAGGGAAAATGAAGAAATTGAAATCTCGAGCCCCGAAACGGAGATTGGCCCTAGGCTCAAAAGTTAAAGGGAAAAAGCCAAAGGTTGACTCGACAGATTCTGAGTCCGACGTTGATGATGACCTTGTTAGCCTGAGTTCTACATCCGACAAAGAGGTTGTAGAACTAACGGAGAGTGAAGACGAAAACATTAGGCCTACATTGTCACTTCGAGTGGGAGCATGGGTGGTGATAAAAAGTTCATCTCACATGCATCACATCGCCAAGATCAAACACATAAGACGAGATCGCTTTGATGTTAGTTTTCTTGTGAAAACGTCGTCCACTGTGTTCCGTCTTCCAGAGCCAGAAGATATGGACGAGGTTGACAAAGCGGATATTGTCTCTGTTGTAGATAATCCAGAGATGATCCGGGGCAGAGATCATGTATTTCCACTACTTTCAGAACAATTTAAATTTCAATAAAAGCTATCTGTTCTCTTCACACTTTCACATTTCAGTTCATTTCAACTCTTAATTCAGACACTTGACGAATTTTTGAATGGAAATAAATAAAATGATAAATAGTGTGTTACTAAGTCATGTAAATTATGGTCATAATAAAATGTATACTGATGTAAAAACTGTTACAAAGTCATCTTTAACACCTGTCCCAAGTAACCCCAAGCATGTCCCATGTAACCCCGGGGTCGGGATTACATGGGACAGTTGCAGTATCTTCTTGAATACGCTGTAATCTTGAAAATATTCAAGATAGAGCTTTATTGTCAACAGCACATATGTGCATAAATGTATGTAGAAGAGGTCAAAAGAAAAAAAAAAGGTCTTGTTCGGGAATTCCATGAAATATTATGAAAAGAGTGAAAATTGTCCCATGTAGCCCCCACCTCCCCCATTGATAATCAACTTGAAGTGATTGATAATCGATTATATCGATTATCAATTTGAATGGGATGTGACCCATAGAGTTATTATAGGGGTGTCAGCTTCCCCTTCCTCCCTTCCTTTTCCTACCACCATAAATCACACCACTTCCAACATTGAAGTTTTAGAAACGGCGTCAAAGATCTATGGCGTGCGTACTGACCGTGCTGGGAGATGTTGTACGAGGTAAGCTGCTGCTTGAGGAGAGCCAAGTCGTTGTGTCGGAACGGGCAGCCGTGCACGTCGCCCGCGCCCAGGCTGCCCATGATGATCTTCATGCAGCTGTAGGGCGTGTAGTTCGCCTGCTTGCCCTCTTTACCGTAGCTGTGGCGGATATTGTACGAGTACTGTTTCTCAAACTGCGGGAAACAAATCACGAACACTGTTGAATGTATAGCAGCTACACGCCGTCGATAATCAGGGGATCAGGAAAACAAAAGCCATGCAGGATAATTCAACCTTATTGGATGAGCAAAGCAAAGACTCAATTTCACTTGACTCAAAATTTTTTTTTTTTTTTTACGCGCTCTACAGGTCAAACGAAAATTCAAATTCAATTGAAACTTGGCATGCCCAAGTGTCATCATCTGGATTGAATCCCATTGTTTTTATATGCAATCGGTTGCACCACTTCTGAGAAAACTAATTTTCCATTTTCCAAATTACCCATAAAAATAAGCCAGAGAAGAATTTTCTAAAAAACATGTCCTTCGAAAAAATTCAAATTTTCACCGAATTTCAATATAATAAGATTTATAACGATACACATTATTCCGAGCTTTCACTGAAATCCGATCAGTCGTTTTGATATAAAAAATTATATAATGACATTTTTATACATCTTTCAAAGGTGATAACCAATTAAATCTAAGCAACAAGTGTCACCAATTAATGAAGAACAATTAAAACAAGGCCTTCTTTATTATCAAAGAAATAGAAATTATTGAGAATGAGTAATGAATATAAAAGGAAGGGAATGACATAACTGTTTGGATCTCAAGGTGTATATGAATACAGCTGTCATTACGTTTACTATAGTAGTCTAATATTACATAGGGCCTATAATAATATAAACTGCATCAGATATTTCCTTCATTAGAATAGTCTACAAAATAAACCAACCGAATGGAAAGGATTTTAACTTGAATGCCGTCAAAACATCAACTTGATATAACTTTTTGAAAAAATTCAATTTCATTCTCATTAGCTCATCCATCAATGCAGAAACAAATAACGCGTTTTCCTAGTGAGTTATATGCAGAGGCAAGCATTTGGGGTTTAACAATAAACGCAAATTGTTTCTAAAGTGTTTTTTCTTCAATATGTTTACGTTTCAGGTCTTCCCGAGCTCAAAAAAACAATTGTTGACTATTTCTACAGAAATCGTTTTCAGATGCTTTTCGCGATTCTTTCATTACTCTACTGTAATGATGAGACGGACCGATAGCGTCTGTAAAATGCAAGGCACGCAACGGCTGGACTTGGGTTGAGATAGAAGAGCAACGAAAGCCAGCGTTGTGCGGCTATGGTTCAACAAAAATGGAATGTTTCAAGTACAGAGATGCTATCAGAGGGAGAGACAACATTGAGTGTAAAGGTTCTCAGAAGAAGATTGTTGAAAGCCGTAGAGAACATAGAAGACGACTCATGTAGGCCTATTTTATTTATTCATTTCTTCATTTTTTATTACCCTTGATCATTTAGGCCTATCACCCTATCATTTTATACATTGTCTTGATATTATTCCTAATTTTTTGATAACAATACTATATTTTATAAGAATAAGAATACTATAGTTCAGTCCTCGCCACCGTCAATAGACAATTGCGAGTGTAAAAATAAAATAAATAAATAAATAAAAATCAACAATTTCAACAGCTCCTTGAAATTCTATGAAATGACTTGCTATGCTCCTTCAATAGCAGCTTTTTAAATTCAGAATAATGTAGATTATAAGAAGAATTTCGACGTATGAACCCAATCATAGGCCTATATATTGCTTCCGTTTTTAAAACTGGACTTGAATGGTATCGAGAACATTTCTAGCGACGCCGAGACAATCATTTCAAAACGAGGACAATCGCGGGAAAACTGGGACGCCTGGTCACCCTAGATCAACTGAGGCCCTAATTTAAGCAGATGGTCAAATGGTCAAATTTCATCAAACATTTTAGACAAGCTTAAGCAAGGATTCAATTTAAATTGGTGTTCGTTTTGATGTTTTTTTTTTATGTTTTCTTGTCGGTTCTGCACAGGTCAAACGGCTACAGCTATCAACTTCAAGCTTTTTTTCAATATGGTTCCTCATCTAACTTAGATCCGTATAGTTTTGTGGTATTATCGGGTCGTAACTTTTATTTTTATGAATTTTAGAAATTTCAAAAATACCCATTAGAATAACACAGCAGTAAAAAGAAGAAAAAAATATTTTCCAAACAAATGAAATTTTACGTTAAGTTGAATTACATTTTGATACACATTTCTGGAAATTTTCAGCTTGATTGGGTCAGCCATTTTGAAGAAAAAACATAAAATGTGCTAAATTGGTACTTCTCGAAGCAGTTTTTACCCATTTTTAGTTTTTTACCCATACTATTACTATCCGCTCGTCTAACAACTCATATATTGCGTTCTCCTAGTTATTTATCACCAATAGATCTTCTCACATTATATTACCTTCTCAATGTCCATCTTCTTGGTGAACTCCTCGCGCCAGAAGCGCAGCGCGTCCTCCAGCTTGACCCCGATGCCCTTGAGGAACAGGCCGTAGACCTGGCGCGCTCCGTGGCGCAGGTGGTGGTTCAGACGGAGGTTGTCGTGAAGCTGACGCATGCACAGAGGGTACGAGCGGCGAGAAAACTGAAATCATTCACCACTATTAATGTTAAATCTAGTGAAGCCTTTTGGCAACAAATTATGAATCAGATACCCGCCAAAATTAGTAAATTACCCAGGAAACGACGCAAATTTTGCGCCTGAATATTTTGCACCTTTAGAATGTCTTTTTGTCTCTTATATTATGTATGTGAATAATGTAGAAAAAGATTGTTTTTCACCGAGAAACAAGGTGATTTATTATGGAGTGTAATTAATTAAGAAATGTATGTAGAAGACATTTGAAACATTATTCAGGCAGGTCGATATTTTCAGATTACACTGAATACATTTCCTCTCATGTCACTTTGAAAATAGAGCTTCAGTGACAGTTTTAGTACAACTGTGTGTGACATTCGGCGTGCCGTGAACACTGTAAGAATAAAATCGGGTAATGCTTACGTCACGAGGCACAAAAAGGGGTGTGTCTTGAGTGGTAATTTAAATTAATTATAATTTCTGGGATTGAGTTGATGATTTCTAGTTTTCTCCAAAATTAGGTGAAAAAATAGTGTCATTATTCATTAAAATCTATTTTCAGGGTTGCCATGTCCTTTAAGATATTTTATCGTGTGTGGTATCAATGTGTTCGTAAAAGAACTGACTTCGGGCTAAGCTAAAAATAAACAATTCAACCAAATGCGTACTTGGCACATAAGACCCAAGGAAAGTCGCGCAGTATATTTTTCATACATCGAGGTAACAGAAACTATTTATTTACATATCAAAACGGTCGCAGGTTTGCTGATGAAATTTAGCTTATCTGATAGACTAGAGGAAACTTCACCCGACACATGTACCAATTTTCATCTTGATGTTAACTATCTAATGATTTCCATGTATGTAACGGTTTAATGTATTTTTCAACTAAATTTTCCAAAATTTTCTCAAAAATTTCATCTTTTCTTCAATTTATTTCTAATATAGGCCTACTATTTCAATCTAGATACCGCACATCAATAAATAACCAAATATTTCATACATTTTTTGGGGTGGATTCCCCTCAACTAGCCTATATGTTACATTCTTAGTCAACGTGAATTACAGTGAAACCTCGTTCTAACGATCTCCGATGTAACGATTTCCCGCCTCTAACGCCTTTTAAAAAGTCCCCTCAACTCAAATTCCCTACTTTACCAATGGTGAATAATCACGCTTCTAGCGACCCTTGATCTAACGATTTCCCGCCTCTAAGGCGCATTATTCAAGTCCCTTGAATGTATTTAGCACCATTATTTTATAGCTCCTTCTAAGGATTCATTTGACGTAGCACACTACTAGGAAGAACGAGGTCACCATATGACATAGGTAAATCCCTTTGTAACACTTATTCCCCATCATTAAACATGAGCAGTGGGGTGCTCGACAGGCACTCGACACGCCACAGCATACTTGACGCCGCGTGCCAGCAGGACGAGGGGCCCGAGGCAGGGGGGTCGAAGCACCCAAGCCTTAGTGGCAAGGGGGAACAGGCGAGTTATTCTTACCACACAATGACAACAAAGGACTTCTTATAGACGCAGCACATTAATCAAGATATGCTCTTGTTGGTGGGAAAAGTTAACATCAGTAATTTGACACTTTTAACCTCTGAACTGTGATAAGTACACCTGTATTTCCCAACGAGCAACAGATAATATATAATTTTCATCAGCTGCTTAAATCACTTCACACCTCACTTGAAGATAAACACATGGCTGTCAAAAGACGCTTGGTTTGGGCGAGGGGAAAGTGAGAGGAAACAAACCACATGTGCCTCTACGCACACTATATAGTATATATAGGCCTACTATACAAACGGAAAACATTCTTTTCATAATTCGAATTTTGTTTTTTGAGATCCCTGGGAATTTGAATTAACGAGGGTTTACTGTATACCTTTATTACAAAAGTCGCAGTATATGAGTCCTAGCAGATCAATAGCTCACAACACACAAAATTAATGATTTATATTGGAAATTATCAGGATATTTTGGGTAAGCCATACTTCTAGAGGACTTGGGGTATAAAATTTCTTGTTTCATTTTTAGGGTCACATAAAATCAAGCAGTAATTCAAGCGCGCACATGTGTGTCAAAATAAAATAATATCTACATAAATTTGGCATTTTTTTTTTTAGAAATTCGATCTAAGGATTTCCCGCATCTAGCCTAACGATTTTTTAATCCAGTCCCTTGAAAATCGTTATACCGAGGTTTTACATTACACAGGCCCGGCAATATACGTGTCTCGTACGTAACGTGTTGGTTACTTACGGCATCCAGATCCTTGATTTGCACTTCGTTCTCCTTCTTGTTGGCCAGGAAGTCGTCGTTGCCCGTGTAACTGTGATGCAGGCCGCCCAACATCTTGTTCAGACGGTCGTCTTCGCTTATTACCGGCAGCAGACGGGCAGTTTTCTGGAACAGAACAAAACATGCTGCTGTAGCGGGTCGATTCGTACACCATAGTCGCAGTGTAGCACACGGCCGCACACGCTAGGGTAGCTACGCGACACGCCCAGGCCCGCAACCGGCCACTTCCGGCAAACACGCTCTTGTACAACCGTCTAATTGTTGTTCATGTGATTCAAATCCAGTGCCATCCTTATCTCAAATAAAGTTTCGGCAAATTAGTAACTAACTTGTGTGCGCGTTAATTCGATCTGTACCCGATTCCCCATCCACCACTCTGTTATGGAATTACTTTTTCAACTAAGTACAAAAAAACAAAAAAACTTTAATTCAAAGTACCGGTATGAAAAATCAAAAAACAAATCGGTTATCAATATAGAAAAGATTGATAATCGAATACAGTGAAACGTCTATGCATAGTTCCCAGATCCATCGTTTTCCTGATTGTATCATTCATTTTTTCTCTCCCAACTCCCATTGAAATCAATGTTAAATTTTCCTGGATGGATCGTTTTCCTGCATGGATGGTTTTATTTTCCTGGTCCCTTGAAAAACGATGCATAGAGGTTTCACTGTAATATTAAATTGCATTTAATATTACATACATTAGAATAGTCTACGAAATAAACCAACCGGAATGGAAAAATAGATGAATTTCAACTTGAATACAGTCAAAACATCAACTTGATATAACTTTTAGGTACTGTAGAGTAGAAGAAAAGTGTTGATGCATACATCTACCAATATTAGAATATATGTCTGATGCAATTTCTATCCAAAAATATACTCATTCGATTCATCTCAATTTATCATTTATAAAATTATTCTTCAACTAGGCTGACTAAACGTTTGGAAGAATTCAATTTCTTTCTTATCAGCTCATCCATCAGTGTGGAAACACATACCTCGTTTTCCTGGTAGAATGCATGTGTACACTTGTATTAGGTCAAAGTACGGCAAAGCGCAACGACTTCGGCATAAAAGCTCTTCACCCGTCTACCATTTATACAACACCTTACGAACAGTGTTGGGGAAGTTCACTTGTAAAACAAACTTTTAAAAAGTTCAGTTCACGTCAAATAAATCCATCTTTTAAAAGGTTCAAAGTTTGTTTTCGTGGCTTTGCTGTAAAAGTTCAAGTTCAAGTTCAAATTAAAAAAAACATAAGTTTGTTCAAAAAATTAACCTTGAAAATTATATGCAAAAAAGGGTTCAAAAATAATATAATTATGTACACACACATTTTCTACAATAAATGTCTCGAGTTTATTAGTAATTGATTTTTTTTTTTTTTTGAATTTATAAACACTTCAAACGCGCGTTGCTTCCAGACGCTAGAACATCACAATCAGTGTAGGCCTACTACAAGTCACAACGCGTCAACCTTGACCTCACGTGGCTGCCGGCGTGATCACATGATCAAATCCCAAACAGGGAATATTATACATTCGGGATAAACCGTAATATAGTCGATCTCATTCGGAATTTGGACGGGGAAGTACGGATAGTGCGATCATGTCGAATCGGATTATGAGTTATAACTCTCAAATTATGAACTTTCAAATGAACGTCTTATTGCTTTAAAGATCACCGAAAAATCGAACGTGAAGAGAGTTCAACATCATGTAACGCGTTCATTGAAAAGTTCCGAACGCATTCATTTGAAACGTTCATTACCCAACACTGCTTACGAATATATGTTTGGCTGACTTACGGCAAGAGCTTCGTTCAAGTTCGCTCGGAAGATGGCTGTTACGAGAGACAGCAAGTTTGTGCTGGGAATATAAGCGTAGCCTCGATTCAAGTAACACTTCCGCTGGCGCACGAGATTCAACACCTCCGAGTACGGAACGCGGTAGAAATCCATCGTGTCGATCTGCGTCGTTGACAACATCGGAGTCGATTCGAACAGGCGGTCTCTCAGGTCATATTTCTCTTCAACAGATATCTGCACAGTTGGGGAAAAAGATCGATTCCATATTATTCAATCATTTAAATTAATATAATCTAGCATCACTTTAATAGAATGCAATACGGTAGGTCTGTTTGTTTGTGTTGCACCACCTGAACTAAAGTGCAGCTGGTGTAAAAAGGAAGTATGTTATATTAAGGGTTTTGTGCAGGAAATGATACCTGAATGATGAGGTACAAACAAACACAAACGTGCCCATTTTTAGGTTCCTAGACGCGAATTTTGAAATGGAAGCAGACCAGTTGATGGAGAAAGAGATATTAAATGTCATGGAATGTGATTAATGAATAGTAAATATTCAATAATGACAACCCTTATTCGATAAGATATTTTTTCATTCTCATCAACACTAATTTAAGCGTCAACAACTAGTAAGCCAACATTGCGTCCGCGTACACTTGATTTTGGCGCCTGCCATCTTGCACTGAACTAAGCACACCAGCTGGTGTAGAACTACCTGAACTAGTGCAAGTGAACCCGGACAAACAAACAAGAAAGTGTGGCTTTGATGCAGCACCACAGTTACAAACAAACACGATTGTGCAAGAACTAAAGTACCGGTACTAGTTCAGGTAGTGCAGGACAAACAAACAGATCTACTTAAACACTTTTATTACGCCAAAGAACGGTATTATTACTCCATACAGTACAGTGAGGTGTGATACTAGAGTACAACGATACGAAGGCGCTCGAAGTCTGACAACAATACGGGCCATCTTAACAGGGAGCATAAGTTATCAATCAACATATTGATAAAATGCATTTCATAATGATAAGGGTAAATATATGAAAGATAGATTACGAATTAAAAAGTTGATACAAGTAAGAAGTGACAAAAAACTTTAAAAAGTGCAACAAATAACTCGGTAAAAACAAGTTAACTTGTTAATCTGTACGCTCTACCAGTAAGAAAACTCTACAAATACGGTTCACTATAAATGGATATTCATTTGAGACTACAGTATTCAACAAACACTTCTGTCTACGGTCCCTGACAACTGGGTCCCGATATAGGCCAGCTTGACTTTACTGGCTCGTACCAAAAAATGATTGCTAGAGTTTGGCTTGAGGTAGCTTGAATCAATCATTGGGTCTAACTATAGTGAAACCACTTAGCTAAATGTCCAATCATTAATAGGGTTACCTGTTGATGAAGAAATTCCAAACGATAACAAAATTGTCATAGGCCTACTGCAAATTGATTGTAAATATTGACCGATTGTTCTTTGCTCAACGACCCCACCAACAGCTAGGTTATACGGGGGTACGAATGAGCAGGTGATAATGAAACGATGAAGTGATGATAAGTGAAAGGACTTTTACAAGAACCTGTGCCTTATGCAGGACTCGAACCCACGCCCAACGGTGACTTCAGTTTCTAAAGCAGTACCTTAGCTGACATAGCTATGGAGGAAGGCAATTGAAGGGTACACGGGATTAACGATACAAGTCACATTTTGTAAAAAAATGAGTTAGATACGCCATCTAACAGTGTTTTTCACAAGCTTTCTGAATATGCATCGAGATTTTAGATAACAATGATACAAGTCCACGAAAAATGGTGTTGAAATATCGACCTCTATAGAAAAACCCATGGTTTTGAACTTAGAATTGTATTTATCTCAGAACTCACAATGTGTGACTTGTATCGTTATTCCCGTGTACCCTTCAATTGGAAATATTTTTAAATTCTAGAGTTCCGTTCGATATCGAATTGAAGGTAATGGAAATCGATCGAAAGTATCGACATTTTCAGGTCTAAATCATGTTTTTCAGCCTTCTTCCTTGAAAGGTTGTGATCGTTACAGCTAACTGCTTGTTCACTCAACGATGAGAAATAAAATTAGAGTATAAATACATGAGATACGACAAATCCGACATACTAGACCCTAGTAGGCTGTTCATTAATTCGATATCGAATTCATTTGTGATTTGCAAATAAAGAATACCGTAATCAAATTGATTCCTTTTGATATTGATTGAAAATATTGAAATCCAATGCAACCCTAATAGCCAAACACTTTGTGAAAGTTGTCAAGTACCAGCTTACAGGTGAATACGTCAAGTGGTTAACTTTCAAGAGCTGTTTGATTCCATCTGAATTGAGAGCCAGGAAACGCAGTCGAAAGAGTTCTATTTCTTGCTTGGCAAACCAGCGCCTCAACTCCTCGGAACGGCAGTAAGATAAACGCAGGATGAAGTGCGAGATGTGGTCCTTGCGGCGAGCTTGAACTTCCGCGTCCGACGTTCCGTAACCTGTTCCTTGCATCAGCTTGGAGAAATATTTCAAGCCTTCTTTGTTGAACTCTGTAATAGCGGCAGTCTTCGCCTCGTCAACATTCTTGAAGTTGTTGATTCCACGCAAACTTACATTCTCCATAATTCTTAAAGCTGAAAAAACAATACATTTGAAACAACAAAAACTATATATAGTACTATATATAGTAGGACTATATATTACAGGGTTGGCAAGTAACTACCCAGCCCAATAAAACTCGGTAGGCTTTATTGGGTATTACCCACCTTAAAAAACCCCGTTCAACTACCCACAAGCGGGTTTTTTAATTTTATGCAATTAAAGTCGCTAGTGCTAGTGAGTGGACTTCATTTTGGTCGTTTGGTATTCTATAACTTTAGTGACTTTGATTTCAGCTAGTCTCATTGTACCGGTAGTGATTTTAGCTGTCAACAACTTCGTCGCTCTCACGGTTTTTGGCAATCACCAAAGGCGAACAGAAGTTACATAATCGCAGTGCTGGACCGACATGATCCGAGGTCATTTTAGCTGTCAACAACTTCGTCGCTCTCACGGTTTTTGGCAATCACCAAAGGCGAACAGAAGTTACATAATCGCAGTGCTGGACCGACATGATCCGAGGTCAAGGTGTCAAGACTCCACAAAGTCGATACATCGTAGACGAATTTAAATTTCCAAATTAGAAATTTGAAAACATCCAAATTGAACATACATTTCCATGTACGCATATTGTTTTAATCTCTCTTCACTTACAAAGTAATTGTATTAAGACATTATTATAATTTTTTTTCAATTTTGCATGTGCTATTTATTAAATTATAATAGATGTGTGACTTCATGTTTTATTTTTAAAAAACCTAAAAAAAAACAATGAAACCTTTTTTTTTTAAACCCGCCCAGGCTGGGCTTTTTTTCAAGAAAACGGGTTTTTGCCAACCCTGATATATTAGAGGTGTGCAAGTTCAGGTTTTCAAACTCAAGTCCGATTCTTCATAAATTTATTGAGTCCGAGCCGAGTCTCGAGTCTTTCTTCAAACACATAAACTATAATCATCAAGACGATTTCAGGCACCTCCTCCCATGTCCATCCCTTCTCTGTTATTACAATATTCTGGAATAATATTTCAAAACGTGTAAATTACTATAATTATATCACCTGCAATACTTTAGTAAGTTTGACAAAAATTGTAAGTGTTAGGCCTACTATTTTTTTTATACATAAATTGCGATTTGACAGAAACATTGGTATTCTTTGGCAGACCTTTCTACCGCGGACCCGTGGCGTCTACAAACCACACTCCGTGACACGCACAGCGGCCTATTCCCACCACTCCCTCGTAGCAAACAAGAAGTGCAGTCGTAACTTTTCTCCGGGAATTATTGACTTGATAATGTTAGTTCACAGTTCAAACATACGAGGATAAAAAAAAAATACTGACCCATAACCTAATGCTGAAAGCTTTCATCAGACGAGCTTTAGCGAGGATTCAATTTGACATACTGAAAAAAATTGGTGTTGTTATGAAAAATGAAGAATAAAAAATAAAAAATGGTTTTTATGTTTTTTTGTCGGTTCTCCACAGATCAAACGGCTATCAACTTCAAACCTTTTCAAGTTTTTTTCAATATGGTTCCTCATCTAACTTAGATCTGTATACTTTTGTGGAATTATTGGGTGGTAAAGTTTTTTTTGTTTATGAATTTTAGAAATTTCAAAAATAACCATTAGGCCCTACAATAACACAGCGGGAAAAAAAAGAAAATATTTTTATTTTCCAAAAAAATGAAATTTTGCGTGAAGTTGAATTACATTTTGATACACATTTCTGGAAATTTTCAGCTTGATTGGGTCAGCCATTTTGAAGAAAAAACATAAAATGTGCTAAATTGGTACCACTCGAAGCAGTTTTTACCCATTTTTACCCATACTAATACTACCCGCTCGTCTAACAACGCATATATGGCGTTTTCCTAGTATAATATTTAAAGAGACTAAAAAAAAAAGTAGTAGGGCCTACCGGCAGTATTCGAACCCAGTCTAACCGTATCAAGAGCAGGCGACTAAAAGCACTGCAGTGCAAGAGGTTCTGACATCAAAGCGATGAATGTTATCTTCGTTCTACGGTTGGAGTGGAGAGATCGGGTACGTTCGGGAGCACACGTGACTGAACTTTGGGTGTGATACGCAGACATCTTTTACACGGGGGTGTGGTAGGAACAGGGCACTCTACGTGCTACGAAGTGTGGTTCGTGTCGGGCACTACAGACACCACGGTCCGTGGTGTGAAGTACTACCATACTTTTCATCTACTCGGCCTATCATTGACAACGTCAAGAACATTCAACAACAGGTTAAGGGGTAACATGTCTTCCTGTGACATCAAATCGATAACTACTGAGCAGAATGTAAATATCACCAGGAAAACACCATATATGCGTTGTTAGACGAGTGAATAGTAATAGTATGGGTAAAAATGGGTAAAAACTGTTTTGAGTGGTACCAATTTAGCACATTTTATGTTTTTTCTTCAAAATGGCTGAACCAATCAAGCTGACATTTTTTAGAAATGTGTATCAAAATGTAATTCAACTTCACGCAAAATTTAAAATTACATTTTTTTGGAAAATAAAAATATTTTCTTTTTGTTTCGATATGTTATTCTAATGGGTAGGCCTATTTTTGAAATTTCTAAAATTCATAAAAAAAAGTTACCCCCCAATAAATAATAATGCCATAAAACTATACAGATCTAAGTTAGATGAGGAACCACATTGAAAAAAAGTTTGAAGTTGATAGCTGTAGCCGTTTGACCTGTGGAGAACCAACAAAGAAACATGAGAAAAAAAAACGAATACCAATTTTTTCAGTAGGCCCTATGTCAAATTGAATCCTTGCTAAAGCTCGTCTAATTAATGGTATGGAGTCAAAAGAATTAGGCCTACCTTTTAATCTGTCTACTGCAAGATCTTCAAACTCTGCCAGCGTGATGGATGACGTTGGTGGAAGGAGATACAGACTCACATCGTGTGGATAAAGTTCCAACTCACTGCTGATTATCTTGATCTCTCTCTTGTGACGACGTGTTAGATCCATATTCCCCGCTGGTACTCCACTTTGATTCGCTAACCTCTGACAACAAATTGTGGTTAAAAGGCAGTTGATCATAAAATAACCATCCCTCTTTATAGATCTGAGACAATAATATCTCAAAATAAATATAGCCTAGGCCTACCATTATTTGATTTGAGCCCATTTTGGTAATTTTGTGTTACTCGGTACCAAATGGTGAGTTAGTTGGTCAAGGTTGGTGCCCTCACCTCCAAAGAGGCTGACTGTGATCAATGTCCGTGTAATTTCATACTCTTTAGTAGAAGTGTTTATTTAATTTTATGATAGCAATTTTATGCGTCAGGTGCCTTTTTTTCGATAGATTCTATTAGAAAACACCCTTTATAGGAGAAAATTGGCAAAACTAGGGATGGTACCGAGCACGGTTAAGACAAATTTACCACCATTTTATAGTAAGCCTATCTGTCTATCCTTGGCCAGACTTTGATTATTTCAATTGTTTCTTTGGTTAGCTTAGGGAACGATTAGGGTACCGGTACCGTAGGTTAGGTTTTTCATCTTTTTCTAATTCACTTACCGATAATAAGGTGGGTCAACGATACTATAATGTAATTTCACTCTTTTTTAACATAAACAAACATGAACATTGATTTAGAAAAAAAATTATGGTAGGCCACAGGCCGAGATATTTTTTTATTTTTTACACATTTTAGAGAAGTCAGTTTTTCAAGGTGTTCTTCAGAATTTCAAAAATATGAAAATAATTTAAATATGAACAGAAATAACTACCGGTAGGCCGTACATATAAAAAAGTATAACCAACTATCTGTCAGATGCACGTATGGGGGTAAAGAATATAACATGGGGCCTACTACAGAAATCTTTATTTTCTGCACCTTTGCAACGGTATTATAATTTGACTAGGGTCTAGAGTCTAGACTATGAACTAAAAGTTATTAGCAACATGCCATTGAGGCTGGAGTGATTGCGTGAAAGCAAAATTGCTAGTTCAACTAAGATCAATGGTCGAACCATTATTCAAATATCAGCACGAAATAGTTATTATTATTTTATTATTAAACTCTCTCGCAGTTGCACATGAATGCACGGTGGCAAGTTCCCTATCCATCATCCTATCACACCACCTCCCTAACCTTCTGACGGAATAACTTCAACCCTATTTCATCCCCCTCGAATATACTTCTGCTAAGCCCATTCCAGTCCCTACCTGTCCTATTCAAGAAAGAGAATTTACCGACATCCAACCTAGCCCCCTTTATAACTACCGATCTATCATGACTCCGCCTACCTCCAGTGCAGTACCTCCTAGTTATATCATCAAGTAACAACTATATACATATAATGGTAATATTACACTCAACTCCTTATCACTGAGTAGGCCCTAGGCCTACTTTGATTTATGCCCAGAAAGCAATCCAGCTTACAATGAACCTTTTGTGTCTCTTGCAGGTTATGTTAGAGTTTACTAAATTATTTCCTTTGTATTACAAGAATGTTGAATGAGGATAACATTGGAAAAACTGTACGATGATGGAATATATACCTTCAAGGGTTTCTTTCAGCTGCTGTATGTATAACACAGGTATTTATTTGTAGTAGCTAAATAACGAGTGACAACAGGTAGTCTAGTGGTTAGAAAATTAGAAACATTTCGTCACCTCTCCCGCCAATTTTAATAACACCGCTTGCTACAAAGTCGACCTTCAGTAAGAAGGCAGTGTCTTTGAAAATGGCACCTGAAGTTTAGGTGAAGTCATGTATTCCTTAGTTTCTTCGTTTTATCAATGTGTTATAGAAATTGAATGGTGAAAAGTGGACAATGTCAGGAAGCAGTGATTCAGATGAATTTTATGATGCAATAGAGGTCACACCTAACCGAACTTTGAGGTAAAGCGTGTTTACATTGTACATAATAGTTGGGCCTCCCAAGTAAGAGGCAAGTGGGCGTAGATTCCACTTGTCATTTTCCTCAGCACTGAACCTAGGACAATGACAGTAGTCATAGAATAAAGTTATTTATTCTATGCTGTAGTGTACGCTGATGAGTTTATGATGTCAATACCTAGCCAAGTGTGGTATGTATCATAGGGCCTAGGCCTTTGCATATAATAGGCCTAGGCCTATGACTGGGCTTAGATATTTTTTGTCTGCTTACATAATGAGTTTTATTCTTTGATTGAACAGGGCTTAGGCTAGGTCTACTATCTCGGTAGACAGGGCCATTGACAGGGCTGAGTAGGGTGACCAGACATCCCGGTTTTCCCAGGATTGTCCTTGTCTTAAGCTTCCTGTCCTGGCGTCCTGAAAAATGTTTTCGGGACCAGCAAATGTCCCGTTTTTTTAGAGCAGAAGAGATATAAATAACTGGGTATTTTTCATACTCTAAAATTCATGTCCTCCTAATTCATTTGTGTTTTAAATTAAAAAAACTGCTAATATTTGTTGAATCAATTGTTGACTTGCACATCAAATTCAAATAACTGTAGCTGGGCCTATTACTATTATTGCTATCATCAACATGTGTGGGCTACATCATCAAGATTATGGCTTAAAGTTGTTTGCAATTGATATATAGAAAAAAAAATATTCTTGATTTTATATGACTAGAAAAAACACCCAAAATATCACTAAGACGACTACAAATTCCATAAAGATCGTAGATAAATATCCTTGAGGGAGGACTACCTACTTTATCTATGCTACCACCCATTATACTGGTTCGTTATAGCATTGATTACCGAGATCATATCCCTATCACGGATTTCCTCAGATGTTTATACATCAATGTCCCTGCCGCCCCGGTGGCGAAGTCAATTATCGCTAGCGGTAGTAACTGAAGTCACCGTCGGGCGTGGGTTCGAGTCCCGCATAAGGCATGGGTTTTTGTAAACGTCCTTTCACCTATCATCACTTCATCGTTTCATTATCATCCGCTCATTCGTACCCCCGTATAACCTCGCTGTTGGTGGGGTCGTTAAGCAACATTGAAAAAAAAAAAAAAAAAATCAATGTCCCTGCCTACAATTCCACGTAAGCATTGTCATTGATTTTGGGGTAGGCCTAGACGTATGATTATAAAATCAATGGTATTGTAGATGCCATCTACCTTGAAGATTGCAAGAGCCTAGGTAGCCTATGATTTGGCCATAGTGCGCAGTTGAACAAGTGCCGGTACCGGTAGTCTAGTTTTTGCCTGTGAGGGAGTGTAAGACGATATAAAAGATATAGGCTTAGGTCGCACAATTTGGTTTCATCTAGTAGGTAGGGTCAACTGTACATAAACGTTATTCTTGATCAAAATAAAGAAATGCAATTGGTTGATGGCATGATATATATCTTTGGGTTGAATTTGCTGACCTTAATTTCAAAAACCATTTTAATTTCAGAAAACAACAGAGCAGAAAGGATAATGTAGAAATATCGGAACCCTCGGCCGAGGTAGACAGCAGCCTGCCTCTGAAACAAAATCAGTCGGAAGACCTAGAGAAACCTAATATTCCAGATCAACAACCTGCTGCTATTCCTCCTATTGCACATGGCACAAGTGCAGGAGATAACCCAACAGAGGGCCATCAAGGACGTCGGCGGTTTCGAGAACTTCGTCAGCGAATGCAAACCGACGACGAAGATGCTGGGCCTGGTGCCACAAATGCGTCGCCGCCCGACAGTCAAACGTCTTCGGTGGAAGGTGTCTTTGCTGTCCCAACGAAGACGTCCCACCCATTTCGTATCATTGAGCATGATGCTCTGAGTCTGCAGAGCATGACGTCCCTTGGTCGTGTTGGAAGGATTCTAGGAGGAAACCAAGAAGGAGTACGGGATACCCAATCATTGTCGTCAATTAGTTTTAGTAGCGCATTGCTTCGGAGAGATGAGGATTCTGCTTCGGGGAGCTCCTCAATCCCTTCTCAAAGTACAGATAACCTCGGTAGTGAAGCGTTCAGTAAACAATCATCAAAAGAGAAGATTGCAGTAAAAATACCTGTTAATTCAGTACCAGCCGTGCTAGAAGCTGTAAACGCAAGATTAGTTGCCGATGGAGATGTCAAACTGCCACACGTTGCTTCTCATCGGGCGGGAGATGTTGGGGACGTAACTCAACAGCCACCAGTACTAATAATTGCCGATGATTGCCTTCCGCGTCCCGTTCCACTACAAGAACCGGATGTCATTGCTAGCACAAAGTCAGCCAATTCGAATGCCGATACGCAGTCAGTCCCAGTCGCACCTCCCAGACGGAAAAAGAAACCTAAAACGCAAACGCCACGTACGTTGACTGTAAGTATCACGTCGACCTACATGTTACTGATTAAAACCTGATTATTTATTAGATGAGTGACAGCAAAAAAACTTCCGTGCTACTCTTCCGGAGCTTTTGTCTTTTTTTTGTTTCTTTGTACGCACTGCTCAAATTGCACGGTAAGTGACCGATCAATGTGGAACTTTTTCTGGATACCCGGACTTATCCAACTTAGGCCTATAACTGGCCTATATTAAGCAATAAGCAAATATATTTTGGGACCAAATTAGAGTGAAAACTTTTCAGAAATACCATCACAAATGTTTGAAAACCCCCGTAAGATTAAAAGCTGGTGGAAAAACTATTAAAAATTCTCATAAAAAAAAATGTACTGAACATAAATACAGATATTATAGTTATTACTAGCAGGTTGGGCCATCATATACGACAGGCCAGCGTCTTTTCCACCTCGCACGCCCCCCTCGTCCCCCGCATATTCTACTCCATAATCGTCCCCCCTCCCCCCGCCTTTCAACTTCGACTCCTGCCTGTCAAACTGTCGTCGCTCATCATTTCACACGAGCTCATACTCCAGCAGCAATAACATTACGACCAAACGATCGCGGCATTCCGTGACTATAAGACGGCCCCACATCCTCCATGGCCTTCTAAGCCGCGCTCATTCAGCACCCGATATTTTTGTCTTTACGTCCCTTTGTCCCCGCGCACATTTTACCCCACGCAATATAATTGCCGTCCAACCAATGTCCGAGATCTTTTTGCTGCGCACACAGCACGCGATGCACACACGGACACACGCTTCACTCTCCCTCCGAGGATTTTAATATAGAGTAGATTATGAATTTTCAGTGAAATCACACTAGTCATTTTGAAGAAAATGATAATCCAATGAATAGATTCTCATCAAATGGCTAGGCTAGAAGTAGAGATAAAACTACTTTGTTCAGTGCCCTAGGCCTAACTTGCGCATGGTGATTCACAGCTGTGTTGATGTGACAGTTTTCACCAATATATGTATGGTAGAGTTCTTGACTAAAATGGGTCTAGGTGTGGAGACTTTTTGAATAAACTTCATACAACTATCTTGCTCATCTTGTTCGCATATTTGCTGCGTTTGCCTGGCTAGTAGCTAAGCCCCTATAATTCACTTGGTAGTGTTACTAACTTTGTAGACAATAACCTTGAATGAAAATAAAATACCAGTAGGCCTACTGGTTAACAATTCTAAACGTCCTTGCAGTTTTTAACAAACTTCATGACAATCAAACTTACGGGCTATAAATCACACAACGTCGTTATGATCGTAAACGTTCATCGTAGGTATATTGAACGTGATAACGTCAGTTGCAATTATTACTGGTATCAGTACAACGAAGGGTATTTTTCTAGTTTTGTAGTGTAGAGGCCTAGGTAGTTAATAGTTACCTACACAGACTTTGTGAGAAATAGTGTGAACCTGAAACGAGAAATGAAATGCAAATGATTTGTGTGCAAAGACGACCTCTCGGTACTTCATGGTTTCTCGACCGGTTGCATTATCTATTGTAGACCTACACTTGTTGATCATTCAACATTCTATTACTACTAGGATCTACTACAGATCTAAGTTAGATGAGGAACCAAATTGAAAAAAAGTTTGAAGTTGATAGCTGTAGCCGTTTGGCCTGTGCAGAACCGACAAAAAAACATGAAAACGAACACCAATTTTTTTCAGTACTGTATGTCAAATTGAATCCTCGCTAAAGCTCATCTAATTAGCTACATTTAAAATCGAATGGAGTCGAATGTTTGACTCAAGATGCGTCGTAAGCGAGGTCATTTTGCACTCTGTCAGTGCTTATCAAATAATCGTTTAATGAAATTTCATTATAGTATCAATTGTCGGGCAGGATTTTCATTCAATCTTACAAAATAGAGAATACACATTTTTAGTATTTTCTTTACCACAGTTGGTGTGATTTATGTGGGTAATAACAGTCTATTTATATATATATAGGCCTATTTGAATTGTTCAACTTGGATAAAAATTTGAATTTATTCGAAGAATTTTTTACATTTTTTACATTCGATGTTCTCATGAATGGGGTTTTTCAAAGTATTGTAGCTCTACTAGTCTTGCAAAGCAAAAGTAGCAAAACCAATATGGTGCAACTTGAACCCAAATTTTCCCCATTTACCGAGAGACCCATCATATGAAATTAAACTCTTGACTTGGCTGCATCAGTAGGCAGTGTACATCAAATCAATTTCAGGTTTTATGTTTTAATGTTATTTATTTACAAATGTGAATCGGTTACGGCTCTAATTGTAAAATTTATTCCTGATTGCAGCCCCCGATTACAGAAGAAGGGTATCCCACATCTTGCCCACTTCCAAGTCCTGCCAGCACAATCGAATCGCTGACGAGAGAGTTTGAACACTCGTTGGATATAAGATCAGCAACGAAAGGACAGTACGTTGTGAAACCACAAGACGAAGACAAGTCGAAAGCAGAAGGACCGTCGGCCGAGGAGCTTGAACGTATCGAACGCCTTAAAGCCGAGCTACTGAGCGTGTGCTCGAGTCAAGCCTCCGGCAGTCCCTTGGGCTCGCTGAGCAGCGCCAGTATCGGCCGAGGAAGTCTCCGGCCGGTCAAGAGTCCGAGGGGTTCCAAAGAGCGGCGCCGGTCGGCCGGAGACGAACAAGGTTTATTAGGTCAACTCAACATGTTTGTTCGAACTCGCACGGACTCGGGTCAACAGCTGACGGACATGGAGATTCTCGAGCAGGTTACCGTATTGAACCTGGATACCGGAGAGCGAGTGCCTCTCAGTATCGCCGAAGACAAACTACCGCAATGTATCAATCCGTTATCGTTACACATCATGCGGCTCACCTCGGAGTACGTCAGCAACTCCAGCCTGGACAAGGAGAAGGAATCGGACGAAGAGAGCGTGGACAGCAAGAAGCTGAGCGTGCCCCTGGGGGAGGATCTGGACGTGGGCAAGGTGCGTAGGAGGACGGCTCAGCTGCGCAAGTTTCTCGGCTCCAAGGTGAAGAAGACGATGGACAAGGCCAAGTGGATAGCGCACGCCCGCCACAAGGAGGACGTCATGGACCTGGTGGACGAGGTGTGTCCGGGCGAGCAGAACGTCAAGCTGAAGGCCTCGGGCAGCCACAAGGGCCCGTACGAGTTCGACAGCCTCCAGCACGTCCAGGATCTGGGCGGCGAACACGTCGGCCCCATCTGGTGCATGAAGTTCTCGGCCTGCGGCAGACTTCTCGCCACCGCTGGGCAGGATCGAGTGCTGCGCGTGTGGGTCGTACGGAACGCCTACTCGTACTTCCAGGATATGCGCACCAAATACAACGCTGAGAAAGTGTCCCCGACGCCGTCCCAAGAGTCGCTCGTTTCCCAACAGTCCTCCGAAGATCCCAACGCAGCATTCGCCGACGAGAACAACGGCAGTCCGTTCATGCCGAAGCCGTTCTGTAAGTACGTTGGTCATACTTCGGATTTACTAGACGTGTCGTGGTCCAAGAATTACTTTGTTTTGTCGTCGTCCATGGATAAAACGGTACGCTTGTGGCACATATCTCGTAAGGAGTGTCTCTGTTGTTTCCAGCACATTGACTTTGTGACGGCTATCGTTTTCCACCCGCGGGACGATCGATACTTCCTTAGCGGCTCCCTAGATGGGAAACTACGTTTGTGGAATATACCCGACAAGAAAGTGGCCGTTTGGAACGAAGTCGACGGACAGACGAAACTGATCACTGCCGCCAACTTCTGTCAGAATGGTAAGTTTGCTGTCGTCGGCTCGTACGATGGTCGTTGTATTTTCTACAATACCGATCAACTGAAGTACCACACGCAAATTCACGTCCGTTCTACTCGCGGGAAGAATTCGACCGGCAGAAAGATAAGCGGCATTGAACCGATGCCCGGCGAAGATAAGATTCTCGTCACGTCAAACGACAGTCGGATCCGACTCTACGATCTCCGAGATCTGAACCTCTCGTGCAAGTACAAGGGGTACGTGAACGTCAGCAGCCAGATCAAGGCTAGTTTCAGTCACGACGGGAAATACATAGTTAGCGGTTCGGAAAACCAGTGCATCTACATCTGGAAAACGCACCACGATTATTCCAAGTTCTCGTCGGTGCGTCGAGATAGAAACGACTTCTGGGAAGGTATCAAAGCTCACAACGCAGTGGTGACTTGCGCCGTGTTTGCTCCGAACCCAGACGCGATCATGCGCCATATCGAAGACGTGGATCAACCGCAGAGCTCCAAGGTGGGAGATCCCGTCGTGGCGCAACGCACCAAAGGCTGCGGAGGACATGTCTTGATAAGCGCTGATTTCAACGGATCTATTAAAGTATTTGTGAACAAAATCAAGCCAAAGCACAGTTCACTTCCTGCGTCGGCTTTTGCTTGATTTGACGTGTACTTACAAAGTGTTTCTTCTCTGTCTGTCTCCACCGTTATGTCTATTCGCAACAACCAGTCAACGTGCATTTCATATTGCACTTGTGTGTGTCCAACAGGGTGCAATAGATTATCAACAAAATGTTTGTTTTCTTCACACAAATATCTCAATTACAGCAATATTATCAATACCGGTATTTAATGTAGACTATCATTGACAATTTGCAATTATTAATTCCTCGGCTGTAGGGCGACGGCTATATTAATTATGAAATCAACTATTGTATTATAACCGATTACTCCCTAAATATTGAGATTTGCATTTCAAATATCTGTAGTACCGGTACCTCTACCTACCGTATGAACTATCAAGTTGATAACCACACTTTAAGCAGAATTGTATCAGCTGTTCAGTCGATGCATTTATATCCACGCAGTTGGCTACGTCTTCAGTTGTACATCAGTGGATGCTGCTCACAGCCAAGTAGGCCTAGGCTCACATCACTCTTGCTAAATGATTCAAAATGAAGATTAGGCCCCTATACAAAAATTCTATTGAAGCCCAAATTCAATATCGTAGCGCTAGCCTGTATTTGACGTTTTCTTCATATTGGAGATTCATTTTTTAATTTTAAGCAACCATTAAGAGATACCTATCAGCCATTACATATCCCTTTAGTACCGGTACTGTTGTATTTTCTTACTTTTTCGGGACTTTCATCTCATACTACATAATTTACAAATTGAAAATGAAATGCTCCTAACCTAGACAGCTATTGTTACTAGTCCAAGCCATCATTGCAGTGTGACCCAGTATAGATGAAAATACTAGTCTAGATTAGTGGGCATAGGCCTATCCTTGTACAGTGAAACCTCTATGCATCGTTCCCGCGTCCGTTGTTTTCCCGCTCCATCATTCATTTTTTTCCACCCTTCTACCATAGAACCAATCTTCCCGGACAGATCATTTTTCTGCATGGTGTTAGCGTTTCCTGTCCCTTAATAAACAATGAATAGACGTTTCACTGTATTGATTTTTGTAATGAACGTTCCACTTGGATTCGAGTTTGTTTGAATTACACTGTTAAACTTGGAGCCAGTTTTACAAACTCTTGGTCAAGTATTAATTAGATAACTATTCGTTACGCTACTGAAAATATGCCCAACATACGTAACCAAGGGGTATAAAAATTGATCCTCTAGATATCGCTTCGTGAAACCGGATATTAGTCGAGGAAAGAAGATCTGTTTTATGCAAAGCAAACGAAATGTGCTGGGAAATTAGCTGTAGGTCCTATAAGTTGGCAACAACAGTTGAATATTGTACCATAGTTAGTCAATGAAGAGAAATTGTACAGAATTGATGTGTTCAATCAGATTTATATTTAGTCCGTCACAGTCTTTATAATGCTACCACATACTAGGTGTACTGCCTGTGAAGAACCATACGCCATTGTACAGAAGGACTAGATTATTGAAGGTTGACTGAAATTTTAATTTATAAAAATATATTTAAAAGTTGGGGGGGTGTATGCATGGTGCTAGAGAAATTCATCTTTTCTATTTTTTCTATGTTCACAAACCAGTGTAATTTGATGAAAAGCACACACATAATTATTATGACATTTTATTTCTGTGAATTCAATCAGTTTTATGATGATACGTCAATGAATTTCATCACATTCTTTTTATTCATTGACGTATTATCTTAAAACTGGTTAAATTCACTGAAACAGAATGATGAAATTATCTTGGACATGTGAACTTTTCATTCAGTTACCCTACGCTGGTTTTTGAACATGGACAAAAATGAGTGAAGGTGAATTTATCTGTTTGTATAAGCACGGTGCACGAACCCCCTTAAGAACACCACTATGTACTATTTCTAAGAGTGATAGAAAGTGAGTTACGTGAATGGGAAACTACTAGGCTTGGTGAGCTATCCTCGTGAATAGAACCATGGGCGTCGGCAGCGGGAAGGGGGTGGGGGGGAGGTGCACTTGCCCCCCCCCCCCCCCCTGGGACCAGGCAGAAATTTATTTGAAAAATTGAAATTTTTATTTTTTTAGCAATGATGTTTTTCGAAACTCTGTAAGTACCGACTGTACCGGTGACATATTTTAACATGTCTTGTTACGCGGGTGGTCATGAGTCTGATGTGACTGGGGTGGGTAGGCAAGGCTAGGCCTTCGCCGACTGACGAATATGATTTATCGGGCTATTCTTATTTCCTTGAAATTTTGATATTGGGTATCATACAGACCAATCAGATTCTAATAACTCATTTTCGCTATTTTGTATGATGAAATATTTGAAAAGATGAATAGGATCAACTACTTCCATAGAATTCAACATTATCTGTCTTCTTTCTCTATAAAAATCAAAAGCTAATTAAATAGTTACAAAACCTCCCTAAACACCATAAAACGATGGGCCCCACTCACATAGAGACTTGTGCATTATCGAATTTGGGATATTTTTCCCCCCCTTGAATTTCTTCCTGCCGACGCCCATGAATCGAACAGCAGCTCTCCTAAAACCATTGATGCTGTGTATCATGCATTCATGAATGAGTGACACGTTGGAAATGTTTCAGCCGGAAGTATAGCAAATTGAAATATCTTCATGTTTTCTTTTGTTCAAATTCTAACGAGACAAAGATTACGTTACACATGTTAATTCCAAGCTTCTGTTCTCGCGTTATCTCTGTACAGTATGATACACTTTGAGCTACCAGTACAAGTTTTAGTTGTGACATTTTCCGTTCCTGATTTCTATTGCTATTCAAGATCAGTATTCACTAAATCTGCATCCTTTGTAGTAAATTGGCAGTAATAAAATTATGTAATACCGTAGCTTTGACTGACGAGTAGGCATAGTATGCAATCCTGCTTTCATACTGGTTTTTCCTTTTTCTATTGTTATATGTACTCAACTATTACTAGATGATATTCTGAATTTGTAATGCAAAAATTGCAAATATTTCATTTTTATAAGGATATTTAATATCAGATTTATTCATCATAGTCTATTGTTTATATTCAATGATAGATCATAATAACAATATTATATTATCGTGTATTTATGGCTGCAGTGTGTAGTGTGTCCATGGAAGAAGAAGGCTCGAAGCACCTGTGCGCTAGTGGCGTGGCGTGAGGAGGACCTTCTTTCCTAGATACCGGTACAATATGTTTGGCTTTAAATACCAAATAATATATTGCGATTTACTTTTAAGCTTATTTCATCGACTGTGATGCTATAGCGTAGGGCAAACAGATGTATCGATTTTATATTTACAAATTTAGATAGATGAGCGGTAAATAATTTGTAATAATTGTAAATGAAAATGTATCAACTATAGGTCCTGATTAAAGGAGTGTGAATAATTTTTAGTGATAATGGTCGTTTCTAGTTTCTTTCTTTTCCTCTCTTACACCTAGATTTCATTACTAGATACCTACGATAGTAAAGCTACTGGTGGTAACTGCTATTGCGTTCACATTATATTGTCATAAAGCACTCATTTGTAACGTTTACATATTATTGCGTGAAAGAGTCACATCCTGAAAGTGATTCACACACGTCGTCATCATTCTACTCTACACAGACTTTAGAACAGAAATGTCACTTTCCACCGATAAAAGGATAGCATATTTATATTCACTAGGAAAACGCCACATATGCGTTGTTAGACGAGCGGATAGTAATAGTATGGGTAACAATGGGTAAAAACTGCTTCGAGTGGTACCAATTTAGCACATTTTATTCTTTTTCGTCAAAATGGCTGACCCGATCAAGCTGAGAATTTCCAGAAATGTGTATCAAAAGGTAATTCAACTTCACGCAAAATAACACTTTTTTGGAAAATATATTTTTTTCCGCTGTGTTATTCTAATGAGTATTTTTGACATTTCAAAAATTCATAAGAAGAAAGTTACCACCTGATAACGCCACAAAACTATACAGATCTAAGTTAGATGAAGAACCACATTGAAAAAAAGTTTGAAGTTGATAGCTGTAGCCGTTTGACCTGTGGAGAACCGACAAAAAAAACATAAAAACGAACACCAATTTTTTTCAGTAAGTCAAATTGAATCCTCGTTAAAGCTCGTCTAATTAAAGGAATGTCAAGAATTTGACTTTGACATGATACAGATTTACCTAGGAAGAATCCAGTAGAATAGTTGGCCAAATGGGAAATACTCAAAGGTGACGAAGATGTTTGTGGAACACTTCCAGGGAACACCCTTTCTCAGGATGTGAACTAGATCAAGTACTGGCAAATTTTACTATCAAACTGTAGACATCCAATGTAAACCAAATACACCAAGAGATTATTTCATATTAAATGTGTTGTCAGAAAATTAGACTGCATGTCACACAGCATTGACTGCTTAACACTTCACAATTAAACATGCACATTATCTATCAACGACATGCGTATGTTATCTTCAAGCGTATTCGATATTTTGTTGGTCCAAATCTCCATAGCTGAAAATTGAACGAGTCAATATTGAATGTGGGATGATGAGAAGCTGGTAATTAGATGAGCTTTAGTGAGGATTAAATTTGAAATTCTGAAAAAAATTGGTGTTCGTTTTTATGTTTTTTTGTCGGTTCTCCACAGGTCAAACGGCTACAGCTATCAACTTCAAACTTTTTTTCAATATGGTTCCTCATCTAACTTAGATCTGTATAGTATTGTGGCATTATCGGGGGGTAACTTATTTTTTATGAATTTTAGAAATTTCAAAAATACTCATTAAAATAACATGGCAGAAAAAAAAGAAAATAGTTTTATTTTCCCAAAAAATTAAATTTTGCATGAAGTTGAATTACATTTTGATACACATTTCTAAAAGAATTCAGCCTGGTCCCTTGAAAAACGATGGATAGAGGTTTCACTGTATTCACTACGCTCAACTAATCATACTTTTCTGGAAAGTTCCGTAGTAAGCGTTCATTAGATATATGTCAACCTTTGTCCCAATTATATTCCGATGAGGCTATTTTGGAGGGTTTTGCAAAGTCCTAATTTATAGTGACAAATAGTGAAATATCATGGGTTTCGACTTATGTCAATGGCTGTTGGCAATGAAATTCTTCAAACAATAGGTGAAAAATAACAGTATTTTATTGAACTTGTATTACACCTGGCATACAATTGCTAAGTAACAAATGACAACTATTTAAAAAAAAGATAACATCTCCATTATATAACTTGTGGTGTTTACAAGATTCAATAAGCTGATGATATTTGCATGCCAGAAGACGTTCAGACACAAGTCTCGTTTGGCCGAGTTGTTCTGAAACCGTCCCTGTTGGATAACAACAGCCACAACTGTTCGGCAGGGTTCAGCTTTTGCGATCATCACCAGGCCTATTTATTACATTATATCAAGTTTTACTCCTCACTTTACCTAAACATTTCAACAGAGAATCAAATAACTTATTGAATGATCTATTTCCAATTTTGATTCCAGTTCTCATTAATTGGAAAATAAAAATTTCGATTTCGATTCCCAGTGTTGGGTAGTGAACTTTTAAAATGAACGCGTTCGTATTTTCTGAACTTTTCAATGAACGCGTTACATTTACAGTCAAAGATCTTGAACTTTCTTCACATTCGATTTTTCGGTGATCTTTAACGGAATAAAACGTTCATTTGAAAGTTCATAATTTTAGATCACTCATAATCCTTTTCGACACGATCGCACTACCCTTACTTCCTCGTCCAGATTCCGAATGAGATCGACTATTTTACGTCCATCCCGAATGTGTAATATTCCCTGTTCGGGATTTCATCAAGGGATCACGTGTCACCAGGCGAGACAGCAGCCATGTGTTGAACCCTTTCTTCCATATAATTTTCAAGGCGAATTTTTGAACTTATTCATGTTTTTTTTCTAAGTGAACTTGAACTTTTACAGCAAAGCCACGAAAACAAACTTCGAACTTTTTAAAAGATCAATTTATTTTACATGAAATGAACGTTTTAAAAGTTTCTTTTAAAAGTGAACTTCCCCAACACAGTCGATGCCATAATTAATTAGGTATTAAAATTCCGATTTCGATATCGCTCCTACAAAAATATCAAATGAGCCTATAATTTCGATAACTTCGTGTCCCTGATTACAATCAAGTTCTATATTGCATTACAGCCCACGGGTCTAACATTTTGGTTTCAATTACATACTTGATCACTTTTCATGCATAGGCCTGAAAGTGAAATTCAATTCAATTTAATTTTATTACAGAAGTAAAATACATGAATTAGGCCTATGGCTACCAACTAGACAACCAGTGTTATTGGAAGTCAAAGGTTACATATACATATTTATAACACAATTATAAATACATATTACATATATGTATATAGATTTTATACATGATCGGTAAATAATAGTAGGTAATCTAAAATACGTAGAAATAAGTAATGGAATACCCACATAAGCACTGCATGTGTGTGGGAAAGGATATTTGTAGAAGAAGTAAAGCAGTGTGATTGCAAGATGGCATGAGACTTTGTTGAGATAAGTTGAGGCAAAAATTGGATGATACCGAGTTCTAATTATGAAGTAATTTGACTATAGTGTGGGTGGATAAATTGATTTGAGTAAAAATCTGGCAAGTTTCTATTAAATATGCTTTCTCAGTGGTTTGAAGGTAAAGTTGTTAGCCATATAAGTATTCTTTTTTTATAAAATTGAGTAATTAGCAGGAAGTTTAGTATCTAAAGGGAGCAAGTTGAAAATGTTTGGTCCGAAGCAGTCTAATTGTCTTTGGCCGAAGGAGTTGTTTTTCATAGGGCTTGTTATATTGCAAGTTGATGTTCTAGTAGTGTGTTAGTGTTTTTCAACCTAGGAAGATTTTTAAACATATGAAATATGAGATTTTTTGTGAATAATTCTCTTAAAGGGAGTACTTCATAGTCTTAGTTAGATGAGCGTAGCGAAGATTTTCACTCAAGTCTTACGGAGCTTTGTCTGTGCGTTTTTTTTTTTTTTTTTTGTTTGTTTGTAAACACTGCACAGGTCGCAGGGTTTGACCGATCGACATGAAACTTTTTTTTTATATGCAAACTTATCCAACTTAGAACTGTATAGTTTTGAGGTCTAATCGGTTGGACCATTTTTGAGAAACATCATTTAGAAGTTTCTGAAAACCCCATAAGATTTGGCTGGGCGGAAAAAAATTGAAAAAAAAATCTCTTCAATATGATTCAAATTTTCCACAAATGTGAACACAAGAATAATATACATGAATAAAAATTTGGTTTGATATTCGGACCAGCCGTTTTGGAGAAAATAATATAATAAATGTATTTTATTCATCGAAAAGATAGAAATATTATTTGAAAAATGTTGCATTGTCGAAGTCACGGCTTTCTAGATTCATTGACATTGGATGAAGTTCATTTCAAATGATCAAGGTTTATAGAGTTTTCGATTATACTTTATATAGACATCTCGCTCATCGTACAACGCACATCCTGCGTTTTTCTAGTTCAAAATTATTTTCAAGACAAGATTTTGGATGATTTTTAGTTGTTTAAGGTGAGTGCTTAGGGCACCACCCCAGGCTAAAATAGCATATTGTAGATAGGACTGAAAGAGACCAAAATATATTACCGGTAGCTTTAAATTATACAATATTATAAACACAATAGAATTCAATGGATTCTCTGAATTAATTTCACTTACTTTTTAAAAATGATTAAACAAAAAATGTCATTGATTTTCATTCAATTCATTGGTAATTTTCAATGCAAATTTATTAAAATTTTCTTTCCTCATTTACTTTTCAAATAAAACATTTTTAAATGACTTTTCAAATACGACAGTATGTACAAAGGAGTTCTGGCCCCACCTACAGTTGATCAATGAAAAGTCTCACATTTAATGAAGATTTATTATTGTTCAAAAACTTATACTAGGCCTACAGTATAAACCCGTTACATCTTATAAATACTCATCATTTCTAGGCCTACTTTTATTGTAAGCTTACTAGGAAAACGCAGAATGTGCGTTGTGAGAAGAGCGTAGAAGTACGGAAATCTGAGATTAGAAATACTCTGTCAGCTCAAGCTACATCTACAGACCTTGCACTACTTCAAACGCTGAAAAACCTTACCTGCAACTTGTTGCTATTTATAGAGCAACCTGTCGCATATACACTTTGCATTACATGTTTTGATCCTGATATTTGATGAAATGTTTAGGCCTACTTTTATTTCGTTTTCTTCGTTATATCTCGTTCGATTGTTGTACAAATTATTGAAAATGTGTGTCATAGCTGTTTTCATATTCTGTACGAATTTGAAAGCTTTTGAAAAATTTCCGTTTTCAAGTATTTTCCCCCTGGGTTATTCTTATGGGGATTTTCCGAACTTTCCAAAAAATTTCCGGAAAAACCGTTCAACCGATTTTTCTGAAACACAATCCCAACCTATTCTGGTATAACACCAATTCGAAAAAAAAGTTTCGAGTTGTTTATTTTTCCTGACCTATATGCCACTTACAAAATAAAAAAAAAAAAAAAAAAAAAATTTCGATATATGGAATGAAAATCTTCGCTACGCTCATCTAATAATGTGGTGGTACATCATTTCGTTCTAGTATCGCTTCAAGTGAATTCAAACTCTAGGTTCTTCTATAACATTTTTTTTTAAATTGAAAATTAGGGCCTATCAAGCTTTTGAAAAATTTCATGAAAATATGCACTAAAAGTAAGACCTTTTTAACAGGAGAAATTTGATGTTTCGGGAGGGTGGTAATTTTCTGTTCTCAGTTCTCAGGAAAACTTCCGATTTTTCAATAGTTTTTCAATAGTTTCTTCAATGATTTTTCAATAGTTAGTATTATCAATATCCATCTCTATACTATTCAATATACCACTTAATCTTACATCTTACAGAGACTTATTATATTCAGACAGTATTACTCAGACTGACTCAGTACTAGACCAATATGTTCACCAAAATTATAAAGATACTTTTATTATTCTTTTTTATTTGACTGTAGACTTATGCTCTTAGTTATTGAACAAAACTATGTGAATATTACCACCTGCCACCGGGAGGTAACCCCTTCCCACGCAGACCGAATAAAGATTTCATTGATTGATTTCAGAAGAATACAATTTTGTTCCAAGAAGTTCTTCAACTTCATTCATGATTATAAATGTACTAGGCAAACGCAGGATGCGCGTTGTACGATGAGCGAGACGTCTATATAAAGTATAATCGAAAACTCTACAAACCTTGATCATTTGAAATGAACTTCATCCGATGTCAATGAATCTAGAAAGCCGTGACTTCGACAATGCAATATTTTTCAACTAATATTTCTATCTTTTCGATGGATAAAATACATTTATTATATTATTTTCTCCAAAACGGCTGGTCCGAATATCAAACCAAATTTTTATTCATGTACATTATTCTTGTGTTCACATTTGTGGAAAATTTGAATCATATTGAAGAGATTTAATTTTTCAATTTTTTCCGCTCAGCCAAATCTTATGGGGTTTTTAGAAACTTCTAAATGATGTTTCTCAAAAATGGTCCAACCGATTAGACCTCAAAACTATACAGTTCTAAGTTGGATAAGTTTGCATATAAAGAAAAAGTTTCATGTCGATCGGTCAAACCCTGCGACCTGTGCAGTGTTTACAAAAAAAAAAAAAAAAAATGCAGACAAAGTTCCGTAAGAGTTTGCAGTGAAAATCTTCGCTACGCTCATCTAATAATATTAGCCTACAACTACCAATAGGCCTACCAAGTTTTAATAAGAAGATTTATAACAAACAAATATATTACTATAATATAGGCCTGCTATAATGAACTAGGCCTATTATAAAAATATTACCGGTATTCATTTTGTTACGTGGTAGCTCCTCCAAGTTACCAAAACTTTAGAGGTGACTACTTAGGCCTAATATTCATTGTCAATTCATTTGACAGTACAATTCATTGTCAAACAATGTAGGCCTATGCTTCTATTACATCATATCAAGTCTAGTTTATTGGAGTCGGCAGCAAGGTTGCACTTGCGCTAGATGGCAGAGCTTTACATATGTTTCAACAATATTACAATATAGAGTAGGCCTACACAGTATTATTGTCAACAAAGAAATTGACGAAAATCACACTCTTGTAGAAGGAGCTTACAACAGATAATTTAGAAACTTATATTACATTTAACCGAGGCCGAGATACTGTTTGGTCTTGATTTAAGATCTGGTACTGTTGTATCACTTCGTTCAAGTTATCTTGACTTTCCGTAAAGTCAAGCTGTTCAAAGCCATCAACTTGTAGATAATGGTGTACATGTGCCTTTCTGCGATACACTTTGCTAAATTTATCCAATAAGCCTTGAAATAATAGTGAGATATTTGATGTGTTAGTAAGGCACAAGAGCGACGAGTCTAAGCCTTGAGGAGGAACGGAGCACATGCCAACCTTGACACCATTCCGATTCCAAGAAGCGAAACGAGCTTTCGTTTCAAACCTATCAATGTTTCGCCTGACTGCAGATAGAGTAAGATTACCTCTTGTGATAAACGTGGCTCCTAAAAGACGACCACTTAGAGGATCAATTTTGAGCAACTGGTTGTCACGAGACCACGAGCTTGAGAACATATCATCGACACTTGTGCTCTTCTGGGGTAACCGTTGATTACACAATGGGCTCAAACTTGAAGAAATATACTGCAACTTTGGGTATGGTACCATGTTTGTACTTAGTTCGTTCATGTCTACATTAAGTTTACCCGGAAAACGAGAACCACTTGTTAGGTTCAAAAGCATATCAACAACGACACTATTGATATCATTGAAAGTTTTCGTATCGGCTAATGCTCGCGTCTTGGGATTTGTACGGAGTCGCGCACAAATTTCAAACAAAGCCTTGTTATCAACGGGAAAAACGCAAGTAGCATGTTCGGACAACTCACGTGTCGCCAAAGCTACATTGTATGATGATGTAATAACGTCTTCATTATCGGCAGGATAAACACACGTAACAAACCTGTCTACATTTGGAAACTGGTCTTCCAATAAACCCAGCGTGAAAGAGCCCAAGCCAGAACCTGTACCTCCTCCAAGTGAAAAGAACATCAGGAAGCCATGAAGCTGTCCACAAGCTTCTGATGCTCTCCGAACTATGTTCGAAATATCATCGCGATATTGCAATCCATGAGAATAATAACCTTCTGCCCAATTATTCCCAGATCCACAAAAGTTTCCGAGAAGACAGTTATCATCAAATAAATGTTGAAGTGGTCCTGAACGATAGCGAGCCAATACTCTATCCTCCATATCAATACATACTGCTCTAGCTTTAACTTTATTTTTTTTCAAGTCATATAAAGTTTTAAAATTTGTTCCATCTGAATTGGATGAGAAAAAACTGTGGAAAGCATTCGAGCTGGTATGAGGCTGACTCGGGCTCTGCGATCCATCACTGTTATCAAGTTTAATACCATATTCTTGTAATACTAGTGGCCAAAAGGCACCGCCAATTTGATTGCCACATTGACCAACTTGTATTGTTATGAATTCACTCATGAATAGCTGAGCAAATTAATGATCTACAGCTACAACCGTTTCTCGAGTCTTGCCTATTTGAGTAGTAATTTTTTGGTTATTTCAGGCACTTATGCAAGCTTATGATACACAGTCACATACACACACCTTGTAATGCGACCAATAACTATGATGCACTGTTTATGTTCATTGTATATTTCGAATAGGCCTACGCTACAGTATTCTTCTCTTTTACAAATTTCTCTTTTTCACTGGTAATTCCGAAGTGTTCATTCTGTGAATTCAAACTTGATTAGGCGCGTTTAAATCAACAACAGCTGCTGGCATCGTACAAGAACAGAGTTGCCATTTAAAGTCAAAATGACATTGACAGGCGTACCGACCAACGGGCCGGTTTCCACACGGCTTGATTGATTCGGGCCGTTCGGGAGGGTTTGGCTGATTTGACTTTGGCGGGTAGATTCATTGTTCAGAAGATAATAATAATTATGTTCCATCATTGGTAACTCCATCAATAACTCCATCATTGGTTGTGTCTAATCGGCTCAAGTGATATGACGCCTGCCTGGAGAGCCGGCGATAGGAGTTCGATACAACCTTAACATCTTCATTTCTCCCCACAATCTCGCCCTATCCACAAGAAGTCCAAAGCATCATGCTCCGTCCTTTACAACAACCTCCCAACCACTTCAAGCTAGTTGTCGCCCACGTATCCCGCTTTCAAATCCTCTCTCAAAGCATTCCTCGTCGACAAGGCATTCTACTCTCTCCACGAATTCCTACCTCCTAATGTCACAATCATGTCACATCATGTAATGTCACAATCACAATTAAGGTTAGGTGGAAGAGCGGCTGTGAGACCGAACCTCGCCCTTCTTCACTGTATTTGTCCTTCTTCACTGTATGTATGAATAAAGACTTATCTATCTATCTATCATTACGATTCTCTATTACACCGATATACTCTTAAGCTCGTTTTTACCATAAACTTTCTTTGTATTATAATTAGCCCTTAATACATTATTTTATTGCCGTTATTCATATAGAACTATGTATTCCGAATACTCTCTTAGTCATTGTTAATTTGTATCATAATTTTTACTATCATTATTATAACTACATTTATTATTAATTGAAGGTTTGGGTGGAAGACCACTTTAATAGTGAACCTATGTCTATTAATAGTGAACCTATATATTTAACTTTAAGTATCTATTAGCATATTATATTATATTATATTATATATTATACCATACAAAAATTGATCAAATAAAGACTTACATTACATTACATTACACTTTAATTCTTTTTTATTACTTCTAAATATTATATAAATGCTTTTGGCAGATAATGTTTTTTTTTCCCAAACCGATATTGTAAGGGCTGATATTGGAATGTATAGGACTGTTTGTTTGTGTTGCACCAACCCGAACTAGAGTGTCGCTGGTGCAAAAAGGGAGTGCGTCATATCACGGGTTCTGTGCAGGAAATGATACGTAGGCCTAAATGATGAGCTACAAACACACACGAATGTCCGATTTTTCGGTTCCTAGACGCGAAATTTGAAATGGAAGCAGACCAGTTGATGGAGAAAACGCGAAATTTGAAATGGAAGCAGACCAGTTGATGGAGAAAACGCGAAATTTGAAATGGAAGCAGACCAGTTGATGGAGAAAACGCGAAATTTGAAATGGAAGCAGACCCGTTGATGGAGAAAGAGATATTAAATATCATGGAATGTGATTAATGAAGAGTAAATATGCAATAATGACAACCCTTATTCGATTTTTTTATTATTATTCTCGTCGACACGTCAACAACTACAACTAGTAAGCCAACATGGCTCACGGTAATATGACCGACTCAATAATGTCGACGACCAAAATATCGCGGCAATAAGGTCGCGGCAATAATACCGCGAGAGACATAACATCGCGGGTACATAATATCGCGGAGTCCAAATAACCGCGGACAAAATGACCGCGGTCAGCATGATCGCGGACAAAAGAGCGCGGCGACCATATGATCGCGGGCAATAAGAGCGCGGCGACCATATGATCGCGGACAAAAGAGCGCGGTGACCATATGATCACGGGCAATAAGAGCGCGGCGACCATATGATCGCGGACAATAAGAGCGCGGCGACCATATGATCGCGGACAAAAGAGCGCGGTGACCATATGATCGCGGACAAAAGAGCGCGGCGACCATATGATCGCGGACAATAAGAGCGCGGCGACCATATGATCGCGGACAAAAGAGCGCGGTGACCATATGATTGCGGACAAAAGAGCGCGGCGACCATATGATCGCGGGCAATAAGAGCGCGGCGACCATATGATCGCGGACAAAAGAGCGCGGTGACCATATGATCGCGGGCAAAAAATCGCGGGCAATAAGATCGCGGGCAATAAGATCGCGGCGACCATATGATCGCGGGCAATAAGATCGCGGTGACGACCATATGATCGCGGGCAATAAGATCGCGGGCAATAAGATCGCGGCGACCATATGATCGCGGGCAATGAGATCGCGGCGACTATATGATCGCGGGCAAAAAGATCGCGGGCAATAAGATCGCGGGCAATAAGATCGCGGCGACCATATGATCGCGGGCAAAAAGACGCACAGGGAGCCGAACCCTTCCGAATAAATCCGGCGTGTGGAAACCGACCCGTTCGTAAACTGTTCACTGTACAGTAGTCTTCTAAAGTATATAATCCAGTCTCATCCTACATTAATACCACAACTTTTACTCTTTTTATCAAAGTATTATCTATGACTAGTAAAACGCCCTATGTGCGTTGTGAGATGAGCTTAGAAGTATGGAAATGTGGAATTAAGAACATTTGGTCAGCTAAATGTACATATACAGGCCATGGATCACTTCAAAGGTTTAAAAACCGCGGCTGTCTGTTGGTATATGGACCTTGGTTTCCCAACAATGGTACCAGTGCCTTCTTGATATCCATCACAGATTTTAATCGTTTTCATTTATTGGTGACACCTATAACTACCAAACGTTATTGGTAGTCATGTGACACTAATTATTGTTGCTCACATTTAATAGAAATATGGGAAGGTTAATTGATACAGAAATTAAATTAATTGTTGATAATAATGGTGGAATATTTGATGGACAACATGGTTTTCGTAAAGGGTTACTCATGTGTAACCCAACTGCAAGGATTCACGCAGGAGCTGTCTGATACTTTGGACAAGGGGGGTAAAATATCTGCCGTATTTTTGGATTTTGAAAAAGCTTTTGACAAAGTACCTCATAAACTTCTGATTTCAAAGTTGAAACAAATAACAAATCACGAGAGGATAACAAGATGGGTGAAGTCCTTTGTTAAAAGGTAGATCACAAAAAGTAAAAGTAGGTGATGAAATTTCGAATATAGTAAAAGTTACTTCTGGGGTACCACAAGGGAGTGTCATTGGACCCCTTCTATTCAATATATTTATAAACGATCTTCAAATCGGAATTCAATCAAGAATTCGTCTATTTGCTGATGACTGTGTGGTATATAGCACCATTAACAGTGAGAGGGAGGAAAATCAGTTACAAGGAGATTTGGACAGAATTAATAAAAGGGTTAGGATAAATTTAATGGGACTAAATGTTGGAAAATGTAAAGTGGTGCACTTCTCTACCAGCAGTAACAAGAAAAAAGTAAATACAATTTATAAAATGGGAGATTGCACTTGAGGAAGTAGAAGCGTATAAATATCTTGGACTTTACATAAATAAAAATTTAGGGTGGGGGGAACGTGTTGGAAATATCTCAAAAAAGGGAATACGATCCTTGAATTTTATTATGAGGCAGTTGAAGACAACAGGGATGAAAATAAAAGAGAAGGCATACAGAGAAGGTATCAACTGCACTAAAAATCAACTGTACTAAAAAAAACTGTACTAAAAAAACTGTACTAAAAAAAACTGTACTAAAAACCAACTGTACTAAAAAAAAAACTATACTAAAAAAACTGTACTAAAACCCAGCTTTTTGAGCAGTCTGTACTTCTGTATAAGGCTCCGCCTCTTCACAAATTGTTACCACTCATCCTTGAATAATAAGTTTAGTACATTTTTTTTTAGTACAGTTCCAGCAGCCTACCCCCCCCCCCCTTCCCCAACAACGACATCAACCTACCCCCCTAACCTAACCAACAACTAACTTATTTTTCAAGGATGGGTGGTAACAATTTGTGAAGGGGAGGAGCCTTATACAGAAGTACAGACTGCTCAAAAAGCTGGGTTTTAGTACAGTTGAATTTTAGTACAGTTTTTTTTAGTACAGTTTTTTTTAGTACAGTTGGTTTTTAGTACAGTTTTTTTAGTACAGTTGGTTTTTAGTACATTTTTTTTTAGTACAGTTGGTTTTTAGTACAGTATTATTTAGTACAGCTGGTCAATCCCCGGCATACATGAGTCTGATTCGGCCAATGCTTGAGTATGCTAGTTCAGTCTGGGATCCGCATGAAGTTGGACTAATAAAGGCTGTGGAGAACGTCCAAAGGGTTGCTGCAAGAAGGGTATTGGGGAGAGAGAAGCGCTGGAAGATTATCAGGAACGATAAGGATGTGGTTGAAAAAGTTATAGAAAGACCAAGTAAAATGATCGAGGAAATGGGATGGGAAAATTTGGCGAAACGAAGACAAATAGAAATATTGTGCAATTTTGTTAGAGTCAAGAATGAATATACAGGATGGGATGAATTAAGCAATAGAATTGGAAAGGGATTACAAAGAAGTATGAGGGGAGGGGTGAGAATGGAAGTGGAAAAAGTGAATAGAGAAGTAGGTAAATATGGATTCATTAGACGAGCTTTAGCGAGGATTCAATTTGACATACTGAAAAAAATTGGTGTTCGTTTTTATGTTTTTTTTGTTTTTGTTTTTTGTTTTTTTGTTTTTTTGTTTTTTTGTCGGTTCTCCACAGGTCAAACGGCGACAGCTATCAACTTCAAACTTTTTTCAAACTCTATTTTTGAATATAGAGCGGGAGTCGAGTGGAATGGAACGAAGAAACAAACATTTAATTGGAAGAGCTCAGAAAATTATAATGGTTTGGTTTGGAATGGTTTGGGGGAGATTGCGGAGGAGGACTGATATTGAGACAAATTGAAGAAGTGGTAGTGCGGAGGGAAGTTTTATTATAGGGGATTTGATAGTTTTTGTTGGTCGAGTGTATTTTTGATAATTATTATTTGTTTTCTTTCTCTTGTTCCTGTTTTGTTAATTAAGTTTAGGGCCTTGCCACTGCACTTTGGTGCAATTGTGAGTGAGGTAATAAATAACATCATGAAGTCGATTCCTGACAAATTATTTCTGATTGCACTTAGGTTCTGCCCACTGATATCTGCTGTACTCTGCTGTATCGCCTTGTGACAGCAGGCGCACCCTGGTGAGTGGCAACACCATTGAATTTGTAGGTCAATGGCAATTGGCAACACTGCACTGCCGTTGGACACACTTTGGTTAAATGCCTCTTTGGTTGGACACAGCTTCCTTATTTTTTATTGTCAAGGATAGGCTCATAGGCTTACTTGTAATTTGAAGAAGGGTCTAGGTATGTTACCCGACAGTATCTGTAGGGCCTTATGGTCCTTATTTACCCTTTATTTCACTGTACAAAGCAGGTAAATGGGCATTCAACCCGCCCTTCGAATGTGCCTAATTTTAGGTTATGTAAGTTCTAGGCCTAGGCATTGAGTTGAGACATTGGTTTAGACTTGGGGACTATAATGCTCTATAATGCTCTATAAACTCAATGACTTAGGCCATGCTTAGGCCTATACCTTCTATTCTTGACACTAGGCTAGGCCATTCCTACTGTGGTTACAAAATCACAGTTGGGAAACGGTTTAGTCAAGCCATTGATTTTGTATGGTGAAGCCTATTCAGCTGAATCGCTTTAAACTTCGTGAAATAGGCCTAGGCCATTAAGTATATAGGTGCTATATAGGCCTACTTGAAGCCTAGGAGTACCAGCATTGAATTTGTAGTGATACCAGTAAGTGTCGATTTTTGACAAAAACGTGGAATTCTGGGGCCTGCACCATGGTTGTGCGCACGCTCCTCTAAATTGTTATTCCTGTTCATCATGGCATATATCAGATGTGATTCAACAGTGACAAATTGCTTAGCTTAAACCATGTTGTTTAGTGATGACTACCTTTACCACTGAGCTGGGAAATGGTTTAGTCACACCCTCACCACCGAGTGCACCAAGTACTATAGCCACACCACACTGATTCAGCCTGGAGTCCAAGTATTGAACTGTCGCGACCAGCTCCGTTTTCGTTTTCGATGACGTTATCGTTTTGAAACCGTAGTTTATCGCCATTTGGTAGTATTGAGCGCTAAACGAACCTAAACACCGTTTTCATAACTCCGTTATTCCCCACGAACAAATATCTCGTGGTTTCATCAAAAACAACGTTTTCGTCTGTCAGAATTCTAAAAATGGCGAACGATATTATGAATCTGGAAATTATTGAGCAGCTAGAAAGAGAAGAGAGAGATGTTATCAAGATGGACGATTGGTTTCATCATTGAATTGGTTTCATGTGAGAGTTGATCCATTCAGTTTACCGGAAACTAAATTTATGAAGTTATTCCTCCGTAATAAGCAATTGGCGAGAGAAATTCAATTATAATTATTCAATCATAATTATTCAATTATAATTATTCAATTATAATTATTCAATTTTATGATCATTCAATTAAATTCTATTATACTAACAAGCATTTGCTGTTGTTGGAGGCTGACTTGTTTGGACATTTTCATTTTCAAAGTACGTGTACGGGAACACCTCACGTGTTCAGAAAAAAGGTTATGTTGCCGTTTTGTGGTTCCTCTTTCTTCATACCTTGAAGTAAGCGCTGTATGGCATCACTTGGCTCGTGATTGGTTGGTGGTTCTAATATGCACTGCCATGTAGAGTAACTCAGATATATGCCTTATAAGACTAACCGCAAAACCGATTTGAAAACACTTCGGAAGCTCACCTTTCAATACTAGCGTTTTGCCAACAAGAGCTACCCACTCCGTTTTGAGATCGCGTTTTCAAATCTCAATACTTGGACCCCTGAACTAGGTCTAGACCTACTCAAAATATTGACATTCATCATTGATAAAATTACAGAGACACTGAGCACGCCTACTTGTGTTTTTTTTCCCAACCTCCCCCACTAACCTACCGGACATATTACACCTACGGCAGCCCCCCCCCCCAATCCCCAACCACGGCATCAACCTACCCCCTAACCTAACCGACAAAAATCACCCCCTCCAGCACCACCCCTATCAAACAACATGCAAAAACCATCAGTTTCAAGTGAGTCTAAAAACTATAAAAACCAACAATTCTCAACCTCCCGCAACTTTTTCTGAATGATATAAACAAGATCTTTCAGAAAACACAAAAAATCAAAAATCAAACACCATTTGGCGATGCTCAGTGTCACAGTAAAATTACCTCATCGTTTAAGGCCTAGGCCTACCCTGAATATTTTTTAGTAAATCAGGAAATTGAAAAATGCTTGCCATAGGCCTATTTGTTTTTCTCACGGCCTTGTGAGGCATATTGGCTTAGAGTTACACGTATAGGCCTATTCCTCTAAATCATTTTATCTATTCATCACGTAGGCTGTAGGCCTATTTCATATTCGATTGGACAGCCAAATCGCTTCTTAAACCATATTCAAACTCGTTCATTTTTGCCTGAAATTGACATGTAGGCCATTGGCTATATATCACAATGACTCATTCAATTCAATTGTCTTCATTTTTCTAGAGAACCAAAAAAAAAAAAAAAAATACTACGGTACTCTGATCACTCAGCTGTGAAATGGTTTACAAATTGATATGGTCTGAAACGGTTAAAATGGTTGACATTTATCACATTTTGAAACCCTGATCAACTTTGATACCCTGTTTGTTTTGGTCAAAACAGTAGGCCTAAGCCCTATGAAAATTCAAAAATGCCTGCCCTATTTGTTCACTCACACTGCCTTATCAATGGTCAAGAGTTGCAAACGCCCTCCCTCACCGTTTTGGCCTGTTTGTCACAGAGTTTAGATGCGATTTGACGCGTCTTAATGCATGTTGGAACTGGATCGTTTTTGCCCAAAATCGATAATTGTTTCGGGCTGAATTGATTCAACTAAACCGTTTCTCGGCTTTGTGCTATATATTTAGGTCCTTAATTTCTGCCCTTCACAAAGATTAGGCCTACGTAAAAGAGAAAACCAGCTGTTGCTTTGCGATGCTTTGAGGGTTTTCGAGCTTCAAATCTTGTTCATCATCATATGCTTAAAGATATTTCCATTGTGACAATACACACCTCAGGGAGAAACATGAGACTCTTATTATAAACAAAATTAAATACATCCTTCGGTTTTAATTACACTTGATATACCGGTATTGTTTTTCTCTATACAGTACAGAATTACATTCACCAGATGTCTTCCTGTGGCATTTAGTCACAACATATATGGGCCTATATATATATATTTTAATATGAGACTAAGTTCTTTCATCATAAGTAGGCCTAGTGCCCATCCTACACTGCCAATTGTCCAATGTTGAAGTATAATAAGTAAGAGCAATATCTTATATATAGTCCTAGGCCTACTTGACCACTATCGCTCATCTCTCCAAGTAAAAACATTTCTGTTGTACGTAGGAATCTACCGAACTTTCTCCAGTGTCTCGATGGAGCGATGAAGATAACGATCAAGAGTTGGACGGGTGTTGCTACTTGGCGCTGGGTCGCTAACGACGATAACTGCGGTATCTGTCGCATGCCGTTTGACGGCTGTTGCCCCGACTGTAAGCTGCCAGGCGACGACTGCCCGTTAGTCTGGGGTCAATGCTCTCATTGTTTCCACATCCACTGTATTATGAAATGGCTCAACTCGCAAGATATGCATCACCAGTGTCCCATGTGCAGACAAGAGTGGAAGTTTAAGGAATAACTAGGACATCTGTTTTAGGTAAGCTGTAGGCCTATGTCTTACAATCTTTCTGTTAAGATGAAACAAAGTTAAACAAATGACTGGAGCAATAAATTGATTCATACAGCCCTTTGTTTTATCTTTCTCAAAAATGTAGGCCTATATATGTGTTGATAAATGGCACAGAAACATTGGGGATGTCTATATAGTAGTTGAATATATCTAGTCATGGTCAGACCTGAATAGAAATAATGAAGCGTCCTACACAAGTAACATACATATAATATTCTATGTACTGTAATCATTGAGTTAGTTGAATGCAGTGAAACTTCTATGCATCGTTCCCGGATCCATTGTTTTCCTGCTTGTATCATTCATTTTTTCTCACCCCACTCCCACATAGTCGATGTTAAATTTTCCTGGATAGATGGGTTTATTTTCTTGGGCCCTTGAAAAGCGGTGGATAGAGGTTTCATTGTACTTAATCCATACTTTAAAATATATGTTTAATAATATATGTGTGTCCCTATATGATTCATAGCAAAACATGTCAATCATTCCATGGTCGGTTAACTCGGTATATATGCTGCTTTAAATATTGTTCGGCAAAAAATGGATAGTGCTAGGCTATATTGTGAAATTGTGTATGCCTAGGAGTATATAAAAAAGTATAATTTATAATTGTGTTTGCGGTACTTTTCAGATTCTTTCAGTTCTTTGTCCTAAACCCATGCGCTGTCTGACAATGGCTAGTATCAACCAACTGAAATTTAAACTCAATACTGGAAATGATATGCCAATGATTGGATGTAAGTGAAATCAAATTTCGTTATCAATTATTATTTATTAGGCCTCCAAAATTTGTCCAATGTTTGTTTTGGGTCAGAATTTCTCACACCGAGGCGTGTGGCCGAGTAGTTAATAGTAGACTGAACCGTCATTCAGGAGACCAGGGTTTGATTCCCGCCATGGTCGACTGTCCTGACAGGGTTTTTTCGTTGTTTCCTGCTGTCATTCAGGTCCATACTGGGAAGGTTCCTTGTAACTACAGGCCGCGACCGACTCCTTCCAACCATCCAGAAACACTTGATGAAATATCCTCTCATCTCACCATCCCGTCATTTCATATATCATTCACCGACGCCAATAGATCGTAGTCATCAGTAGAGTGCGTTGTTAAAGCCAATATAAAATGAAAAATATAATTTTCAACTTTAGTTTCTGCTAACAGCCTTCTGCCAGTTTTGATACAGTATCATTCAAATTTGTAATTAGAATAGTCTGTGTGTTCCAATTTTTTTCAACTCGAGTGACAAATATTTCAGTTTCAGCAACTCTAGTAGGCTTATGTAAGATATTTTTATTCAGTCTATTAATTTTTTAAACTTTGTTGAGAGTTACCAGTAATTCTAATTAGGCCTACTATTTCATTCCTACACGCTTCCTCAAAAATTACAACCATAGGCTAGTAGTGAGGGCAATATGCCTATGTATGTACCGTTCAATTATTTATGAATAAGTTCTCAGTTAGAACTAGAACTTGGATATAACATAGGCCTATAACTAAGTACTAAGTAGTCACATTTATTTTAGATTACCGGTACCAGTATTCACCTGGTTTCCATTTTGATCTTTGACAAGTACCTGGTCCAACAGTAAACTTGCGGTTAACCTTGTGCATGCTAGACGAGATGACATAGAAGAAGTGTACAGACCATTTAATTCTTATGATGACGTATATCACAAAACTAACAGAAAACTATTCTGTTTGCACACTTTACATTCGTATCTTAGCTCTGATGGGATTCTTGCTGTAATTAGACGAGCTTTAGCGAGGATTCAATTTGACATACGGTACTGATTTTTTTTTTTTTTTTTTATATGTTTTTGGTCGGTTTTTCACAGGTCAAACGGCTACAGCTATCAACCTCAAACTTTTTACCACTATGATTCCTCATCTAACTTAGATCTGTATAGTTTTGTGGCATTATTGGGTGGTAACTTTTATTTTTGAATTTTAGAAATTTCAAAAATATTCATTAGAATAACACAGCGGAAAAAAAAAAAAAAAAAATATTTTCCAAAAAAATGAAATTTTGCGTGAAGTTGAATTACATGTTGATACACGTTTCTGGAAACTTTCAACTTGATCGTGTCAGCCATTTTGAAGAAAAAACATAAAATGTACTAAATTGGTACCACTCGAAGCAGTTTTTACACATTTTTATCCATACTATTACTATCTGCTCGTCCAACAACGCATATATGGCGTTTTCCTAGTTATTTTCCATGAGTTTCGAATGAACGAGGGTTTCCTACATGTACACTTGTACCTTTACCGCGACTGCCACTTGAAATAACGTCCCAGCCCCAGCTAGCTCCAAGAGACTTGGATATTGATTGGTTATTTTTCACTAAAAGAGCTAAATACCGTGGCAAGATAATAACAAAGTCACGGTCTCTGAAACTGTAATAATCTGTCATATTTTGTAATTCACCTCATGAGCAGTGCCAAGATTTTGTGCTTACAAAGGATAGAAGTACCGGTACTGTTCACAAGTACTGGACATCTTTCCAATTTGGCCATAGTATTAGCTCTACGAGTAAACAAATCAAAGCCCTCTGGAGCTGTTATGTTATGTATGTATTCTTGCTGATATGCGTGATGCATGGTGGCAAGATTCCCTTTGAATTAACTTCCTTATATCTACTCGTACAACACTTTTTTAATTCTTTGCATTTCTTCCTTTTTCGTCAAGCTCGTTCCAGTCTCTTATGGCCCTCTGGATAAATCTATTCTGACCCACATTTGTGTATACCCTCTCTACTTCCAATCGATCTCCTCCCCTCGCACCTCTCTGCATCCCCTTACCTACTCTATTGCTTAGTATGTATTGAGGGTGGTGTTGGTTGGCAGGTCTCTTATGGTGATTAGGGTTTCCCATCCTACCAACGTTGAAAAAAGTACCTATTTACCATTAAAATCTCTTTGATTGAGACTCATAATCTAGTAGTGTTACTAGGAACAAACTTTGTTTACAAATGCAAAATTCTGTTCACATTAGCTCGGCTGTATGCAACAGTCATCTGAAATGCCAATACTTGAGATATTTAAAAGGCTCGCTCTAGTTACGGTAGTTTCAAATCCTAGGACAAATTTCAAGGACAGTATTCAATAAATGTAATCATTTTGAAATGTAAGTTGTAGCACCATAACAGATGGTCCATCAATACGACCTCAACACAGCTTGGACTGGGTGTTGCTAGTATTCAACAGGTTCTAGCTAGGCATAGACCGCCCTACTCTATTCCAGCTGACAGTCGGGGCATCGTGGGGTGCTGTATACCACATGTATTTTTCTTTTACCGCCAAGTATAATCAGTCCTGCCCCAACGAATGAACTTTCACCTGAATCTAGAAGTTTGAAGTCTAGGTGCAAGAAATATTTGTTATCCGTCCAAATAGCAAACATTAACAAATTGTGAAAGCCTTGAAATCACATTTACGCGTAAAAAATTCTCTCGATAATAAATAACTCGAATATAGGCCTAGTAATTTTAGGTGATAATATTACTGTATCATCGTATGAGAGCGTCTGAAAATAATCTGAAAAATTGTGTGTAGTAATTAATATCGTGCGTGACGTGAAGATATGTGACTTATACTAATGCAATGAAGGAGTGTTGGCTGTCCTCCTGCCAGGCTCATCGGAACTTTGACAGTTTGGCATGAGGGCAGCCTGGTCTCCATGGTTGCATTATTATAATATCTCATGTCTCGGAAAATAATTATATTATTCAGTCTCAAGTACTTTTAGTATCTTCTTTGTATTAGTTTGTCACGATTATAGTATAGCGAGGTTAGATGTAAGAATGGCCACCAGGCTATATCTCACCAATTAAAGTCCTTATATATTTATTTTTTATTACACGTTTTCATATTACAATCATTTTTACAATAACAAAAGCCTACACATTATATTTGATTGGTGGATATAAAATAAATAAATAAATGACCAAAAACTATGGAAAAAAATGTGAATACCGTATTTACTCGCATATGAGTCGCACCCGCGTATAAGTCGCACCCCTGTTTTTGACAGTCATTTTTTTGAAAAACCCTTTGTATGGTCGTATAAGTCGCACCTGCAGTCTCCAGCAGCGTGAAAAATACATGGTGATTGAAATGTTTAGCACTCTATTCCAGACCCATATGAGAGTAAGAAACCATTGTGAGGGGCCTCAATACAGCCAGGGACATATAAGAGTGTCACATTACGGTATTTACACGCATATAACAAAAGAAGGTTCTAGTCGCTTTACCCTACACCAGATCCACTCTATTAGACAATAAACAATAAACAATATCGATAATATATCTTCCAAGTTTAGATTCTTTTTTATCCATCCTATAGTGTTGAAAGAGTAGCCCCTTATAGACTCGGCTATCACCCATAGCACACTTTCAGGCAAGCATGGTTGATTGATGATAAACAGATCTGTCAAAGTGTTTGTCTTGGTATTCAGTGTAACATGATCCAGAGTCTGACCTCCTGACCTCTAATGGAGGAAAAAGCCATAAGGATATTTTATGAGTATGTTTGTTGTCATTTGTTGACACATTTACGACAATATTATATCCCGACAATTGACGATTGGGGGTCTGGCGTATGCTTTAATATCGACGACCGGTCGTGCATGCAATCTGACGACGATTGTGGGTTCGCCCTATGCTTAAACACTGGACGACCGGCAGTGTTTCTCGGGAACTGTTTTTGCGATGTTTTTACATCAGAGAAAAACAGTTTTCAGCGAGCGCGCGTGAATATATCGCAAAATGTGACACTTTTTCCTCACTTACTTTTATAAGACCCATGTGACTTTTTGATGACTTGAAAATGGGAGAAAGTGCGTCTTATATGCGTGTAAATACGGTACTTTGAATGTGCTTTTGACATTTCTATGTTTCCCTGTTGCTCTTAGAGAGGAAATATTATTTAAATCACATTTGACTTCTTTATTGCCTCTTTAGAATACTGTGCTTTCAATTTGGAATTATTTTTTGTCACCATAAAGAATGCGCTCATGCACAGTCTTGCCTAGCCCCCCCCCCTAAGGGGCCTCCCACCCATGATCAGCTGTTACTGATGTACCTGCTATTGCAACATTCTTGTCAGTGACTCAGTGTGCTTCCAAGCCTTGAGAGTAGAGGTCCTGTTGCTCTGTAAAGTGATGGTTGGATTGAGGAAAATGGCGCTTCTTTTCATGAATAAAGGTGAATTGATGCATTGAATTTCAATTTTGGAGATTTTGTGCGCGCATATTAGTCGCACCCGCGTATTAGTCGCACCCCTGTTTTGAGCTCTCAAATTTTCAAGTATACATGCGACTTATATGCGAGTAAATACGACTTATGACTTATATGCGAGTAAATACGGGTAATTATAATGATCAGATATGGTATAATGAAACTCTTTCCAACAAAGCCTAGAAAGGCTTATCTGTGGGTTAAAATAACAGAGAATAGATATAAATATGCAGCGTTCAATTTGATGTGAGTAAGAAGTGCGTTTATGCCAAATAATAATAATTGCACTTCACTCCTAATTTTAGAGCGTTACACAGATTTCATGTGTACTTTATTCAGAACCTTTCATTTGATATGTCTTGTCTGTACTATATTGGGCATTTGTTTTCAGTAGGAACATTCCGTATCCATGGCAGAGAACTGATTCATCGTGTCATTGATGCCGGCTTGGCTGCAGGCTACAGAGCTATTGGTGAGATTCAGTGGTTACCTATGCATAGTAGATTTTCAAACTTTGAAATGAGTACAGAATTGGGAGAAAGTGTTCATATACTGGTACTGTAATATCTATTGAAGCATGTAGGGTAGATTAAAGTGCTCAGCTATACTATGCAAGAGAAGGAGGTATGAGAACAGAGAAAGAGATTGTATTAATCTCAAATTAATATATCTTGTGTATATATATATATATATATATATATATATATATATATATATATATATATTTATTTATATACCATTAGTAATTTTGTTAGTGTTAAAATTGATTTAGATTCAATTACGGTACTACTATTTTTTCTCAAAATTTCATAAATCAATAATCATTATCCATTCTTCTGTTTTATTATCTGTGATTATTATTATTATTATTTTTTTCTATTCTGTGTCATTGGCAACCCGAATATGGGCAGAGATCTAAATAAAGATTATAGACGCTTGACAATTCCCCCTCCCCCCTCCTCCTCATTCACCAAAATCATCAACAAACACTTGTGGGGTTTATGGTTTTCAAGGGTTTACAAAATCAGTGAAAAAGATTGATTGTTAATCGTTTCTCCGATGTTAATTTGTCGAGATCAATGCTATCCCTAGTTAAGACGTGGATGATTCATTAGTAAATTCCTCTCTCCTTTAACAATCACCTCATTTAGTAACCATTCCCGTCTTCCCCTCTCCTTCGTCAGGTGTTCCCAATCCCAGTCCATCATGTGAGTGAATCGTTAGACCAGTAAATAACCACCCCATAACCACCGGCACATGCAGCGCAGTGGTTAGCACACTCGCTTCATGTGATACGGGAGAAGAGGGGACTTTCGGACCTGGTTCGATCCCCGCCGCCGACCATCTTTACAGGGGTTTTTCATGGTTTCCCTCTGTAGTCTAGGCTAATGCCAGGATGGTTCCTACAATAAGTCAGCCATGACCGCTTCCTTCCCACTATTCTCCTTATCACCCAAGAACCATCACCTCATCATCCCATCATCTCATTAATCATCCATCCGATGCCATTAGATCTCAGGTATCATAACAGTGTGTCGTTGAACCCAATATATATAAAGAAAAAGCTCCATAACCGCAAGCTGATATAGTGATGCGTTACTCTAACAACAACTCGTGTTCCAGATACCGCTGCCGTTTACCAGAATGAAGAAGACATTGGTCTAGCGTTGAAAACGTTACTCCCTAAATATCAACTCAAGAGAGAAGATATATTCATTACTACAAAGCTTGGTAAGTCACATTCGGTGCACGCGTTGCTGGATCGCATAACAGCCCACTCACGATTAAACTAAACCGCAAACTTAGAAACTTACGAATTAATTGTCTTGTAGCATTTCTTGTGTATGTTCACGATGACATTAAACTTGGTACTAGCCGTAAGTCCGGAACGTAGAAGTTTCCACACATCAAACTGGATTTCTTGAGTTTACGGAAAACGTAGGAATCAACCAATCAGCGCCTAGTTCAAACACTGTCGAACGCGTAGTGGAATGTGTCCAGTCTATTGTTTTTTCATTCAATGTTGCTCAACGACCCGACCAACAGCTAGGTTATACGGGGTACACATGAGCGGGTGATGATGAAACAATGAAGTGATGATAGGTCGAAGGACGTTCACAAAAACTCGTGCCTTATGTGGGACTCGAACCCACGCACACCGTGAATTCATTTTCTAGCACAGTGGGCATTTGTTGACTGAATTACAACGTTGACAAAACTGTATCAATTCTATAATTTCTCGTATATATTAGGCCTACTATAACCTTGAAATTTAATTAGAAATATAAAACCTTGATAATATAACCTTGAAAAAATAATTAGAAGCTCTCATTAGACTTTGTAGTCATAATTTATCGGCTGTTTCGTTCAAGTAATAGTTGTTGGATCTAGCTGTTTCGACGAGTTGAAATTGACCGTAAGTAGAGTGTCGTGAATGAGGTAGCATTTGAGTGAGTTTACAGCCTCAAGGATGTGTGAAGTGACATCACTGGCTTCTCTGTACTTTGACCTTGATCACAGATGTGATGCGGATTCTGGATACACTGCTTGGTGTCTTTAAAGTAGGGTTGCCAATCGATCAAGAAAACGTAAACGATACCCAAATGTGCTATATCGAAAATATCGAAATACAGTGAAACCTCTATCCATCGTTTCCCAAGGGACCAGGAAAATAGAACCATTCATGCAGGAAAACGATCCATCCAGGAAAATTTAGCATTGATTTAGCAATTGACTCATTGATTGAGTGGGGTGAGAAAAAATGAATGATACAACCAGGAAAACGATGGATCCGGGAACGATGCATAGAGGTTTTACCGTATTAGGAATGCCATTCGATATTGAATATCAATCGAAATTATCGAAATATTTTGAGGTCTGAATCATGTTCATTTAGTCGTCTATAATCTCTTTGCGAGGCGTAGTGATAATCTGCCTTTGCGTCGTGTCGACACTCACACTTCCAGCGTCAACAAGTGACTGACACCAACAACACCCATACAGAATGGTCATAATTATACAGAGACTGTTGGTTGTCAATGTTAAGTATGGGGCAAACATGCGATCGTCCAAGCAAAGTATTCTTAACATGGTGTTTATAATGCTATGACAATTGACTCTTTGTTAGGGTATCATAGCCCGCTGTTTATTTACTCGATATCGAAGTAATCGAAAATTGAATGAATTGATTCGATATCGAATCAAAATCATGATATCGAAAATCGATCAAAATTTTCGATATCGATTGACAACCCTACTTTAAAGTTAGGCCTAGCACAGTTGAACAGCCCATTTGATTGGTTGTTATGTCTTGACACGTGAACGGGGCGGGGAAACGAGAGTGGAGTGAAACCGGTACATGCAGCGTAGTGGTTAACGCGCTCGCTTCATGTGATCCGGTTGGCGAGGGGAATTTCAAACCCAGTTCGATCCCTGCCGCTGACCATCTTTACAGGGGATTTTCATGGTTTCCCTCTGTAGTCTAGGCTAATGCCGGGATGGTTCCTACAATAAGTCGGCCATGACCGCTTTCTTCCCACTATCCTTCCCATTATCCACGAACCTTCATCTCATCATCCCATCATCTCATTAATCATCCATCCGACGCCATTAGATCTGCGCTATCATAATAGTGCGTCGATGAACGAAGGTAGTAAGTGAACGTGATTTCAGCCCCCAACGAGCACGGCTCGGAGCGTGTGGGGCGTGCCGTTCAGCGGTCGCTGTCTCACCTGGGCCTGTCGTACGTGGACCTGTACCTGATCCACTGGCCGGGCGTGTCGGGCCAGCGCGTGGACAGCCCTGAGAACAGCAGGGTGCGCGACGGAACGTGGGCCGCGCTGGCCGAGCTGCATCGGCAAGGCCTGCTGCGGGCGATCGGGGTGTCCAACTACACGCCCAGGCACATCAAAGAGCTGCTTGACAGCTGCCACGGCGTCAAGCCAGCCGTCAACCAGGTGAGGATCGACACGGTGGTGGGTAAATTCCAGATATTCGTAATTTGGGGAATATTCTCGGGAATTATCCCGGGAATATTCTCAAAATGGGAATTTTCATGTTTTTTTGTTGTTGTTCACACTCACTATAGAATGAAAAACACAGACAAAAATGTATACAAAAGTACCATTATTCTTCCTTCATTCATTACATTTGGCTGTCTATATTGAATATAAATATGGGTTAATTCACGATTAAACTTGACCGTAAACTTGGGAAATTACTAATTGTTTGTCATACGGTATTCCTCGTTACTGTTCACGACAACATTACACTTAGTACTTAACAGTAGCAGTAACATAGAACTTTGCAAACTCCAAACTTGGTTTCTTAAGTTCACGGAAAACGTAGGAATCGACCAATCAGCGTCTAGTTCAAACATAGCCTACTGTTGACCGCCATTTCGGCAGAATGTGTCTAGCCTATTGTTTGTTGATAACTGTCGCATGTGAACCTCGAGTTAGAGCCAGACTCGACTGTATCAAGGTCGTACAACCCAAGAGACCGTGATACAGTTGTGAGGGCAACCCTGAGGTTTTCCATTGTTACAATTGTATTCGACATTGCCAGAGGAATTAAAACATATATTTCAATTCCTCTGGCACCCTCAAATACAATTCTAACAATGGAAACCATCAGGGTTGCCCTTACAACTGTATCACGGTCTCTTGGGTTGTACGACCTTGATACAGTCGAGTCTGGCTCTAACTCGAGGTCCACGTACGACAATAACTAATAACAACATTGAGAACAAGACTGAATGCTGTGTGAATAAATAAGACATTGTAAAAACTGTTATATATAATTATATAATTTCCTATATTATAGGCCTAAATAGGCTGATCATAAACTGTGATAAAAATTATTAGAAGCTCCCTAGACTTTGAGGACGAAACTTTTAGGTTATGCTGCGCTCAAGTGACAGATGATTGAAACAGCTGGTTTAACTGGTTGAAATTATACGTAAGAAGAGTGTCATGAATGAGGTAGCATTTTACTAAGTTTACAGGGCTCCGTAAGTTGAAGGAATAAGTTCAACGTTAAGTTTAATCGTGAATGGGCCTTTAATACGATAACTTACAGGAAGGATACAAATAAATAAAAAACTATTGAGCCTACTTACATTTTTGGTGTATTACATCCATATGAAAAATAATCACAAAACATTACATAAAAACAAAGATGGTACCGGTAGGCCTACTACAAATCTTCTCACCTGAGGCTTGTCACTAACAGTCCGGTCTTGGATTCTGAAAACCCATCATTCGAAGAACAGAATACGTATACAGTATTGAATAAAAACAAAATTGCAAATTGTTGAGTTATCTAATTAATTATCTAACTGCTGAAATCATTTTACACAAAATAAATTCCCTGAATATGGGAATTTATTAGACGAGCTTTAGCGAGGATTCAATTTGACATAGGCCTACTGATTTTTTTTTTTTTTTTTTTTCATGTTTTTTGTCGGTTCTCCACAGGTCAAACGGCTACAGCTATGAACTTCAAACTTTTTTTCAATATGGTTTCTCATCTAACTTAGATCTGTATAGTTTTGTGGCATTATCGGGTGGTAACTTATTCTTTTATGAATTTTAGAAATTTCAAAAATACCCATTAAAATAACATGGTAGGGAAAAAAATTCCAAGAAAATGAAATTTTGTGTAAAGTTGAATTAGGCCTACATTGTGATACATATTTCTGGAAATTTTCAGCTTGACCGGGTAAGCAATTTTGAAGAAAAAACATAAAATGTGCTAAATTGGTATCACTCGAAGCAGTTTTTACCCATTTTTACCCATACTACCTTAATATCCACTCGTCTAACAACGCATATATGGCGTTTTCCTAGTTAACATAATTTAGTCAATAGGATATACGTTTGTAAACATATTATATGTAAACATATAACATATCATATGATGATGGCCAAACAAACAGCTCACTGCAAACCTCTCTTCAAGAAATTACAAATTTTAACCCTATGTTCTATGTAGCCTTTATATAATGCAGTCAATATTGTACATTAAAAATAACCTTCATTCTCTACAAAAAAAATGTGAATTACACAAATACAATACAAGGAACAACAAAGACATTCACATCAGTCAGTGTAATACCACACTGACACAAAACAACTCCAATTTTTATAAATTTGAAACTATATAATAAATTACCAGAAACAATAAAAAATATTACATCTCTCTCTAAATTCAAAACTAGCCTGAAATCATTTCTAATTACAAAAGCTTATTACTCCATAGAGGCATATCTAAGAGATGATCTCAAACAATAGAAGGATGGTGTGTAAATTAATGTGGCCATGCATACAAATTGTAAATAAGATTAAAGATATAACGATAAGAGTGAATGTAAAGATTGAAGTTACCTATAAGTTTGTAAATATTTTGTAAAAAAATCCCAATTTTTCTGTTCATATTTTTATTTCATATCAAGATTATCATTAGCTGAACTGTCTGCACATCCCATCATGAGTGTTTACACACATGTAAAATGGATTTTTCAAAATGACAATAAAGGATATTATTATTATTATTCACAGCTGATAATTGAGATGAAACACTCAACCCCACAAACAACTCATTTCAACTGCCAGTCTGAAGCTCGAAGATGTCAATTCCCGCCAATTTAATTCAAATCTAAATCATGAACCGTATATCTTGAGGTGGCTACTCGCTAACGCCCGCCGCTTGATGTCGCAGGTGGAGTGTCACCCGCACTACCGCCAGGAAGAGCTGCTGGCGCTGTGCCGAGCCCACGGGATCCTGCTGCAAGCGTACAGCTCTCTCGGGGGAACCTCGGAGCGCAGCCTCCTGGAGGACCCGGCCGTGCGGGCGGTGGCCAAGTCTCTACCGGGCAGATCGCCAGCCCAGGTGCTCCTCCGCTGGGCACTGGACCAGGGCATAGGTCAGTGGCCGGAAACTGGTGGCTTCACAGATCGATATGAAGAAAGAGAATTTGTTTTGGTTTTTGATCACTACCGGTACATGCAGCGCAGTGGTTAACGCGCTCGCTTCATGTGATGCGGGAGGCGAGAGGAATTTCGAACCCGGTTCGATCCTCGCCGCCGACCATCTTCACAGTGGTTTTTCATGGTTTCCCTCTGTAGTCTAGGCTAATGCCGGGATGGTTCCTACAATAAGTCGGCCATGACCGCTTCCTTCCCACTATCCTTCCCATTACCCAAGAACCTTCATCCCATCATCTCATTAAGTATCCATCCGACGCCATTAGATCTCCGCTATCATGACAGTGCGTCGTTAAACTCAATATATAAGTAAGGTTTTTGATCATGTTTACTACAAATGGTAGTAGGCTAGGGTTGCCACTATTTCAGTATATTGTAGGGGCTCAATTCTGGGTTTCCTCCTGCAGTGGCCTTGAAGAAAGATACACAGGGGAAATCACTTGCAGGAATGAAACAAGGGAATCCTGCAAGGGACTCCCCATTATCTAGTGCCACTATATAGAGACCAGGAAGGCAACCTACAGTCAGTTGCCAGTTGCCAGTCATCATGTAAGGATCATATTTCATCGGGACAATCGGATGTCCCCATTCACTTCATGTATTTTATCAATCCGTGTCAATAAATATCAATTATGCAGTGCTACCTTAATATCAGTGACAACCTAACCTCGCACCTCATAACCAAAACCCCATGATATCAAAGCCAGTGTTGGGGAGTGAACTTGCAAAATGAATGCGTTCATGAGAACGCGTTCATTTTTTGATGAACTTTCATATGAACGCGTCCGTTTTTTACATAATGAACGTGAACTTGGTAAAAGTTCCTTTTTCGGTCACAAACTTTTCAAAAGTTCAAAAGTTCGCCGGTTCAAAAGTTCGCCGTTGAAAAGTTTTTCTCAAACGAGTAGTAGGCCCTACATTTTTCTATGACGATTGTACTTGAGTGAGAGAGAAGGACATAGACGCGGTTTTCTGACCAATCCAAAACGCTGATTCATGCTCAGTTTGGCTAGCGGTGTTTCCATTGGCTGAAACTTATAATCATAGGTAGTACTATCCAGACGAACGACTGTCCGACGATAATTTTTAGCGCTCCTTGATTTGTAAAATTGGATTGAAATAGAAAGTAAAGTTCAAACGACTTAATTTGTTGATAATTTGAAAAAAATCCCTTCTCATTTATCCTTCTCCTCACAGTAAGCCCTACCAATATTAGCTATATAATACTTTCCGGTGGTCCAAATACGTTGAAACTTGAAAGCAAAAAAAAAAAAAAAATTCCATCTTGATTTTTACTTTTTATTTTTCATTTGAATCAATTAAGGGTCTCATCAAACTAGCCAGATCCAGGCTATGATCAAAACAAATGTTTATCACTCTTAAATCATAACCAGTACCATAGATTCAATACCAATGCCTGAAAGTGACAACACTTCTCGTTACAGTTTACCGCTATGTTTATGCCTGGATCAAACCAAATGGCTAACTGTGCTTATTTAGGCAACGACCTATGCGTAAAAAACAAATTATCAAGAATCCTATATCACCTAGTAGGGGCCTACTGAGAAACTTATAACATATTACTAAGAAATGTGTTTTTGTTTTTCCAGCCATTATTCCGAAGTCGGTGACACCTCAACGCATCGCTGAAAACATTCAACTGGACTTCTCTCTCGCCAAATCCGACATGCAAACTCTGAACAACCTATCTCGCGTGCACAAGTACGCTTGGAACCCCAATAACGTTGTCTAATCAAAAACAAACTTTTCGTGCCTTCTATATTTATAGCCTTCAAAATGGCTGTGACGTTAGATTCTAGCCAGCAGTTGGAATTTGCTAACAATATTGCCGATCATTGTTATCGTAAATATATTAGTCTTTCGAAAACAGGTAAACCTGATGCGTCGAAGGAATGGACATTACTTTCAGCCGTAGTTAAAGTGAGCGGTATCGTTAGCGCGGACGACGTACATTACGAGGTCGTTGCGCTTGGTACGGGGTCGAAGTGTATCGGACAGAACGAGATGAGTTCCGACGGGGACGTTCTGAACGACAGCCACGCAGAAGTCGTGGCCAGGCGCGGGTTTCTCCGTTACCTCTACCACCAAGTCGACCTGACGTATAGAACAGGCGTTTCAGACGTGTTTCAAACGGCAGTCGACGGAAAGTGTGTGTTGAAAAGTGACGTTTCGTTTCATTTCTTCACGAGCCACACACCGTGTGGCGACGGTTCTATATTTCAGAAGACGTTGGATTCGGAAGATTTTGGCGAGTGCTTACAATCGAACGGAGCGAACACAAACAAGTGCTGCTCAAAGTCAGAAAGTGAATGTTTACAAACAGATCTTGTGGGAAACGGTGTGAAATTCAAATCTAGTATGCCAATAGGGAATATCCAGCAAACTGATTCATTTACAAATGATGAGAATAATTTGAAGAAAAGCAAAAATGGTCTACAAAGTGACAATATTACAAGCGATATAGGCCTAAAAGAGAAAGACAATATATTTCAAAATGCACAATTGTATGGCGGTGAAGGTAATTTATTTGATAAGACTACTTCTCATTTAGGGGTCATAGAAAATGAACAAAACAAATGTTCGGACATTGTTAGAGACAACATTGTTGGAGGCGATGAAATGTCTTCACTCACGGGAACTAAACGTCGGTGCGAGACGGAGTTGACACCTTTGAAACGAGTTGCGTTGTGTTTGGATGAACAGGTTCCGACGCGTGGTTCACACGTTGAACAGTTGGACGAACAGGTTCCGACGCGTGGTTCAGACGTTGAACAGTCGGAGGAGCAGGTTCCGACGCATAGTTCAGACGTTGAACAGTCGGACGAACAGGTTCCGACGCGTGGTTCAGACGTTGAACAGTCGGACGAACAGGTTCCCACGCGTGGTTCACACGTTGAACAGTCGGACGAGCAGGTTCCCACGCGTGGTTCACACGTTGAACAGTCGGACGAGCAGGTTCCGACGCAAAGTTCAGACGTTGAACAGTCGGACGAGCAGGTTCCGACGCATAGTTCAGACGTTGAACAGTCGGACGAACAGGTTCCGACACGTGGTTCACATGTTGAACAGTCGGACGAACAGGTTCCGACGCGTGGTTCAGACGTTGAACAGTCGTATCAAGTGTGGCTCGATGTGCACCGCACGGGTGCCAAGTGCGTGACGAGTGGAACGCAAGACAGGTGCGGACGCGGCACCGAGTACCACGTGGTGGGTGTCCTGCGTACCAAGCCGGGCCGTGGTGATCCTACGCTCTCGCTCAGCTGCAGCGACAAGCTGGCACGGTGGCATGCGGTGAGTACGCTCGCAAGGGAACTAGGCCTATATGCCGTGCTGAGACCCGAGTCTTCGTCAATTCTGTTCCGGTTCTGACATTCGATTGAGTTTGATTCATTTTTAGCAAGTTCTATCATAATTTTAATGTGAACGAGCAAGTTTGAAATCGGTAATCAAGTTTAATATAATGGCAATCTGTTGAATAATGACAAAATAAGTAAATGACAAGTTTATTTTTTCCGTCTCGCTTGCCTGAAATTAGGGTTAAATTGCGAACTTGGTTTTTTGAACTCGCACTCGAACTTGAGACTGAAAAGTTCACGAACTTCGAACTTTTTTCGAACTTTCTAATTGAAAAATGTGGTGATAAAAATGAGTTGTTTGAGTAGGCCTACTAGAAATGCTAGGAATAATGGGAAAATATGCCAAGTATGTGACCCACCTTTTTAACGTTTTAGATTTTCTGGTTTAGATCTTTTTTTAGTGATGATCAGGGTCAGCTAGCTTATGATTTGTGTTGAATACTAACAATACAGTAAATTTAGGTTCAACCCTTATCCATATAGATTGTCAATCTCAATACCGTAAGTCTGTTTGCTTGTCCTGAACTTTCTGCAGTTCTTGCACTTGCGAGTTGATGAGTTGTCTCCATGATCTTACTCAAATGACTTTTGGCAAAGATGTAATTCAAGAAGGTTTATCCTGGCCAAAGCCTTACCCTAGCTAGTGCGTGTTGGTGCGAGCCTAGACCCCTAATGCCTTAGCCTAGATAATCATAATCCACTACCATTGTACATGTGTATTTCTCAAAACCCAGATAACCAATTAGATTGGGCCAGGGGGTGTTCCCACCACTTCTTCTAGGGCAGTCTTCTTATCAGTCGGTTCCTGCCAGTTCCAACTTCTTCTTCCTCTTCTTTACTACTACTACTACTATCCTCTGCTTCACCTTTTCTTCTTACGAGTTCCCTCCACCTTTCTCTATCTTCCCACCATCTCTCGTCTAGCACTTCCTCCCATTTTTCTCCTCGGTTGACTACCCCACACCTTACTCCCTCCTGCCCCCTCTCTCTTGGTCCTCCTACTCTTCTCTTAGCTCCATTGTTTTCTGCTATCTCGAACATTGCTCTCGGTATTATCTCCTTTTCCATTCGTCGCATATGCCCGTACCACCTAAGTCTCTCCCTTTCCATTTTAAATAATAACTTTTCCGCTCCCACTTCGTTCCCTATATTTCTACTTCTCTTCTTCTCCAACTTTGACACTCCTGCTACGCTCCTCACAAACTTCATTTCTGCCGCCTCCATTTTTCTTTCTTCTCTCCAGTTCATAGACCATGTAGCTGCTCTATATGCTAAAATAGGTATGTAGTAACCATTGTAAATGAGAATCTTCCCACTCCTCTTCCCACTTATCCGTCCGCCTTTGCTATTCTTTTATTTAATGTACATAACCTCAAATATACCAGGTTACACATAGGCCTAGGGCATATTTGCCAAGTAATGTTTGGAATACAGTTTGTGTCTTTATTTACTTCAATTTGAGAAGTTTATACTGATTAGAAAATACTAATGATTGTTATCATGTTCATAGTTTAAGTAATTAGAGAAGAAACACTGGAACTTGATGTAGAGACAAGATTCAAATGCCAATGATAACATTTGACAACTAACACACTGGCTAACCCATTATTGTCTTCATCATTACTTGGCACCTTTAACACATCTACAACAGCTCTTCTTTCACTCATGGCTACTATGTAAAATCTAATAGGGCATAGTGACAAATGATACAGATGATAAATACATATTTTTTGTGAAACACTTTCTACTGGGTAGCCATGACAGTTACATCTGTCAGGCGATCCAAAGGTTTGTTTGATTTGCCTGCACCAGGGGCAGTTGGTGTAGGCTCATTGCACTATGCCAATGACGTCATGCCAGTTTGCTGTAGCACCAAGCTGCTATATTACACTCCTAATCAAACACATCCAAATTCGTTACTCGGCATTTCTTTGGTTTTACTTTTTACTGTTGACATGATCGTAGATTTTCTATATTATTATGAACATGGCCTACAAATAACTCACCGTCAGCAGAAAAAGCATATAGTGCCCGTCCTGGACAACTGGATTGTTGTTGGTAATTAATATTTTCATGATATTCATAACCCTCCATGTTGCATTCATAAAACTGCGCCAAAACAACCTGCACTACACCAACACACCACCTCCAGAGCTGGTGCGCTAGAAAGCTGCCCCAAGTTACACCAGCGCCAAATCGAACGCGCACGGTGCTGGACTAGGGTCGGCAAAGTAGTCTGCACCAGACAAATTGAACGTGCTGGTGCAGTGGTGTAGCTTGGTGCAGCCAAATGGAACAAACCTCAAAGCCTTCCAGAACAAGCTTCAAACGAGATGCGCGCAAAATTCAAAAAGTGCGGGAAAGTTTGAAAAAGTTTATTTTCGAACATGTACAGTTCGATTTCGAACTAGCAACAAAAGTTCGAGGTCTTTTTTGAACTGTTCGCACAACCCTACTTGAAATAGTTCCGAGACTCGAAAGCATTTCAACACTTGGAAATCGAATGTAGGAAAAACCATTTTCAATCGAGTTCAGGAATCAATCGCAAGTTTCTCGACTCGCTCGGCTCTGATTGTCACGATCTTCCTCAGGTGGGTTCCCAGGGAGCATTGCTGTCGCTTCTTGTCGCCGCGCCCGTTTATTTCCAGTCGCTGATTGTCGGCGGCGGCTGCCCGTTTTCTCACGCCGCTCTCAGCAGAGCCGTCGTCCAGCGGTCACGATCACTCGCCAGGCCTTTGCTGATCGCTCAGTCGTCCGAGGCGTTCGTTGACGGACGGACGCGCGACAACGGCAAGAGGCCGTGCGCGTCGAGCGTCGCGTGGTGCAACGTTCCTCATCGGTAAGCCGATACCGGCGCATACCGGGTTCAGTGTATGACGTCACTACTCACTAGCAAATAGTAATCCATTCATCAACATCCATGCAAGTTTTTTTTAATTCTTCAAAATAATTGTACAATCTACTATTTATTGATTCTAAATTTATTTATTTCAATCGAATTTTCAATTTTCGAAATTTTGGACAATCTCCAAGATAAAGTTGAAGGCTGATCCAACCTGAGTAGTTTTATGCTGAACCAAAACTCCAGATCCCCTCTGAAGTCGAGCCGAGTCAGGGTTCAAGCTCCGCGTAAGGCACGGGTTTTTGCAATCATCATTCGCCCCTCACCCGCTCGTTCGTATCCCCCAACATCCCACCTGTTGGTGAGGTCGTTCAGTAAACAACAACGTAAGATGTCAAATGACTTGGTGTGTATAGGAAAATAACCTTAGACTTAATATATGAATTGGGTAAAAGGGAAAGAGAGAACAGCAGCTTACCGAGGTTCACAAGTAGATAGGCCTACTTATGGTGGTGTTGCAGCCGTTGATAGAGCACATAGAGATGAAGTAACACAAGATTTTGACGTTTCGGCTGTTGCCTTCATCACTGTAGAGTAGGTAATGAAGCAATGGGAGGTAATGGAGCTTCATTACCTACTCTACACAGTGGCGGAACTTCGTTTCCTGGGCCCGCCCGCAAACATTTTATGAAGGCCCCCTTACTTAAATAAACTAATTCAATATATTTATATAAGTAATTGAGTGAGTAATTGAGTGATATGTCAGGTTTGGCCAGCCGGCATCTATGAATTTGTGGCCCTAGTTTTTCTGATGGTAGATGTTCCACCAGCCTGACCACGTATTTTTATGTGAGAGGAATAAAGATGTTTTTAGATGAGCGTAGCGAAGATTTTCACTCAAGTCTTACGGAGCTTTGTCTGTGCGTTTTTTTTTTTCTTTTTTGTTTTTTTTTGTAAACACTGCACAGGTTGCAGGGTTTGACCGATCAACATGAAACTTTTTTTTTATATGCCAACTTATCCAACTTAGAACTGTATAGTTTTGAGGTCTAATCGGTTGGACCATTTTTGAGAAACATCATTTAGAAGTTTCTAAAAACCCCATAAGATTTGGCTGAGTGGAAAAAATTGAAAAATTAAATCTCTTCATTATGATTCAAATTTTCCACAAATGTGAACACAAGAATAATATACATGAATAAAAATTTGGTTTGATATTCGGACCAGCCGTTTTGGAGAAAATAATAAAATAAATGTATTTTATTCATCGAAAAGATAGAAATATTAGTTGAAAAATGTTGCATTGTCGAAGTCACGTCTTTCTAGATTCATTGACATCGGATGAAGTTCATTTCAAGTGATCAAGGTTTGTAGAGTTTTCGATTATACTTTATATAGACATCTCGCTCATCGTACAACGCACATCCTGCGTTTACCTAGTATATACACATATATATATATATATTGTCACATAACCTTACCTGCCTTTAGATAAGCTTCCTCCGAGCTTTCATTTCGGCGAAGCGGTCTATGACACAGTCAATGTCCATTTGTTTAGCCCTAGCGGCTTCTATATTCAACACAGTCAATTCCGTGAGTCTCTTTTCGCCCATCGAATTTCTTAAATAGTTTTTTATAATTTTTAGTTTAGAAAACGACCTTTCGGCCCTTGCCACACTCACTGGCAAAGTTAAAAACAAAAGGAGGGAAGTACACACGTCTAAATGTCCCGAAGATAGAGCAGTGTATTGAACGAACACCAAGCTGGCTAATTCTAATACAGTTTGCACTTTTCGAGTTTCTAAAACCATGGTATTTCAAACAGTAAGCAGCTGAAGCGGAATACTGGCCTTTCCGCGAATTGTTTCCAATCTTTAAAGACAGTTGACTTCCTTTCTAATTTTCTAGGAAATATAAATGTCAACAAATACATTTGCTGCTTTTGTTTTCAATGCCACCGCAAAGTATACAAGTATATTATAAAATGGCACATCTCGAGCATTCAGCAGGAAAAAACGAAAATTCAAATAGGGCCCCCTAAACTGGCGGGCGGGCCCTGCCTGCCCGCAGCTGCGGGCACCTAGTTCCGCCACTGACTACAGTGATGAAGCCAACAGCCGAAACGTCAAAATCTTGTGTTACTTCATCTCTGTGTGCTCTATCAACGGCTGCCACACCACCATAAGTAGGCCTATCTACTTGTGAACCTTGGTTGAGCTGCTGTTCTCTCTTTCCCTTTTACCCAGTTCATATAAACAACAATGTGAGGGTCACTGACATCGTGTGATTCCAGGCCGCTGGAGGTGGCAGTCAAGGGACGGAAGCAAGGCGTGACGAAGAAGATGTTGAAGACTTCTGCGGGCAGACTTCTTATTTGCAAGAAAGAGTTGGCCGTGCGGTTTGTCGACGTTGTCTCGCTGAGTCCTCACGCAGCTCGACTAGTATCAGGTGAGCTTGAGACCATTACCAGATCTCAGAAGAGCACCATTCTGTAGTTGTTTGCACATGTCACAAGTGGCCCAGAGAATTATGTGAATTCTCTTCTGAGTTGAGGCTAGATGTACGGTGAAACCTCTACGCATCGTTCCCGGATCATCATTTTTCTGCTTGTATCATTCATTTTTTCTCACCCCACTCCCATATAATCAATGTTAAATTTTCCTGGATGGATCGTTTTCCTACATGGGTCGTTTTATTTTCCTGGTCTCTTGAAAAACGATGGATAGAGGTTTCACTGTATAGGCACATACCAGGTAGGGCCTACTTTGGTTACTCTCCACTTTGAATTAGGAAAATAAAATATGGAAATGTAATTGAAATTGCAACTGAGGTGCATGTGCCAGTTTCTTTGTACAGTGAAACCTCTATGCGTCGTTATAACCCATATAAACAATGTTAATTTTTCCTGGATGGAAAATTTTCGTGCGTGGATGGTTTTATTGTTCTGGTACCTTGAAAAATGATGATAGAGGTTTCATTGTAAATGTAGAGATTTCTTTGTTTAGTATCGGCACATGCAGCGCAGTGATTAACGCGCTCGCTTCATGTGATCCGGGAGGCGAGGGGTATTCCGAACCCAGTTCGATCCCCGCCGCCGACCATCTTTACAGTCATGGTTTCCATCTGTAGTCTAGGCTAATGCCGGGATGGTTCCTACAATAAGTCGGCCATGACCGTTTCCTTCCCACTATCCTTCCCACTATCCTTCCCATTACCCAAGAACCTTCATCTCATCATCCCATCATCTCATTAATCATCCATCCGACGCCATTAGATCTCAGTTATCATGACAGTGTCTCCCCCCCTGGGCACGAATCACTACTGCGCCAGTGTACTGATCTAGTGCATGCCTAATCAAGTAGTACTCGTGTTTGTTTCCAGGTTTGACGAGCGGCGGAGATGTGGCTGACTTGAAAACCAAGACGTATAAATCTCTCAAGAGCTTAGCACACGACTACCAACACGCTTGGCAGCGAGTACGAACAAACTGTTTCCCAGCCTGGCCCTACAAACCAGAGTTCTTGAACAATTTCACGGTGAATCGTTGATACGTGCGATTGCGGTACGGTGCCTGCGTCGACACTTCATGACGCCAAAACCTCCTTCATCTCTGCTGAGCTAACGTTGAGCCATTCTGACATTCATTTCATTTCAGAGATCCTGCAATAATATACTGTAGGCGTAGTTTCTCTGATCAAATTATTATTTTTACAAATTAAAATAATAATTTGAACATTGATTAGAATTTCTATGGTTGTAAGTCGTTTGTTCAAATTATCGCCAGTAGGCAACGTCCACAACATGCATGTATCCCATGTATCAATCGGGTGATGTTGCCTACAGATTCAGAAATATGGCAGCCAAAAATGTTTTGTTAAATTCACAGTGGGCTTAAAGTAGCATTGAAAATACGTAGGGTACCTAAATCATTCAAAACCTGTTGATATGATTAAAACACTTTGCCTTTAAGTTTAAATGCTATGTCTAAATTGATAACAACTGTAACGGGCTATAAGATTGAGCCTAATGAAGCAGAATGCAATTTGGTGCAAAACCGAGCTATGTCCATGTCGAAATAGGGTATATCTATAATAACTAGCCTCACCCCTCATGTTTTCAAACATGAGAGCCCACTGGAGTCCGCCCACTTGATTGTATTAGTTAGCCAATCTGCCGTGTGTAATCATCTCCCAGTACTCTTGGTTACAAATAATGACGCAATAGCACGTACCGTAGAACCTCAAATTACGTCGTAACGCGTGACCTGGCACTGACCTGAGCCGGCCGTCTCGTCAAGGCCAGGTTGCGCGCTTAACAGTATCTCAGACTCTCAGACAGATCTGCGAGACTGTGGATAATTTCTCGAGCAATTGGGTTTCTTTGAAAATTGAAAAAAGAAACGGATTCATTGATTTTTAGTTGCTGATACCATATCAAATTATGAAAAATATTTTGTGCGTGTTGCCTGTTATACCCAAATGAAGGATCAAATGGCAGATAAATATAGGAATATCATGTAAACGGCAGAGATCGAGGAGGCCTTGTATGACAGCAGGTGACTAAGCTTGGACCAATAAGGAAGTCATGTCTCTTTCTCTGACGCGTGTGCTTCGTGGTCCACACTGCATCTAGAAGACAGTGGTGTCATGGTGCTATGTGCAACGAAGACTAGTGTACAACATAGGCGTGCGCACAGGGTACGCCGGGTAGGCTTCGGCGGTGATGCATTAGGTACGGTCTTTATACTGTTTTAGTTTACACATTCTGTTAATTTTACATATTATATATTTGTCATTCGTAAATACAACAGTTTTAAATAAACTTTACTTTCAATGTCGATTATTATAAGTGTCCAATTCTCTTATCGCGATCGGCAAACTAGGATCGCGTATCATCTCAAGCTTCGCCCTCGAATTTATAAAATTCACTCATATGTTGCCCGGGGCCCAAAAACATCACGAGCCGGCCCTGGAGTTACTAAACTGCGAAACTGTTTCCAAATTAAGTAATTAAAAAAAATCCCTGTGGGACTGTCATTGGGCCCCCCCCAAGCCCCCCCCCCCCCCCCCCTCCCGAATGTATATACGATTCGTTTAAGCAGATGGTGAACTTTATATCATAATTTTATGCCATCTTCCATTATAATTAAAGGCGTAGTTATGTATGTTGTTTATACTCTCACAATAAGAGGCCGTATCTGATGATTTGGGCTGCGCACGCTTATGGTGTTCAATGATAGTGACATTACCATCGCGTGGGAAGGGCCAGCTTCTTAGAACAGACAGATAATAGAGAGTAATTTCAAGTTCTAGTTTTGTTATTCTATTTTTTCCAGCTAGACAAGAATGAATAGTTTTAATTTGCTCTTCAACTCTGAATTTGTTGATTTACAAATTCAGGTTGACTGTAATACAGCAAACTTATTATATTTTATTAAAAGGCATACAGAAAACAGTTTTTTTACCCTATTTGTTGAATATTATTGCTTTTAGAGTTCACATAGTAGGTATGCTGTTTGGGAATTACGGTTAACATTTTACTTGGTATAATTAGTATATATTACATGGTCCTTAAATGCTAAACTGTTAACATTGGAGTATGTAATGTTTCACATAATTGATTTATTTGCAGTGCAAATATTATGTATAACAATATGTAAATACCAAATTGAATAAATTTACATTATATTATATCTACTCCTTTTTAGTTATTTATATTGGTGTACCCTGATGATTGAGCTTTATTTGAGTTGATGGATGAGATAAAAGGTTGTTTATTACCCTAGTTGTTTTCGGATAGTGGGAAAACACAGTCATAGCGTAGTTAAGTAGCGGTCCTCAGTATCCACCTTTTTGACAGAGGAAAATCATGAAATATCTGTCAATATGGTCGATGATAGCGGGAATCGAACCTTGGGCTCCTGACCGACGGCTCATCTTGCTAGCCACCCCCCCCCCCCCAACCGAGTCGCTGCTATTGGTCAGTTGACATTGTAACGTTCACTTGAATGTACATTCCGACCGAGCCCACGGTATAGGGTAGATTATTGTTCGTCACGACTAGAGACCAATCTGCTATGCGTCACGTCAACTCAATAAAGCTGACACGAATTACAGTACGACAGAGAGAGAACTGCTAGCAGTGGTTTGGGCTACCAAGTACTTCAGATGTTACTTGTATGGTAGAAAATTTGAAGTGGTGACAGACCATGCTGCTCTCAGATGGCTCCTAAGTCTGAAGGATCCGTCCTCGAGACTAAAAATTTTCAATGGAAATTTCTGTTGAAAAATTTGGTTAGTAATTTTTATTGAAAGTTTTCGTGGAAAATTCTTATTGAACTTTAGATAAAATTGGATTCTCATGACAATTCTTAGGAAAAAATTTTAATTGAAATATTCAACAAAAACTTTCATGAAAATTTTCGATAGGAATTTTAATTGAAGATTTTCGACAAAAAATTTAATAAAAAATTTTCAATGATAATGTTCAATGAAAATTTTGAAAATTTGCAATAGAAATTTCTCAGTAAAATTTTAAACAAAAATCTTCAAACAAAATTTTCATTAAAAATTTACAATGAAAATTTTCAACAGGAGTTTTCATTGAAAATTCTTTACAAAAATTTTCAATGAAAATTTTCGACAGGAATTTCCATTGAATATTTTCGACAAATATTTTCATCGAAAATTCTCAATGATGATTCAATAAAAAAATTCTTCGTGGAAATTTACAACATAAATTTTCATGAAAATGTTCAATAAGAATTTTCATTGAAAATTATAGACAAGTATTTTTATTGAAAATTTTCTTCACGAATTTTCATGGAAAATGATAGTGTTCGATGGAAATTTGCAATAGAAAATTCTCATGAAAATTTTCAACAAAAATCAACGAGCAAATTTTTCATTGAGAAAAATCATCGAACAAAAATTTTCATTGAAAATTTCCGACAGTTTTTTCATTGAAAATTTTCGACAGGAATTATCATTGAAAATTTTCTACAAAATTTTTTAATGATGATCATTAAAATTCTTATTGAGAGTTTTCAACATGAATTTTCATTGAAAATTTTCGACAGCAATTTTCATTGCAATTTTCGACAGGAATTTTTATTGAAAATTACGACAAGAATTTTCATTGAAATTTTTCGTTCAAAATTTTCGTCGAAAATTTCCAATGTGAATGTTCAATGAAAATTATTAATGGGAATTTTCAATAAAAATTGTCAACCAAACTTTTCAACAAAAATTTCCATTGAAAATTTTAATCGAAAATTTTCGACTTGAATTTTAATTGAAAATTTGAAAATTCCCATTTTGAAAATTACCCATCAAAATTTTTCATGAAAATATCCAATAATAATGTTTCATGAAAATTTCCAATAAAATTTACATCGGGCATTTTCATCGAACATTTTCAACTAGAATTCTTATTGAAAATATTTGTCAGAAATTTTTCATAGATAATTCTCAGTGATAATGTTCAATGAAGATTTGCAATGGAAAATTCTCATAAAAACTGTCATTGGAAATTTTCAAAACTATTTTTTCGAAAACTCTCGACAGGATTTTTTTTTTCAAATTCTAGACGAAAATTCTCGATGAATATTTTTGATGAAAATTTTCTTGAAAATTTCCATTGACCGTCATCACTGAAAATTTTCGATGAAAATTATTGTCGAAAATTTTCAATGAACATTTTCATTGAAATCCTCGATGAAAATTTTTGTTGAAAAATGTTATTGAAAATTCTCTTTGAAAATTTGTTTTGAAGGTTTGTATTGAAAATTTCTGATGACAATTGAGAAATTTCATTGGAAATCTTCATTGAACATTTTTGAAAATTTTGGATGAAAATTTTTGTTGAAAATTTTTAATGAAGATTCCTGTCGAAAATGTCCAATGAGAACTTTCGTTGAACATTTTCAATGAAAAAACCTGTTGAAAAATTTCAATGAAAATTTCTGACGGTAATTTACAATGATAATTTTGAAAATTTCTGTCGACAAATTTCATTGAAAATTTTCAACGAACATTCACATAGAAAATTTTGGACGAACATTTTTTCCGAATATTTTAAATCAAAATTTTCGTCAGAAAATGTCAAAGAAAATTCTTGTCGATAATTCAGAATGAAAATTCTTTTGAGAAGTTTTCTATAAAAATCCTCGTCTAAAATTTTCAATGTAAAATTTTGTTTAAAATTTTCAATGTGAAATTTTGTTTAAAATTTTCAATGTGAAATTTTGTTTAAAATTTTCAATGTGAAATTTTGTTTAAAATTTTCATGAAAAATTGTTATTGAAAATTTTCATTGAACATAATTGAAAATTTTGGATGAAAATTTTGGTCAAAATTTTCAATGAAAACTCGAGTCGAAAATTTTCGATGAAAATTTTGGTCAAAAATTTTAAATGAAAATTCCCGTTTAAAATTTTAATTGAAAATTGAAAATGGAAATTTTTGTTGAAAATTTCATGAGAAATTTCCATTATAAATTCTCATTGAACTAATATTGAGAAATCTCTATGAAAATTTTCCGTGAAAATTCCTGTAAACAATTTTAAATGAAAATTTTTGAAGAATATTTTCAATGAAAACTCCTGTCTAAAAGTTTCAATGAAAATTCCAATGAAAATTCCTGTCGAAAATTTTCATCGAAAATAAAATTCCTGAAGAGAATTTTCAATAAAAATACTTGTCTAACATCTACAATGAAAATTTTTCATTACAACTCTTGACAAAATTTTTCAATTGAATATATTCAACAAAAACTTTCATGAAAATTTCCGATAGGAATTTTAATTGAAGATTTTTGACAAAAATTTCAATAAAAAATTCTCAATGATAATGTTCAATGAAAATTTGCAATAGAAATTTCTCATGAAATTTTTTAACAAAAATCTTGAAACAAAATTTTCATTGAAAATTTTCAACAAAAATTTTCATTGACAATTTCCAACAAAAATTTCAAAGAAAATTTTCGACAGGAATTTTTATTGAAGATTCTTGAAAAGATTTCCATAGAAAATGTTCGATAAAAATGTTCAATGATGATCAATAAAATTGGGATGAAGCGACCTATAGGATGCCATATATTGTTAACGCGGATGACAATCTCGAATGTCAGGATAAGAAGGGTTATGGAATTCCTTGAATAGATATCACGGTGAAGTATGACGCTTGCTGTCTAATTTTTTTCCTCTATTTTAAATTGAATTATTTTCAAGAATTACCTATGAACATGGCGGTTTCCCAATTTGACTTAGCACAGTTGAGCGATCAAATCAGGAGCTTGAACGAGGAGATAGCGAGATTAAAAGATGATAAGGCTCGAACTGTGGGATTGACAGCTAAACTAAAGGATATGTCTGTGAGTAATCTAATCGACACGTGGAAAGGGGAAACGTCCAGTGTGGCAGTGTCAGATTTTTTCGGCACTGTCGAAAAAGCAGCCCGATTAGGAAACTGGGATGACCGCGATAAGATCGAAATCATTGGTCTTAAAGTAAAGGGTGCAGCGGCCCAATTCATGAGTAGTACGGTTGCCCTTCAGTCTTCCGAGGTAAGTTATAAAGATTTCAAAGACGCATTTTTTGAACGCTTTCGTGATAAGCAACCCGACCAGGTTCACTACTCGAACCTACAGGCGGCAAAGCAAGCGTCTGGTGAGTCAGTTCAGGCTTTTGCTGACCGATGCAAGCAACTTTCACTTCGGACTATCCGAAAAGTTGACAACCCAGAGATCCAAAAGGTTATCGATGAGGAAGGTGAACGAAGGTTGCTGGCAGCTTTTGTCGCAGGACTGTGCGGTAATCCCGGACAACAGGTACGGATAGAATGCCGGCTAAACTTGAGGAAGCCGTTGATATTGCTGTTACTGTCAGTAACGATGATACCAACAACTTCAAACAAGTAAAGACCGGAGACTCCAAGCCTGTGTACTACACAAGGGGTAAGCCTGTTACTTGCTTTGCATGCGGTAAGGTAGGACATACCCAGAAAGACTGCTATAGTAAGAAAGGCAGCAGCAAGCCTTATGGTCAGGTGACAACGGGAAAACCAGCATCAGGAAAGGGGTACAGAGTTGACAAGGTCTGCTACAAGTGCCAAAGAAAGGGTCACTTCGCCGCAGATTGCTGGAGTAGGAACGGTAGGCCAAAGGGTGATAACCCAAACGCGTAAAGTTCGTCGAAAGCCCGACCGTCGAACTTATGGTAGTCAAGACAGAGTCAGTGCTAGTGCCCAACGTACGGAACCAAGCGGTAGGAGAATTATTATTAGATGTTATAATCGACGGTGAAATCCACCAGCTCATTGTGGATACCGGAGCTACTATATCAATATTACGTCCATGCATTGGGTCTGGCACACTTGACAAATGTCGTACGACTGCCAGGGGCGTAACCGGAAGTAACATAGACATATTAGGTACCAAACTAGTTACGTTTGTATTGAGCGACGTAGAGCACGAATGTATTTTCCATGTTGCCAACATGGACATGCAACACGCTGGAATTTTAGGCCTTGATTTCCTCAAGAGTAGGAAAACGATCATCGATTTAGCACGGGAAGAGCTACGATTTGCTAATGGACAAGTATCATATAATTTTAAGTCTGAGAGCACCCAGGGACGTCCGCCAGGACATAATCCTTATCCGAAGTCTCGACGATCGCCACAAGAGCCTGATACGGGATTGATCACCTCAGTGTCAGCTCAAGAAGTGCAGGAGAGAGTTTTGGGGAGTGCCCAGCAGTTGAATGATGCTGCTCCAGGTGAATGGAGTATTTCTAACGCTAGAGAGATGATACTACCTGGACGTAGTGAGTGCATCGTGTTTGGTAGGTTAAAAAACAAATGTGGTGGAGCTATTCCGAGAGAACTGGTTGTTGAACCAGTGGAGCTACGAAAACACGGAGTGTTGGTGGCTCGTGTTGTCACTGACAGACAGTCAAACAATGAGGTCATGATGAAAGTTGTGAATACGAGCTTAGAGGAAGTAAAGTTAGAGAGAAATCTGCTACTTGGGACTGCAGAGGGCCTCAAAGCTAATCAACACATTCACAAGGTAAGCAGGGTTACGGCAGGAGTCGGTAAACCCAAAGTTGATGATGAGTTTGAGGAATTGATTCATCAGAAGCTTGAGCATCTTGGAACGAGGGACAAGGACATGATAGTATCAGTTCTTCAGGAGTTCAAGATGTTGTTTCATGACCAAGGGGAGACAATTGGATGTACTAGCAAAATTAAGCATAAGATAGAAACCGGTGATGCCAGACCGATTAGAAAAGCTATGTACAGGCTCCCCCAGACCCAAACAGGAATAGTTAAAGAGCACATAACGGACATGTTGAAGTCAGGTGTCATAAGTAGATCGGACTCACCTTGGTGCGCACCAATCGTGATAGTGCCGAAGAAAAGCCCTGATGGAACCCCGAAATGGAGGTGTTGTACAGATTTTAGAGGTCTTAATGCGGTGACCAAGGGTGATGCATACCCCTTGCCTAACATTACAGATACCTTAGATCATCTAGGAACAGGGAAATATTTTACCACTTTAGATTTGGCGTCCGGATACCATCAGATAGAGATCCGAGAAGAGGATAAGGAAAAAACAGGTTTTAGTGTACCCAACTTAGGGCACTTCCATTACAACAGGATGGCTTTCGGGTTGGTGGGAGCTCCTAGCTCATTTAGCAGACTAATGGACCAGGTCCTGATAGGGTTAAAAGGTATAGACTGCATGGTCTATTTAGACGATATCATTGTATAAAGTCCTACATTAGTGAAGCACGTTGAGAGCTTGCGTAAGGTATTTTGTAGATTGAAAGAAGCTAATTTGAAGATTCAACCGAACAAATGTGTTTTTGCTGTTGATGAGGTCAACTACTTAGGATATGTAGTGACAAAAGAGGGAATAAAACCAGACCCTAGATTGCTTAGCGCTATTGAGAACTATTCAGTGCCGAAGTGTATAAAGGATGTACAGGCGTTCATTGGTCTCGCAGGTTACTACAGAAGGTACATAATTAACTTCGCGGATATTGCCAAGCCCTTGACAACTCTCACGCGGAAGGGTGAACGGTTCTCATGGGAGAGGGAACAACAAGAAGCTTTCGATAAGCTTAGAAACTTTCTATGTAGCGAATCAATACTTGTCTATCCTGATTTCAATGAACCTTTTATACTCTCGACGGATGCAAGCGGTACTGCTATAGGCGCGATATTATCTCAACGTAAGTATGGGCAGGAAAGACCCATTTGCTACGCGTCCCGTCAGCTAAATAAGGCGGAGACAAATTACAGTACCACCGAAAGGGAACTTCTAGCAGTGGTTTGGGCTACCAAGTACTTTAGATGCTACTTGTATGGTAGAAAATTCGAAGTGCTGACAGACCACGCTGCTCTAAGATGGCTTCTCAGCCTGAAGGATCCATCTTCAAGGCTAACTCGATGGGCAATCCGATTATCAGAGTTTGATTTCACGGTTACTCATAAGCCAGGTAAGAAGCACACCAATGCCGATGCATTAAGCCGTCAGGTGAATGTTGTTGCTCAAAACAAAATATATGTTCCACTCATGAGCCGGGACGTTATATTACAAGCACAGCAACAAGACGCTTTCTGCATCGAGCTTATCGAAGGGATAGGCACAGACGCTGCCCGTTATTACAGAATGGATGATGACGATCTCCTGTACTTTGTGAAAGACGGTAAGTGGAGGATAGTAATCCCTCAAAAGATGACTTTCGACATCATAAAGCACCACCATGACACCGTCTTCAGTGGACATCAGGGAATAAAGAGGACACAAGACATAATTAAAGAACGGTATTTTTGGAAAACGATGTTAAAGGACATAGAGAAGTATGTCCTGGAGTGCGATGGTTGCGCTCGTAGAAAACCAGGTCATCGAGTAACGGTACCGATGGGTCAGCATGAACCCACTATGTACCCGTTCGATCAGGTATCAATGGATGTTATGGGACCGTTACCCTTGACCAAGGACGGGAACCGTTATATACTTTCCTTCATAGATTATTTTTCACGGTATTGTGAAGCCATACCGATTCCCGATCAAACCGCGGAAACCATAGCTAGGGAATTCGTGACTAAGATAGTTACACGTTTTGGCACCCCTAAAAGATTAGTCACAGATCAGGGTAGAAATTTTGTATCATCCCTTATGTTAGAAACATGTTAACTTCTGAAGATAAGAAAGATCCAGACAACGCCTCATCACCCGCAATCGAACGGCCGGGTGGAAAGGCTACATCAGACACTAACCAATAGTATAGCTCAATATACCGATAAGAGTCAGAAGGACTGGGACTTGTTCGTACCCTACGCTGTCATGGCGTACAGGAGTACGAGGAACGAAGTCACCGGGTTTTCTCCTCATTTCCTCCTTTTTGGTAGTGAAATGAGACTGCCATTCGACGATGTTATGGAGCCTAGAATAGCAGGGCAGGATTCCGAAAAGAAACAGCAGTTGGCCGATAGGTTGAATGAGGCATATGAGCTAGTTAGGAAAAACAATCAAACGACTACCGACCTACAGAAAAAGTACTATGACAAGGGAACGAAGGAAGTATTCTACGATGTAGGACAGTTAGTATATTTGCATCGGCCTGTGGTAAAGAAGGGAGTAACAAAGAAACTTATCAAGCCCTGGGTGGGACCATATTCCATACTAGAGCGCATAGGCGATGTGAATTACAAACTTCAACTCGGAGCCGGTAAGGATACAATTGTTCATGCCAATAGAATTAAGCCTTGCCGCAAAATTCCTCCGAAGGCTAGGCGTCGAGGAAGATCCGACCGTGGAAGGAGAGACAGTGAGTTAAGTATGGAAGTAGAGAGTGAAGAATCTGCAGTAAAACAATCGGTGACAGGACCTCCGCAGCAAATGCAGCTGCCACCAGAAAATTCACAATCTCTTTCAGCACTGCCACAAATAACAGTGGACGAAGCTCCTCCTTCCAGTCCAGTGAGTACCAGGGGTGAGGATGTTTCGGAGGTGTTGATAGGTGATCAGCACGGTGATACCACGACAGATCTACCGGCTGACGCCACCGGAGACATATCATCAGATGTAACAGTTGATGAATCACGTGACATATCATCTTGTAATGTATCAGGTGAAGAGTGGGTACCCGAAGGCACTTACTTCCAGAAAATTGCTGAGGAAGTCGCTACCAGTGACAACCAAAACCAGTATAATCTAAGACCCAGAAAATCTTAGCTTTGTTGGTAGTAGGCGTAGAGGTTGTCACAGTGTGGTACCGTTATCAAAATCTATCGAAACACACCAATTTATTTAGACTCTCAAAATTCATTACAGATATCGTGCTTACTGTGTGGTGTAGTGTGGCCACAGGACAATCACTTAACAAAGGGCTCGTCTTCCTGAAAGAAAAAGATATTCTCGTTTCCGGGGATTTCTGGACCATTGTTGTCGACGTGACCGTGGACGACTATGCCGACATGGCAACATCTCTCGAGGATATTATCGATTGGGCAAGCGAATACACGGAAGTATTGACACTCCCAGACTGATCCGAGAACCGTGAGTTCGGGAAACTTATAAGGGAAGAACTGAAGCGTATACGAATAGGGATTGAAGAAATTAGGATGGAAATTCATACTTTCAATCAAATGCTACCAACTAGGGGTAGGCGCGGCATGATAAATGCGGGGGGTAAAGTTTTGAAATTCCTTTTTGGGGTGGCCGATGCCGACGACGTGAGCTCGATAAACGACAGGGTTCAAGCTTTGAGTACAACCCAGGATAATATTATTCATGTTGCTGAAGAGCAACTGACAGTGATCCAAAACCTAGACAACCGTATAGAGGAGAATTCAAAACGCATTATTAAGGTTGCGGATTCCTTGAAATTAACCATTAAACAATTCAATATGTTCACTAGCTCAGTAAAGAATATGACATTGCGACTAGCAAATGAATTGAAATATTCCCTTCAAATAACAACGACCATCCGCAATGTCGAAGTAGCTCTTATACATGCAAAACAGAAGCTAATGCAAGTTCAGGAAGCCCTGGATGTTACCGCGAATGGGAGACTTAGCTCCATTTTCATTCCTCCTGCTAACCTTTCTAGGTAGTTACGAGAGGTGGCGCTCTCCATTCCAAATGATGTAAGGCTATTGACCGCCACTAGCGTGGATTCCGTTTATTTATACTATGAGATCGCCACGGTTAAGCCATAGCCACAGCGACAAGCGTTCGCCTGTTTATACACATCCCGCTGAAGGCAGCCAACCGGAATTTCGAATTATTCCGTATACGGTCCCTACCCTACATAGACTCCAAGTTGGGAATGGGCGTGACCGTGGAAAATACCGCTGACTTCCTAGCGATCAGTGGGGACAGGAGCAGGTATGCCTTACTCGGTAGATCTGATCTACAAGGATGTACTTCAGGTACCTTTGTCGTCTGCCCGGCAGACTTTGCTGTATTTTCGCAGACAGTTCCAGCTTGCGAAACGGCCATGTTCCTGGGTAGAGACGAGGAAGCCGCGAGGATCTGCGACCGGCGCATCCTGCCCCATGGATTCACCCCCAGATGGTTCCGCGCACCGGACAAGTCTTTCTGGGTGTATAGTGTATTTAAAGAAACCAACATGATAGAGGAGTGCAGAGCAGCAGGAAATGCTTCCACAAGTACCCACTCAGAATATAAAATTTCAGGGACAGGAGTACTTGTCGGGAAAGCAAACTGTTTGCTATCGAGCAGTGAATTTACGATTTTTCCTTTCACAAATGGGAAAACTTCCATTTATGTAAATATTGATTTGAAAATATCCATACCTAAATTAACAACGTTAATAAGTCCTCGCGAAATAGAGACACTGACTCACCAGACATTGAAGGAAGAACTTCTTGATTCAGTCATAATGAATGATTTGCGTGAGTCAGGCCACAGAGAGACTAGTCTCAAGATTGGGAATTTGCTCCTTAAACTCAAGGAAATAAAAGGAAAAAAGGCAATGAATAGCAATGTCTGGTTTTGGGTGTACATAATCATGGCACTCATAGTTTTTTCTAGTGTTCTAGGTATTGTGGTTTGGAAACGAGATCAGGCTCGCGTTTTCAGCTATGCACGAGCCCAAAGCAGAAAGATCACCACGGAGAGGGTTAATAGAATAAACGAAGCCGGCTTGACCAGGAGACTTTCAACCATACCGAATACAAGTGGCAACATCGAACCGGGAACTTCACACGTGACGGAGGCCAAAATGGGACCACCGACCCCAACTGAGGTGTCCCAGGAGTCTCGGAGGCTGTACAAGTAGGATGCCCGGAAGATGAGGGAAAAGTGAATGGTCACAGTAAATGAACAGTGAAAGATGTTCGTTTTTCAAAGACAATGGTTAAATATCAATATAAGAAGAGATTATATCTTTCCGATAATATGTATTAAATATCCAACTTAAATTCAACGTAATTATATGAAGAATTTCAATTCAAGTTGATGAGCAGTAACAATTAAAGTAGATTGGGATTTATCTAGGAGTAGTTAACCAGTTCACAGACCCCGAGTATATGATAATGTTGAGTATATGATAATGTTAAGTATATGATAATGTTTTGATTTACCAGTAGTAAACTTGCATCTCAAGAATATGTTTTCAATTTGATAGAATGATGATTGAAAATGACGGGATCGCCTGGATCAGCCATCATAGAAGTAATTTTTATATTACATTATTCTAATTGATAACAAATAGGTTCAGGAGAAAGATGAATAGCATCTACACTGGGGGACAGGTAAGCAAGCAGACACTGTTCTTGACAGGAATCTCCACTATGGATGTAGGTATCCTAGTGTGTTCACGTGTGTATACCCCAAGAGGGTACCGCAGCAATGAACTTGGTATGTACATCCGTCTGAAAATAGGTACAAGGCATGTAGACCATAAGAGTCTTGGCAATCAATGTGTGTTCACGTGTGTATACCTCAAGAGGGTACCGCAAAAATGAACTTGGTACATGGAGACGGTTTGTTGTACATTACTCTGAAAGTAGGACCATAAGAGTCTTGACAATCTCAGATAAAAGGTCAAGGTTGACAGGTCGGTTGAGCAAAGCCTCAACAGGTTCTGAGCTACCTTCCTTCATTGTGGATGTAGGCGCGTATTTTTAAATATACTGTTTCAAAGTATAGATTAATTATGGACTAACGGTATTAGATTAGGGAAAGAGCCGAGCGATCCACAGGATCCCCAAATTATTCAATATCAAGCCATAATGAATGATGAAATAATTTGAGTAATGCAATTGAGAATGTATGGGTTTTTATGGGTTTTTCAGTTTTTGGAAAAGAATGTATGAGTAGATATAGCATTCTTTTTTTTAAGAGGGGAGCTGTGATGTAGGGCGCTCATTCTCAATCATTTCCAATCTAGGTTGGCTTTTGGCTAAATTGATTTGAGTGCTTTTATGAAAGGTATACAATAGTTGTTGCATCTTGATAGAACACCTGATGCATCGGACTATTGTACAGCACTACGCATAATATTGCGTATTGAGTGAAATGTCAGCATTCCTCAACTTTTTCCACTAACTTACTTTTGAAGCCGACTACACTCGATCGAAGTCTACTGACGAGTGTATATTGTTAACGCTGCATAAAGATCACGAATGATCGCCCTCAGTAAACTGGTATAAGCTGGAGTGATAGGATGTACCAATGTAAGTAAATTTGAGAATATATTTTATTTTAGTTTTAATAACAATTGTGTTTGCGTATTATTTCGAACCCCCATGTAAAATCATGACAATTTCATGAAAATTTTTTAATGAAATGTTTTCATGAATATTATCAACGGAAATTTTCATCCAACATTTTCAACAAGAAACTCATTGAAAATTTTCGACAATAATTTTTATTGAAAATTTTCGACAGAAATTTTCATTGTAAATTTGAAGTGGCTATCCCACTACCCACGACCGGGTAGTGGGAATAGCAGTACCCGCGCGGGGCGGCTATTCACACTACCCGGCCGTGGGTAGTGGGAAAATTCCCACCGCACGACCCATTGAATCCCTCGTCACGGCCAAAATTCCCTCTCGAACTTGACAACACCCGCGTGATTCCTAGGCGTGGGGAAAGCTCGAGAGGCCGGGCAGAGAGAGAGAGTTGAGGAAAAGAGGAAAGATCGAGAGATGAGATAGAGAGGGAAGGAGATGCGGAAGGAGAGGAGGAGGAGAGAGGAGAGCGAATGAGAGAGATGACCGAAAGAGGGAGCGAGAGAGTGAAAGAGATGAGCTGCGGTAGAGGAATCTCGGAGAAGGGTGAGAGAGGAGAGCAGGAAGAGAGATGAGAGGACATGTGTGTGAGACGTGAGCCGAGGGTGGAGAGCAGAGACTGTAACGTTGGAGAGGGAGGTGAGTTAGGCGACAGAGGGAGAAGAGAGAGGAGCACGGAGGAGAGAGAGTGGTGATGAGAGAGAGACGAGTCGTGAGAGATGAGAGGAGATTGGCAGATGAGAACGAGAGAGGGATTGATACTGAGAGAGAAGAGAGAGTGAGGGATGAGAGAGATAGTGGCAGAGAGAGAGAGAGAGATGAAGAGAGTCGAGACGCGTGAGAGACGAGAGAGAGAGATGAGTGAGGAGAGAGAGAGAGAGATAGAGAGAGAGAGAGAGTGAGAAAGAGAGAGAGAAAGAGGCAGAGATAGAGAGAGAGAGAGAGAGAGTGAGAAAGAGAAAGAGACTGAGAGTGAGGGCGAGAGCGAGAGAGATAGAGATAGGGGAAGAGGGAGAGAGAGAGAGAGAGAGAGGAGAGAGAGAGAGAGAGATAGGCAGCGAGAGAGAGATAGAATGGGTAGGTAGGCCCACGATCGGTATGATCTGAAGTCTGATAATAGGCCTAGGCAGTAGGCTTAGACCAATTTGGGCTAATAACGCTGATAAAACGGCGAGTAACTTGTACACATACAAAATGGCACTACAGCGATGCCAAA
>OU015464.1:34952689-35154149 GCA_907164805.1 Brachyptera putata
TTACCCGGCTTTGCCGCCTGTAGGTTCGAGTAGTGAACCTGGTCGGGTTGCTTATCACGAAAGCGTTCAAAAAATGCGTCCTTGAAATCTTTATAACTTACCTCGGAAGACTGAAGGGCAACCGTACTACTCATGAATTGGGCCGCTGCACCCTTTACTTTAAGACCAATGATTTCGATCTTATCGCGGTCATCCCAGTTTCCTAATCGGGCTGCTTTTTCGACAGCGCCGAAAAAATCTGACACTGCCACACTGGACGTTTCCCCTTTCCACGTGTCGATTAGATTACTCACAGACATATCCTTTAGTTTAGCTGTCAATCCCACAGTTCGAGTCTTATCATCTTTTAATCTCGCTATCTCCTCGTTCAAGCTCCTGATTTGATCGCTCAACTGTGCTAAGTCAAATTGGGAAACCGCCATGTTCATAGGTAATTCTTGAAAATAATTCAATTTAAAATAAAGGAAAAAATTAGACAGCAAGCGTCATTCTTCACCGTGATATCTATTCAAGGAATTACATAACCCTTCTTATCCTGACATTCGAGATTGTCATCCGCGTTAACAAATGGCATCCTATAGGTCGCTTCAAAATTATTTTTAATAATTCAAATAACTTTTCGTTTCTATTTTTCCTGTATTCCAGAATTCTAAGATGAATCACTTGCAGTGCACCTCATACATCTTCTATCCGTCTATCATGAAATCCGATGACGAGTTCTTTCGACCTATGATTTGACATTTCAAATTAACAACTAGAAAATAAAAAAAATTGTTTCATTTTAAACTACCGTACTTGTCATTAAAACTCGCGAAAGCTAACAACGAATCCATAAACATTCATCCCGAACTCTATCAGCCAAAATCCAGCTGTCATGTCAGTTTGACAGTGACAGTGACAGTGACATTGACATTATCTACCACGTGTGACATGCATGTAGCGCGAAATTAAAAACTACTTCAAATCTAGCTACTCACCGGAAGACGAGCAGAGATTGCACGTGCAACATCGCGAACTTTAAAACCGCAACGCGACAAAATAGCATATCTCGTACACCATACACTAACACGTATTCTCCGTTTACAATCGCGCATATAATCTAACTACATACTTTTCAACACGCGTTCTTAACACAACATTTCTATAACGAATAAATTGATTCGCCATTAAAAATCACTATTAGAAAATAACACTCGAAAATGCGAAACTTCACGAGCATGATACGGCCTTCATAATCCAACACTGACTGTAGGCCTACCCTGGCATCCCTACTTCGAATCCAATAATCGATTCACCGATTTTCAATAACTATTGATAATTCCAAAATTTATTGGGTGATCTCCTTGTTGCAGAGATCCCACCGCTGTCACCAAATTTGTCATGATTTTACATGGGGTTCGAAATAAGACGCAAACACAATTGTTATTAAAACTAAAATAAAATATATTCTCAAAGTTACTTACATTGGTACATCCTATCACTCCAGCTTATACCAGTTTACTGAGGGCGATCATCCGTGATCTTTATGCAGCGTTAACAATATACACTCGTCAGTAGACTTCGATCGAGTGTAGTCGGCTTCAAAAGTAAGTTAGTGGAAAAAGTTGAGGAATGCTGACATTTCACTCAATACGCAATATTATGCGTAGTGCTGTACAATAGTCCGATGCATCAGGTGTTCTATCAAGATGCAACAACTATTGTATACCTTCATAAAAGCACTCAAATCAATTTAGCCAAAAGCCAACCTAGATTGGAAATGATTGAGAATGAGCGCCCTACATCACAAAATCAAAAAATGTTTATGGGAAACTTTCAAATTGGGAATTTTCAAATCTTCTCATTTTCAATTAAAATTCAAATCGAAAATTTACGATGAAAGTTTTTGTTGAAAATTTCCAATGAAAATTCATGTCGAAAATTTTCAATAAAAAATTTGTTGAAAATTCTAAATGGAAATTTTTGTTGAAAATTTTCGTCAACTATTTTTATTGAAAATTTTTCTTGAAAATTTTTGTCAACCATTTTTATTGAAAATTTTCATTGATAATTTTCATTGAACATTCACTTTGGAAATTTTTGACGGAAATTTTGAACGAAAAATTTCAATGAAACTTCTTTTCAAAATTTTCATTGAAAATTCCTGGCGAAAATTCGCAATGAAAATTCCTGTCGAAAATTTTCAATGATGATCCCTGTCGAAAATTTTCAATGAAAACTTTTGTTGAAAATTCTCAATGAAAATTTTTGTTGGAAATTCTTAATGAGAATTTGATTGATCACCTTCAAACATTTTTGTCGAAAATTTTCAATGAAAATTCCAGTCGAAATTTTTCAATGAAAATTACTGTCGAAAATTTTCAATGAAAATTCTTGTCGAAAATTTTTTGGAGGATTTTTGTTGAAAATTCTTATGAGAAATTTCTATTGCGAATTTCCATTGAACACAATCATACAGAATTTACGATGGACATTTTTATAGTTATTAAATTCTCCATGAAAATTCGTGAAAAAAATATTTAATAAAATTACTTGTCTTTAAAGTTCAATGAAGATTACTGTCGAGAATTTTCGATGAAAATTGTTGTCAAAAATTTTAGTTGAAAATTTTCGATGAAATTTTCATTTCAAGATTTTCATTTAAAATTTCCATGAGGAGTTCCTATTGCAAATTTACATTGAACATCATCATTGAGAATTTTTAATCAAAATTTTTGTCGAAAATCTTCAATTAAAATTCCTATCGAAAATCTTCATGAAAGTTTTTGTTGATTATTTTCGATTAGAATTTTTGTCAAGAATTGTCATGAAGAATTTTCATTGGAGATGTTTAGACAAGTATTTCTATGGAAATTTTCGAAAGGAATTTTCATTAAAAATTTTCGACAGGCATTTTCATTGGAAATTTTCGACAAAAATTTTCATAGAAAATTCTCAATGATGATGTTCAATGTAAATTTATGAAATTGATGGAATCTCATGTAATTTTCAACAAAAATTTCCGTTCCAAATTGTCCACAATAATTTTCGAAGAAAATTTCCGACAGGAAATTTATTCAAAATTTCCAATCAAAATTTTCATCGAAAATTTCCGACTCGAGTTTTCATTGAAAATTTTCATCCAAAATTTTCTATGATGTTAAATGAAAATTTTCAATAAAAAACTTTCATGAAAATTTTAAACAAAAATTTTCATTGAGAATTTTAGACAAGAATTTTTATAGAAAACTATTCGGAAGAATTTATATTGAATATTATCGACAAGAATTTTCATTGACATTTTTCGATAATGTTTTTGATTGAAAATTTCCGGAAAATATTTTTGTCTAAAATTTTCAATGTGAATATTTGTTGAAAATTTTCAATGAAAATTGTCAACAGAAATTTTCAAAAATCATCATTCAAAATTTTCGACAGGAATGTCCATTGAGAATTTTCGACAGGTAATTTCATTGAACATTTTCTACGAAAGTTTTCATTGGACATTTCCGACAGGAATTTTCATTAAAAATTTTTGACCAAAATTTTTATCAAAAATTGTTGACTGGAATTTTCATTGGAAATTTTCGACAAAAATTCTCATAGTAAATTCTCAATAATAATGTTCAATGGAATTTCAAAATAGAAATTTCTCATGAAATTTTCAACAAAAATCTTCAACAGAAATTTTCATCCAAAATTGTTGACAATAATTTTCAATTAAAATTTTCGACACTAATTTTCATTGAAAATTTTCGACAAGTATTTTCATTGAAAATTTTCAACGAAAGTTTTCATTGGACATTTCCGACAGGAATTTTCATTGAAATTACCGACCAAAAATTTTATCAAAAATTGTTGACAGGAATTTTCATACAAAATTCTCAATGATGTTCAATGAAGATTTCCAATAAAATTTCTCAATTGTCATCAGAAATTTTCAATACAAATATCCAATGCCAATTTTCAAAGAGAATTGTCAATAAAAATTCAAAAAAATTAAATTTCAACAAAAATTTTCAATACAAATTTTCAACAAAAATTTTCGACAGAAATTTTCATCGAGGATTTTAACAAAAATGTTCATTGAAAATTTTCGACAAGAATTTTCATTGAATTTTTTCAGTGATGACGGTCAATGAAAATTGTCAATAAAAATTTCTCAAGAAATTTTTTATATCAATGAGTGCGAGGGAGAGCACCTGTGTGTGACGTCATGATGCAGCAGGAGGTTGTAGGCACTGCGACACCGGGAAGGCGAGCTAACAGAGCGGTCAGCGGTCATTTGGACAGAAGCCTTCTAGCAATGAGCGCGAGGGAGAAGCCGTCTAGACGGACATCAGCCTTGTTGTTGTTGTTGTTGTTGTTGTTGTTGGGCGCCGCGGAAGGAAAAGTGTACAGTGAAACGGAACTGGAAGCGTATCTGAGAGATGATTACGAAAGAGAAGTTAACAAAAATTGCCATGAATATGAATTATTGTATTGGGCTACTCAAACTGACTTGGGAAATGTTGCTAAAGCAGAGGCACTGGTGAGTATCACACTATTAATAGAAAATGAGAAAAGTATACCATACATAATTCGATGAGCGTAGCGTAGTATTCCATTTGACATACGGGAATACATGTCAGGACAAAAGACCAATCGACTTGACACTTTTTCTGCATATTGTTGTCACATATCAGAATAGACGAGATTGTTTTTCAAAAGAATCAGTATAACGGTTTTTCCGGGGAATAACAGAAAGATTAACAAAATATTTTCATATAATGGTAATATATATATATATATATATATATATATATATATATATATATATATATATATATATATATAATATATATATATATATATATATATATATATATATATATATGTATATATATATATTTATATATATTATGTATATTATTATTTAAATATATATGTATAGGCCTATATATATATATATATATATATATATATATATATATATATATATATATATATATATATATATATATATATATATATATATATATATATATATATATCCTATAAAAAAAATATACAAAAAAGTATTAATGTCAGCAAAACAACTAGAAGTACAAAATAAGATTAATAATTGTGATTAAAAAAAAAATCAAAAATTATATGGGAAATGATACAAAATAAATCGAGTCAAAATAAAAGAGATGAAAACGGAAATATTAAAATAAAAAATAATGACTTGACCCTTTCAGAACCAATGAAGATATCAAATGCATTTAATTATGAATACGTTACTGTTGCACAAAAATTGACATGTAATCAGAATGATACGAATGCTTATCTGAAGTACATGAATATTGCCCAAATAAATGCATTCAATTCGATATACTTTGATAAAACTAATAAATTGGAAATATTGAGAATAATTTATAAATTGAAAAACAAAAAGTCGAGTGGAATAGACGATATTCCTGTATCACTCATTAAAAAATGGATTACTGGTATCATAGAATAAAGAAATACACATTTCTTTATTCTATGCTGGTATTGTGAACCCTTTGGAAAATATTTTCAACTCTTGCATTGCCAATGGTATATTTCCGAACAAACTCAAAAGATCTAAAATTATTCCAATCTTTAAGATTGGAAAAAAAGAGGAAATTGGAAACTATCGTCCAATCTCTCTATTACCAGCCTTTTCAAAAATATTAGAATCAATAATACACGTAAGATTACCCAATTTCTTAGAACAAGAGAAATTGCTCTCTGAAAATGGTTTCTGAAAGAATAGATCCACTACATGTACTATTGGTTATTTGATTCAAAATTTAATTAAAGGAATAGAGAATAAAGAACAAGTTCTCGCTATATTTTGTGGATTATCAAAAGCTTTCGACTGTATTGACCACACAAAATTGTTAAATAAATCGAGATATTATGGTATACGTGGTGTAGCACATGAATTAATTGAATCTTACTTGACAGGTAGAACACAGCAAGTAGAACTGACACATTATAATGAAAATAACAAAGAAATTAAATACCTATCTGATTCCATGAGAGTTATAGCAGGAGTTCCCCAGGGATCAATTTTGGGTCCACTCCTGTTTATCATATTCACAAATGATTTGCCAAAAATTATGGGAAATTCAGAACTGTATGCGGACGATACTAGTTTCATCATCAGAGAAATGACTAGTAACCTCTTGAAGGTGAAGTCGGAACAAATCATAGCTAAAGCTACAAATTGGTTTAATGAAAACAAATTTATTCTTAACTAAAATAAAACTAATTTTATTCATTTTGAAGGTACAAATACTCAAAGTCAAGCATATTCTAAAATAGATATTATTGACAATGTGATTGATTCTTCAAAATTAGTTAAAACTTCAGAAATGAAATTTCTTGGGGTCACTATAGACGAACACCTAAATTGGAAGCGTCATTGTGAAATACTAGCAACTAAATTAAGTTCAGCTTACTTTGCTTTGAAATCTATCAAGTTGACAACCAATTAGAAAATAGCCCGTATTGCAAACTTTGCTGCTTTTGAATCGCACATGCGGTATGGTATATAATTTTGGGGTTATTCCACTGATTCAATTAAAATGTTCAGATTACAAAAACGAGCAATAAGAAATATTATAGGTCTGAGACAAGGAAAAAATTCTTCCAATAAACCCCACTGCAAAAACCTCATTTTCTAAAACATAAAATTTTAACTTTTTACAGTATATATATATATAATGCAGTCAATATTAATTAGATGAGCGTAGCAAAGATTTTCACTCAAGTCTTACGAAGCTTTGTCTGTGCGTTTTTTTGTTTGTTTTTTTGTTTGTTTGTAAACACTGCACAAGTCGCAGAGTTTGACCGATCGACATGAAACTTTTTTTTTATATGCAAACTTATCCAACTTGGAACTGTAGAGTTTTGAGATCTAATCGGTTGGACTATTTTTGAGAAACATCATTTAGAAGTTTCTAAAAACCCCATAAGATTTGGCTGAGCGGAAAAAATTGAAAAATAAAATCTCTTCAATATGATTCAAATTTTCCACAAATGTGAACACCAGAATAATATACATGAATAAAAATTTGGTTTGATATTCGGATCAGCCGTTTTGGAGAAAATAATATAATAAATGTATTTTATTCGTCGAAAAGATAGAAATATTAGTTGAAAAATGTTGCATTGTCGAAGTCACGGCTTTCTAGATTCATTGACATTGGATGCAGTTCATTTCAAATGATCAAGGTCTGTAAAGTTTTCTATTATACTTTATATAGACATCTCGCTCATCGTACAACGCACATCCTGCGTTTGCCTAGTTACAAAGAAATTTCTTCACAGTCAAACTTTAAATAAAAACAAACATGAACATGATACGAGGCAGAAAAAAGATCTCCATTCTAAAAATATCGATCCAAATTAACACAATTTAACTCTAGTTATTTATGAAAAATTATATAATAAACTTCCGAATCATATCAAAAATATTGAAAAAAGTGAAACTTTTCAATACAGATTGGAATGTCTTTTATTAGAAAAAGCCTATTATAATATAGAGGAATATCTTGTTGATAAAAATTTAAGTTGATACAAACAAAATCAAAATCACTCTGCGAAGCGAGCAAAATATCTAATTTCTTCATCTTAATTATTAACAAAAAATTACATTTACAATTCATTTTTTTTTAAATTCATTTTTCATCTATGAATGTCTTTTTCTAGAGTAATAACATTCAATTTATTATTGTCCATCGTCATTGTATGGAATTATCTAATATTCAATATGATACTAGTTTCGTGGGGTGAGACGTATTTGGTTTATTTTAATTAATCATTTATTTATATATATATATATATATATTATAAATAGAATTACCCAGGTCTGTCCTTCTTTCCTGCGGTCACACAAGGTTGCGGAAGTACACGCTAGATGGCAGACACTCCGCTGTCTGGTACCGTTGTGCATGACACGTCACACAGTCGAATCGTGTGAGGGGGAAGGGGGGGAGACAGAGAGGAAGTGTAATGCAGAGTGAAAAAAGAAGAGCAAGACAGAGAGAGAGAGAGAGAGAGAGAGAGAGAGGGAGAGATAGAGAGAGAAAGGGGAGAGGGGGAGGGAATCGATGACAGGAGGGCATGGAGAGGAGGAGGAGGAGGTGGGTGAGGAGAAGTCGAGTGAGGAGGGGTAGTGGGGAGGGAGGTAGCGTTAATAGGAGAAAAGGAGAGGCCCGTGTTTCTCAAACACGGGGTGACAGCTAGTATATATATATTTACTCCAACAACAATATAAGAAACCAATATTAACATCAATAACACAATATATATATATATATATATATATATATATATATATATATATATATATATATATATATATATATATTGTGTTATTGATGTTAATATTGGTTTCTTATATTGTTGTTGGAGTAAATCGTGTATATGTAATATATTTTTTCCTTTTGTGTATCATAGTCATATAATTTATCATATAATTTTCCAAACACCTTTATAATAAGGTAATGATTTTGTAAATTTTTTTGGAAATAAAGCAATTATTATTATTATTATTATTATTATTAGGGCCTATTATCATTATGGCGTGTTTCTAAGGGGTGGGTAACAAAAGAGTTGAAACAATGTTTCGAAGCAAGGGATGAACTTTATAGAGAAGTTTCAGCTAATAATATGGAAAAGAAGGCAAATTTGAGGGCAACATATAATAAGTATAGAAACGAGGTGAATAAAAAAATTGATAAGGTCAAAACAACTTTTTTTAGGAATAAATTTAATGAAATTAAAGAAGATATGAAAGCGACATGGAATCAGATCAATTTAGTTGTTGGGAAGAAAGGCAACGCTACTGTAGATGAAATAATAATGAAACACATGGGAAAGACCAAAACTACCATGGAAATTGTCAATAGATTTGCTCACTCATTCATTAATGATATTGAAATTTCAAGGCATAATTGTGACAAGTCATTGAGTACTTGTTCAAACGATGTAGCAACACAGTCGTTCTACTTACCTCCAATAACAGCCAATATTGTTGAACTAATAATTACGTCGATGAACATTAACAAATCACCTGGCATTGATGGTATAAGGGTTGAAGATTTGCATACAATTAAACATAAAATAAGTCCGTGCATTGCTAAATTAATAAATACTTCATTAAAAGTCGGAGAAATACCTGATATGCTTAAAACATCAATAATAAGGCCAATTTATAAAAGTGGTAACCACTCGCAATATAATAACTACCGACCTATTGCCTTGCTTCCATCCATTGAAAAAATATTAGAGAGATACGTAGCAACTTGTCTAGTCGATTATTTGAATAAATTCAATATTTCAAGTGCCCAGCAGTATGGTTTTAGGAAGAAACTTAGTACGACCTCATTGCTGGGAACATTTTCTGAGTGGTCTAATAATAAACTAAACGATAATAAGCACATAATATCGATTTTTATAGATTTTAGTAAAGCGTTTGATACTCTGAAACACGATATATTAATGCAGGCTTTAGCCGATATTGGTGTTCGTGGTCCAGTTTATAATTGGTTTCTAAATTATTCAGCAGACAGAAAATTAGTTGTTAGTGTTAATAAGACTCAAAGTACTGTATTAAAATTTAAATCTGGAATACCACAAGGTTCAATTCTCGGTCCTACACTCTACTTGATATATGTTAATAATATTTTAAAGGAATTAAGTGAATGCAAAGCTTTCCTATATGCCGATGATCCAGCTATGATGGTGGCACACGTGAATTTGAACATGGCTGAATCTATTTTACAAAATGAATTCAATAAGTTAATAAGCTGGACACATGATAGAGGCTTAATTATAAATTCCAAGAAAACGAAATTATTGCATATTAGAACACCCAAGCAAACAACGAGGGAATATTAATACAATTTCACACATGCGATTGTCTTGAAAAGCATCAACATTTTAATCACGTATGTGTATGCAACACTTTTATTGAGAATGTTCAAAGTGTTAAATATTTAGGTATGCATATTGATTGTCATTTAAAGTGGAACATACATATTGAACAGCTACGGAAAACAATTAAGATCATGTTCATTTAAAATGTATCAGTTGAGACCTTATCTTCCTCTAAATACATTAACAATCGTTTATTCGGCCATAGCAGAAAGCATAATTCGATACGGAATTCAGATCTGGGGAACTGCTGCTGACACTTACATTCAAACAATAATTAGCGTACAAAAATCTATCTTGAAAAACATGATTCCATTTTATATACAAATTCCCCGGGACAATTTATTTATTCATTGTAATATCTCATCGGCTAGAAATGTATTCAACTATACAATAATGATTCAAAATTACTTTTCGGAACAAAATAAACAACACCCAAATCATGTATATAGCACAAGGAATAAAGTAAGCGAGTATTGCATTGTACCTACCTATATAAACAATTATGGTAAACGACTTTTGAAAATATCTGTACCAACTTTATTAAATGCTATGCCAGCATATCTTCGTAATATAAAAACTATGTCTCAGCTGAAAACGGGTTATAAATTGTGGCTTATGTCCTTAAATTAGAAGTTTACATCAATTTAATTTGTTTTTCACTGTAATACGATGTTAAAGTTGACTAAAACGTGTAATTTTTGTTTTAATTTTTTTGTCTCATTTCTAGGAATTAAAATTCCAATTCGATTCTGTTTTTTTTTTTTTCTCTAACTTTTCTGCAAATGATTCATTATAATATGTATATATAATTATATTTCTTTTTTTGTGTGTTATTCTATTATTCAATGATATATCTGTGCTCAATGAGTCACGAGAAAAATGTTTATGTTAATTATATTGATTATTCTGCTGACAAGCTGCTATTGTAGCTAAGCGGAAATTATATTTTATACAATTACTGTTTTTTTGTGTGAATAATAGAAAAAATATATATATATATTATTATTATATATCAGTGGCGTACCAAGGATATTAGGTTAGGGGAGGGGGGAAGGATTTTGAAAGGGCGCCATGCATGAACCTTTGATAAAAAATGTAAAATTGTGCATGAATATACTTATAACTACAAGTGCTAGTCTAGAGCAAGTCATAAGGACTGCGAAGCCGGCGTTTATTTGAGAATACTACGATAAATGTCATATAAGAACAGTTGTGTAACGACCGGTTACCGCGAAATGGTGACCCGTAGGAGGGCAAGGGTGGAAAGCAACCTTCTGGCCCCGCAGGAGATTTGTTTGAAATTGTACACTTCTCCAGTATGGTTTAACGTGTTTCAGATGAGATTAGGATGCAATAAAATTATCTTCTCATAGAACTAGAGTACAGCCAATTACAGTTATTGTATAACTGTAGGGTGGTTCTGTCGTTTTTTTCAGCGCTCCGGTCAAGGACTCAATTGTGAGCCTCCAAAACTAAGTGTGCATATATAGTGAAGGTGAATGCAAGGGAGGGGAGAATTAAGCCACGCAGGGAAGTTTTAGAAATTTTACGCTTTTCAATTCGATTCTACGTGTTTTGGGAACTACACGAAGTTTCTCGAATACATCGATTCTTTATCGTGGTAAGAAGGCTAATTTTGCTTATGACTGTTCCAAGCAAATAAAACAACAAATCAGTCTATTATTGATGACGATATATAAATATTAAATGAAAACATTCACTTCATCCAATAATGTAAATTGAATAGAATTTTATTCATAGAATGTCATAATGAATAATATGTCACAATTGGGCGCCGATAACGCCCGTTTACCTACAATCTATACGACAGTTCTGTTCTTGAAGCGAAGTTTCGTGTCAACTTGCAAGTCTTAGAATGCTTTCATTAGGGCGCTGTGATGACGGCTGAGGGCGCACCCATGCGCCCAATTCACAATTCCCTCATATACGACAAAATAACAACCACCAGCTGCAAATCTGTGTTATTATACTGTCTATAAGGAACTCCAAGAAAATACTTCCGCGATATGCCCATGAATACTTCGGAAAATGATAATGAAAGGCAGCTCAATTTTCATTATTAGTCACATATACAAATACGTCAATTCCACCAGTGAAATGTGTATTAACAGAATTATCTAAAAGAGCGCCATGCACACAAAAAGGCGCCCAGGGGAGGCACGTGCCCCCCCTGGACCCCCCCTGGGTACGCCACTGATATATATATATATATATATATATATATATATATATATATATATATAAATATATATATATATATATATATATATATATATATATATATATATATATATATATTAGTGATGCCTTCGGGTACCCGGGTACCCGGGTCGGGTACGGGTAATGCATTACCCGGGTAATATTCTGTATTCTGTTTGGTTGTGCTAACCAGTACCTATAATATAGAAAATAACTTTTATAAATCACTCAAGCTACCGAGAGAAATTCAACTTCGCATTCTACATAAGTTTTTTCACCTACCTTCCCAGACCTCCCTCAACTTGTCATAATGCGCTCGTCAAATCTAGTCGCACCACCTACCGTTATCTGTGGTCACACGTGCAGTGTACTGAATCCCTCTCCTGTCAACCGATCTCTAGTTGCCGTGCCAAATACTATTCTTTACCGAAAACTGAGGAGCATATATAGTCATATAGTTTTTAGTTTTTAGTTTTATATAGTTTTTTAAATTACCCGGGTAATACCCGGGTAATTTCGGCGGGTACCCGGTTCCTCATTTGTTACCCGAAGGCATCACTAATATATATATATATATATTAAATTATTATTTACCTTTAGTGTGTTCTGTAATTGAATACAAAATTGTGATAATGTGTATAATTTTGAGTTCATATTAAAGATATTTTTTTCGAGAGATTTTATTTTCGAGAGATTTTTCGAGAGATTTTTCGAGAGATTTTATTTTATTTGGGGTTTTATAAACTTGGGGATGATATTTCTCAGCAGAAATGATTCAGCCGGTACGATCCCAAAACTATCCCCGTCAAGTTGGCCACGCGCTCGTGTGAAATCAAATTTTAACAAATGTCATTCGTTAGTGCAGATTAGTGCCGCAAATAAAATCGTTAGTGCTATTAGAGTGCCAACTTCACGTTGGCCCCGCACATGATCGGAAATTGAAATTTTTGGCGCCATCATCTTGGATTGTTTTAGTGCTCGTTAGTGCCATTCATTTGATCGTTAGTGGTAGCTTAGTTTGGTCACAATTTAAATGTACAAAGTCGATATTTAATTTGGCGTCGGTGCTATCTATGTGTGTGGTAGCCCAGCACTTGAGCAATTATAGCGTTTTCATGGCATAGTCTTCGTTAGCGCCGGTAAGTGCCACAAAAATTATTATTTGTGCTAGCTTTGTTTGGTCACAAATTAATTTAAAAAATCGATATATAATTTTCGACGGTGCCATCTATGCGGGGCAGCCTTTATTTTTTAATTGAATAAACTGAAAAACAACAAGAATTATTATTAGTAGCATCATTATTATCGCATTTCAATTATTTCAAAATACTGGAAATGCCAAACAAGTAACTGGACGAGGAAATCTCAATAAATAAAAAGTCAGCTATTTAATAACTTGTGTTTAATTATGCAGTCATTACTCATTTTCATCTTCATCTAGGCCTACTATATGCAACGAATGTACAAACAAGGATTGAAGTATTATATGTCATAATATCTGACAATCCCAAGTCAGTATCAAACTCATCAGAATCAGAATAAGTTGGATAAGTTTTCGTATAAAAACAAGTTTCATGTCGATCGGCCAAACCCTGCGACCTGTGCAGTGCTTAGGACAAAAAATAATAACAATAAAAAAAAAAAGCGCACAGACAAAGCTCCGTAAGAGTTGAGTGGAAATCTTCGCTAACGCTCACCTAAAAACGTATCCACTTCGTTTTGTGAGGTTATGTTGACTATTAAAGTGCTCGCTAACTCTTAGAAGGTGCTTATACCAGCCTCTAACTAACCTATCTCTAAACTACCTTTAGTGGCCAGTCAGCAGGTCACAAGACGCCTGCTAACGTTAGTAGGTTACTAAACAAAATTAAGTGGGTAGTTAAATATTTAGAGGGAGGTCATAAGACCGGGCCTGAGTCTACATTAATGCCACACAAATTATCGGGGCTGCCCCGCGCATACATAGCACCGTCGCCAAATTATACATCGAAATGTAAATTAATTAGACGAGCTTCAGCGAGGATTCAATTCGACATATGGTACTGAAAAAAATTAGTGTTCGTTTTTTTTTTTTTTTATATTTTTTTTGTCGGTTCTCGACAGATTAAACGGCTACAGTTATCAACTTCAAACTTAATTTCAAAATGGTTCCTCATCTAACTTAATTAGATCTGTATAGTTTTGTGGCATTATCGGGGGATGACTTTTTTTCTATGAATTTTAGAAATTTCAAAAATACCTATTAGAATAACATAGCGGAAAAAAAGAGAATATTTTTATTTTCAAAACAATATAATTTTGCGTGAAGTTGAATTACATTAAGATACACATTTCTAAAAAAAAATTCCACTTGATCGGGTTAGCCATTTTGAAGAAAAAAACATAAAATGTGCTAAATTGGTACCACTCGAAGCAGTTTTTACCCACTACCTGCACGTCTAGCAACGCATATATGGCGTTTTCCTAGTAGCACTAACGAAGCACTAACGAATGGCATTTGTTAACAATGGATTTCGCACATGTGCGTGGCCAACTTGACGGAGTCTCGAAACAACTCATTCCGAGTGGGATAAGTCTGCGTGTCTCAAGTCGATCCTGCGACCTGTGCAGCGGTACAAACAAACAGAAACAAAACACAGACCAAGCTCCATAAGAGCGGGATGGAGGTCTTCGCTAAACGCGTTATGTGTTTCCGCGTTGATGGATGAGCTAATAAAAATGAAATTGTATTCTTTCAAAAAGTGATATCAAGTTGATGTTTTGACGGCATTCAAGTTAAAAATCAATCTCTCCATTCGGTTGGTTTATTTCGTAGACTATTCTAATGAAGGAAATATTAGATGCAATTTAATAGTATAGGTGATATTAGACTCCTTTTATATTCATTATTCATTCTCAATAATAATTTCTTCGATAATAAAGAAGGTCTTGTTTTAATCTTTCTTCATTAATTGGTGACACCTGTTGCTTGGATTTAATTGGTTTTCTTAGGCCCGGTTTTACGAATCTTAGTTAAGTACTAATCCACTAACCATTTGTTAAAGGTACGAAAATATCATATGTATCCAATGGTGATAACAAGTTAATCCGCTAACTATTGCTTAATCCACTAACTATCGATTCGTAATACCGGCCCTTAATAGCTTTGAACGATGTAGAAAAATTTCATTTTATAATGTTTTTATATCAAAACGACTGATTGGATTTCAGTGAAAGTTTGGAATAATGTGTATCATTATATTGATATTTGGTGAAAATTTGAATTTTTTGAAGGATATTTTCTGTACGAAAATTCTTCTCTGGCTTATTCTTAAAGGGAATTTGGAAACTGGAAAATTAGTTTTCTCAGAAGTGGTGCAACCGATTGCGCATGAAAAACAATTGGATTCAATTCAGATGATGACACTTGGGCATGCCAAGTTTCAATTGAATTTGAATTTTCGTTTGACCTGAAGAGAGCGAAAAAAAAATGTACTTTTTTTCGAGTCAAGTGAAATTGAGTCTTCGCTTCGCTCATCCAATTAACTTGTATCAACCCTTCATAGCAATGCCATTTTAGTAACAAATAATAATCAGCATAACTTATATCTTTGTGTTAAACTTGGTCACAGCAGACAGAACCCTTTTTAATCTAATGTATTAACACTTCCTCTGTCTGCGAAATTCGTGTACGAATGCATTATTCTTGCCAATTAAACAACTTCAAACATACCCTGTATTCACTCAAATCTACGTGAGGTTATTTGGATATTTAACAATTTGGAATTTAAATATTTGGGAAAATATTTCAATTTGTTAATTTGAATAGATATGCGTCGAGTACACGGGATACAATTAATGCTGATATGAATAACTTGATAAAGACGAAGGAAGTTTTGTAAACAAAGTAAGACTTACTAGATCTGTGCTGAGATAGGAGAAAGAGAGAAATAATAGATAGTAACAAACACCGATAAACGTAACGAGGAGAAAAGGTAAGGTAACAAAAACATTTTTTCTGTTTTTTAAGACAGTACAATCCATATTTAGAAAATACTCCGCATGAATGACACAGTTGACCTGATGATGTTTATTCACTGACGAGTCGGTTTCAGAAGATAGAACAAGGGAACATTACCACAGTAGTTACGTAAGGCATTTGTTCACATGCATTGGCAGATACTAGGAAAACGCCATATATGCGTTGTTAGACGAGCGGATAGTAATAGTATGGGTAAAAATGGGTAAAAACTGCTTCGAGTGGTACCTATTTAGCACATTTTATATTTTTTCTTCAAAATTGCTGACCCGATCAAGCTGAACATTTCCAGAAATGTGTATCAAAATGTAATTCAACTTCAAGCAAAATTCCATTTTTTTGGAAAATAAAAATGTTTTATTTCTTTTCCGCTGTGTTATTCTAATGGGAATTTTTGAAATTTCTAAAATTCCTAAACAAAAACTTACTCTCCGATAATGCCACAAAACCATACAGATCCAAGTTAGACGAGGAACGATATTGAAATAAGTTTGAAGTTGATAGCTGTAGCCGTTTGACCTGTGGAGAACCGACAAAAAAACATAAAAAAACTTAAGAACGAACACCATTTTTTTTCAGTATGTCAAATTGAACCCTCCCTAAAGCTCGTCTGAAAAACAAAGTTGGTTGTATTTTCTTCAATTGCAACGAACGATCGGGTCACCTTGACGTGGTGTGGGGGTAGCGTGACCCCGTGATCTCCAGAGCTGTCGTCGGGAGTAATTTATTTGCTCCCAGCAGGGTCACTCATGGCGTTAAGGTCTGGAGTGAGAGTCCAGACCAAGCTCGGACCGTCTCGGTCGAGTGGAAGCGACCGGAGTATATGAGGGAGTACTGAACCTTGCGTTTATATTTTCATTTTATTTCGTTTTCGTGTAATTCATTCTCTCCATGCATCGTCTTCTTCCATTTATTAGACGAGCTTTAGCGAGGATTCAATTTGACATACTGAAAAAAATTGATGTTCGTTTTTTTTTTTTTTTTTCATGTTTTTTTGTCGGTTCTCCACAGGTCAAACGACAATAGCTATCAATTTCAAACTTTTTTTCAATATGGTTCCTCATCTATCTAAGTTCTGTATAGTTTTGTGGCATTATCGAATGGTAACTTTTTTCTTATGAATTTTAGAAATTACAAAAATACCCATTAAAATAACACAGAGGAAAAAAAGAAAATATTTTTAATTTCCCAAAAAAATGAAATTCTGCATGAAGTTGAATTACCTATTGATACACATTTCTAGAAATTTTCAGCTTGATCGGGTGAGCCATTTTGAAGAAAAAACATAAAATGTGCCAAATTGGTACCACTTGAAGCAGTTTTCACACATTTTTACCAATACTATTATCGTCCGCTCGTCTAACAACGCATATATGGCGTTTTCCTAGTTTTATTCTATTTAATATAATCTTCTCTCGATCCCGCTCCCTCCATATGCTTGGAGCATCTACAAACGTTTGTATTTTTATTTCATTTCGTTTTCTCTACCCTTTTCTCTTTATCTATCGTCTTCTTTTATTTTTATTCTTTTTTATATAATCTTATCTCGCTTTTCTAGCTCTATCCGTCCCGCTCCCTCCATATGCTTGAAACATCCACACACGTTGACAACTATGGCAAAGTACACGGATATGAACATCGGGATATGAACGCGTCGACCTCGCTGTCGACGCGCCTTCAAACCCTAAAGGCCCATTCACGATTAAACTTAACCGTAAACTTAGGAACTTACAAATTGTTTGTCATACGGTATTTCTCGTTACTGTTCACGACAACATTAAACTTAGTACTTAACAGTAGCAGTAACGTAGAAGCTTGTAAACTACAAACTTAGTTTCCGGAAAACGTAGGAATCGACCAATCAGCGCCTAGTTCAAACATACGGTCGACCGCCATTTGGCAGAATGTGTCTAGCCTATTGTTTGTTGACAACTAATAACAACATTGAGAACAAGAATAAATGCTGTGTAAATGCATTACGACATTGTAAAGACTGTAATATTTCTATAATTTCTTATATTGTATATTATAAACTGTGGAAAAATTATTGAAAGCTCTCACTAGAATTTGGGTACACTACTTTTAGGTTATGTTGCGCTCAAGTGACAGCTAATTGAAAGATATGTTTTAACTGGTTAAAATTAGACGTAGGAATAGTGTCGAGAATGAGGTAGCATTTTAGTAAGTTTACAGCCTTGAGTTAAAGGGAAAAGTCTGAGTTTAATCGTAAATGGGCCTTAATGCTAACTAAATAATCAGTTCAAAAGTTTGGAGACCCCTGTTTGGAACATCTGATTATGTTCTCGCAGGAAGTGTTTGCCAGGCGACTCCAGCGATACAGAGGTCAGATGTTGACCTATGACATTGACCTCCCGTAATAAATAAGCACAGACAATTTGACAAGGGCAAAAAGGTGTTGGCCAAGTAAACTCTTCAAGAGAGGAAAATAGATGTGCAGTTTTTACCCATTTTTACCCATACATCTAACAATGCATACATGGCGTTTTCCTAGTTATAACTAGTTTTGATAGCTTTTGACATAATGACATAAATTCCCCACGCTCATTTTATTTCATGAAGTCATAAGCTATGAAGCTTGTGAGAAGCAGGACAATGTTGAATATCCACTTTTCCGGTACCCGTTTCTCACAAACTATGAAAGTTGCAAGCACAAAAGTTTCACGGTACCGTAGTTACATATGACCTTTATACGTGCACAGGATTTTTTTAAAAATTGAACGTAATATTTTTTCAAGGGGCCAAAAAATACTATATTTTCAGACACACAACAATTTTTACTCTCGATGTTATTTCACATAGATCCAAAAATTCTCTACACAAGTATGACCTACTTGTATTCTGTCCTGGTTTCACTTTATTGCCAATTTTATCTTAAAATACTCCAATAAATCAATGCTAATTTTTGTACTGTCAGCCGAGGCCGAAATAGTTTTGGCACACAGATCCTAATCGAATAACAGTTTTCAAATTGGCACAAATAAAGTTACGATACACCATAAATAAACGAGGTCAACTACCTGGCGTCAAACCGCGTTCAACTTCCGGGCCGGCGCCACGTGCGCACCTTGATGTTTACAAGTTTTTTCAAAACAAAATTCAGATTGTAATGTCTTATCAATTGGATATTACTAGGAAAACGCCATATATGCGTTGTTAGACGAGCGAATAGTAATAGTATGGGTAAAAATGGGTAAAAACTGCTTCGAGTGGTACCAATTTAGCACATTTTATGTTTTTTCTTCAAAATAGCTGACCCGATCGAAATATAAAATTTTAGAAATGTGTATCAAAATGTAGTTCAACTTCACGCAAAATTTCATTTTTTTGGGAAATGAAATATTCTCTTTTTTCCGCCATGTTATTCTGATGGATATTTTCAAAATTTTTAAAATTCATTAAAAAAAGTTACCCCCCGATAATGCCACAAAACCATACAACTTCATCCAAGTTAGATGAGGAACCATATTTTGAAGTTGATAGCTGTAGCCGCTTGACCTGTGGAGAACCGACAAAAAAAATAGAAAAAAACAAACAAAAAAAAAACATAAAAGCAACCACCAATTTTGTTCAGCATGTCAAATTGAATCCTCGCTAAAGCTCGTCTAACAAGAATCATCAAATTACTCGAAGTAGTTCTAATTATATCAATGTTATGCACAAAAGTTTCCCGGTAGTTACATATGACCTTTACACGTGCACACGATTTTTTAAAGAAAAATTGAACGTGATATTTTATATGTGTTCAAAAAATACTGTATTTTCAGACATAGAACAATTTTTACTCTCGTTGTTATTTCACATAGATTCAAATAAATCTGTAGGCCTACACAATTATGACGTACTTGGATCAACATGTGTTGATAATCTGGAGTGATTATCATCAACAGTTTCAGAGATGAGGTACCGAAAATCGGAGAAATAATATTTTGAATTAACTGCTTTGGAAAATTGAAGCACAAAAGTGAATAGCACTGAACTGAAAGAAGTGCGCCTACAAAGTGCTCAATGAAAACATGCAACTACCATAGTGTGTGAGTATAACAGGTACCGGTACCGGAAAAGCGCATATTTATCATTGTCCTGTCTCTCACAGGCTTAACGTTGTTTCGAGTGGCGGACAGTTCGCCAGGCTGGTTGTTTCATACCGGCCATATTGCAGCTCAAGTACCCTTACTTTTTCCCGCCGAAAAGGTCTATTACCTGCGCCCTAAGGAACAATGGAAGTTCAATGACCATTATAGAAAAAATTAAAATCGCCATCGAAGAGTTGAGATTATTAGCCTATATTCTGAAGATATGCATTGGAAATGAAAATCTAAGCAATGTACTTTTTTAATGGAAAAAAATCACTCAGATGCGGCCGAGATACGTGGAATTCGAGCAAATAAATAAAAATCACCTCCACAAACATATCGCCGTATCTCGGCCGTATATGAGTGAAGTTTTCGACAGAAATTTTCATTGAAAATTGTCGACAAAAATTTTTAGATGAGCGTGGCGAAGATTTTCATTCCATATACCGAAAAAATTTGGTTTTTTTTTTTTTTTTTTTTTTTTTTTGTAATTTTGTACGCGGCATACAGGTCAGGAAAAAGTTTCAATCAACTCGAAACTTTTTTTACAAATTGGTGTTATACCAGAATAGGTTGGGATTGTTTTTCAGAAAAATCGGTCGGACGGTTTTTCCGGAAAAAAATTGGAAAGTATGGAAATTCCCCATAAGAATAGGCCAGGGGAGAAATACTTCGATTTTTTTTTTCAAAAGCTCTCAAATTTATACTGAATGTGGAAAGATCTATCATACTTATTTTAAGCGATTTAATGGAACAATCTGATCTGAAATAACGAAGAAGGCGCATTTTTAATGTACTTTTTCACACATCAATAAAAGCAATTAAGAAAGCAATTAAGAAACTATTAAATGTGAGCAACAAGTGTCACCAATAAATTAAAACGTTTAAAATCTGTGATGGATATGAAGAAGGCACTGGTATAATTGTTTGGAAACCAAGGTTTATATACCAACAGACAGCCGCGGTTTTTAAACCTTTGAAGAGATCCACGGCCTGTATATGTACATTGAGCTGACCAAATGTTCTTAATTCTACATTTCCAACTTCCAAGCTCATCTCACAACGCATATAAGGCGTTTTCCTAGTCATAGAAAATTTCCTATGAAAATTCCTGTCGAAAATTTCCGAAGAAATTTTTTTTCGAAAATTTTCAATGATAATTCCTGAAGAAAATTTTCGATGGAAATTTTTGTCGTGAATTTTCAATGAAAATTTTCGTCAAAAATTTTCAATGAAAATTCCTGTTGATAATTTTCGATGAAAATTTTTGTCAAAAATTTTCAATGAAAATTACCGAAAAAAAAATCAATGAAAATTACCGAAAAAAAATTTCGATGCAATTTTTGTCGAAAATTTTCAATGAAAGAAAATATGAAAGAAAATGAAAGAATGAAAGAAATGAAAGAAACCGCGCAAAATGACCTAGATGTTGACGCGCCGTTAAACACCAACAATTCAATGAAAGAACATTTTTTATAAAAACTTCTGTCGAAAATTTTCAATGAAAATTATTGTCTTAAATATTGGATAAAAATTTTTGTTGAAGATTTTTGTTGAAAATGTCATGAGAAATTCCCATTTTAAATTTTCAATGAACATTATCATTGAGAATTTTCTATGAAAATTTTTGTCGGAAATTTTCACTGAAAATTTTTGTCGGAAATTTTCACTGAAAATTTTTGTCAATAATTATCAATGAAAATTCCTGCCAGGAATTTTCGATGAAAATTCTTGTCGATGATTTTCAATGAAAATTTCCAATGAAAATTCCTGTCGAAAATTTCCGTTGAAAATTTTTGTCTCAAATTTTCAATGTAACTTCCTGAAGAAAATTTTCAATGAAAATACTAGGCTTTCATACGCGGGAAACTCGAGAGGCAGAGAGAGAGAGAGAGAAAGAGAAAGATAGAGGGAGAGAGAGAGAGAGAGAGAGAGAGAAAGAGAGGGAGAGAGAGAGAGAGAGAGAGAGAGAGAGAGAGAGTGAGATAGAGCCAGACAGAGAGAGAGAGAGAGGCAGAGAGAACGGGAGAGAGATTGATAGAGAGAGTGAGAGAGATAGTGACAGATAGATAGAGAGAGAGAGAGAGAGAGATGGTGGCAGAGAGAGAGAGAGCGCGCGGGAGAGGGAGATAATGGGTAGGTAGGTACCACCCGATAATGCCACAAATCTATACAGATCTAAGTTAGATGAGGAACCATACTTTAAAAAGTTTGAAGTTGATAGGTGTAGCCGTTTGACCTGTGGAGAACCGACAAAAGAACATAAAAAAACATGAAAAAAAAAAACATAAAAACGAACACAATTTTTTTTCAGTATGTCAAACTGAATCCTCGCTAAAGCTCGTCTAATGACCGAACGTTTGCATTACATGCCTGATATCTATCCACACACATGCATTCTTGCGGGTTTTCAACCGCCTCCCATTATATCTAAAACAATGTTACCCACTCTATTCATTTAAAAAGAATCTCACTTTATGGCTAGCTGGACCAGATATTTTACATATTGTACTTTAACTTAATACCGAATGAACTCTACTTATAATCCATTCAAGACTAGTTTCCATGACTAGGAGACAAGATTGTACTAGTAGGTATCTTGATTTATATTTTTAAGAAATAACTCGAATATAGTTTAAAAATCATTAAATAAAAAGTAACGTATTTTCCTGTACATTTACTTTTGTAGCCTATGTATCTTGCATATATTATATTTTGTATAGGCCTATATTATTATTTTGGTCCCTCACGTTCTGTAAATCTTCATTTTTCAACTTGAAAAAAAATCAAGACTAAAATTACAACGTGCCATTTCGGCATAAATATTCGTGACAGGCCAAACACGAGAGTTCAAATTGAACACAAATTTAAACACAAAACTCAAATTGAATCTGATTCTTGAAATTGAATCCATTCCATCAATTCCTCGATTTTCCTTCTAATTAATGTATATATTTATATAATTGAGATATTACTACAACATATTATTAATTTATCATTATCATATTATTACCGGCACATGCAGCCCAGTGGTTAACGCGCTCACTTCATGTGATCTGGGAGCCGAGAGGAATTTCGATCCCAGTTCGATCCCCTCCGCCGATTTACCGGGTTTTTCATGGTTTCCCTCTGTAGTCAAGGCTAATACCGGGATGGTTCCCAAAATAAGTCGGCCATGACCGCTTCCTTTCCACTATCCTTCCCATTACACAAGAACCTTCATCAATCATCCATCCGACGCCAAACGCCATTAGATCTGCTCTATCATAACAGTGCGTCATTAAACCCAGTATATATATATATATATATATATATATATATATATATATATATATATATATATATATATATATATATATATATATATATATATATATATATATATATATATATATATTGTGACATAACTTCCAGGTGAAACATGAGACTCTTTATAAAAACAATTAAATACAACACCCATTGATTTTTATTGCACTTGAAGTGTATTTTATTTTTATTGTACCCAATACATACATTAATAGATTGGTTTACATTTTGATATTTACGTGGTTGAAGTTTTGTTGATTCCAGCCGGCGGTAGTTCAAGGCAGGGGGTTTATCTTGATGAAGGTCTGGGGGAATGGCGACAATCTGTGACCAATCGTTTGCTGCGCCGAGGGGGGTGATGATGTTGCTGCGTGGTCTCGGTGATTGCAAGCAGCAGCGTTATCGTGACGTTGACGAGTCCATATAGCAGCGATAATTACTATTTATTATGTAGAAGCGGCGAGAAACAATATCGTGACTTTTATTAACTATGACAAAATCCTACTCTAAGCCTAATTATGTTCGGTTAATGGAATTGCCCGCAGGTTTCGATTAATCGATTATTATTCAAATTCTTCTTCATCTTCATCTTATTTGTTAATGTAATAAGATTCACTGTTCATTTCCGTCGTTCTCATAATTTTTAATTCATTAACTTTATTTTGCCATATTTAGACTCACTCCATATATCACTGTTCATCACCGAAACTCGACCGTTCCTCTCGTACATAACTCACACAGTATAACGCATACTACTCAACCTCGCCGACCAGTAGTTCCACAATCAGGTTCAATTATCAGATTTCAACTAAAAAAACATGTTCTGCTCCCTTGGCTTATATTAGCCCCTTCAAGGCTATGACGTGATTTCCATCCAATCAGAGGGTAGATAAAATGACGTAAATTCTATATTTAAATATTACGTTATTTTAAACATATCCAAAGCAAAACATTAGATTTCAGAATCAGTTGTAAGAACACTGGTTGCTTATATTTAGCTATGCTTATTAGCACTGGTTTCTGTTGCATTTAGTCACAATATATATATATATATATATATATATATATATATATATATATATAAAGTCATATTATTATAAAACTTTTAACATTACACCATTAATTGACATAACACAAACACATAATCAATTAGCATGAATATATTTTATTTAAATGTACACATTAGTTAGAAGTTACAACAATTAGAGGCGAAACATTACATTTTATTTATGGCGATATGACGATTATTTCGAAGTTTCCGACGAGGGCAGTTGGGGGGGTTCTGAAGGTCAGGGTGAAATTTTGTACTTAGGGCCTATGTGTGCTGCTGTGGTTGCTGCCTCTGCCATCACTGCCATCTCTCGTATCGGCTGGAGAATTGATGTCCGAAAGATGATGTTGAATTTTAAAGTAATGTCCGTCGAATATAGATTACATTGAATCACACTTTTTTGTTTTCATTTTAATTTTCGGGAACTCACTCGCGGTTACATTAGTTACATTACTATTTTCTCACAAGTTTTTCTTTTTCTCTTATTTTGCGGGAACTCACTCGCGGTTACATTAGTTACATTACTATTTTCTCACGAGTTTTTCTTTTTATTTTATTTTGTGGGAACTCACTCGCGGTTACATGACTGTTTTCTGTTTAACAACGTTTGGCACGACTTGCCTCTATCACTGCTCGACAAGTTCTCCTCAATATCCACTTACGTATTCATTTCCAACTTCATTTTGGTCCAACCCCTAAGTATATTATAATATTGAAACTAAATTTTGATTGGTTGCTATGTGATCCAAAGCAAAGTTCTGATTGGTCGTATTTAGCTCAGATGATGGAAATGTTTGTAGTTTAAAAACAAACTTTCTCCGGTTGACACTTGATATTTAACAAAGACTGAATTTATGGCTAACTTAACGTGTGTGAATTTGTTTTTGAAATTGTCCAGATAAAAAAATGTTCTGAACTGAAACCCTATGACATCTACCCTTATGCAAAAAACAATAAAAATTTAATTTAATAGCTTCAATATTCTTGACTAAATGCAACCACTCTTAGCTCTCGTTTGCCTTGACCTGGCCCCTTGTGAGGGTTGTTTTAGCCTTACACTAACACGTGCAAGACCATACAACATGAGAAAATACTAAATTACTCAATAAAAGTGAAAATCTCGTAAGACATAATTCTTACAAAATAAAATTAGACACACTTTTAACAGATGGAAACCATAAAACTGTATGTAACGTTACAAACTTTGCATGTGTGTCACACATGACATGAAATCAGAAAAATCACTGAATTCCGCCTTAGTTTGATTGAAGTTTATATATGATCAAAAAAAAATCGAGTACTGAACATACATCCATAAATAAGATTGACCTGTGACTGAATCACATTCCAAATTTGAAAGTCATCGTACGTGTCGTTGGCTCATGACAGTAGAATGAAAATACAATCATGTATTTCACGCTGAAATCGCGACCGACTAGTGGCTTCAACTTGGCCTAGACTTCTTATAAAACTACTTGTATATGCCAAAGTGTTTAAATAGCAAGAGCTTAGCTCCCTGTTTTCACAAGTTATTGATATTTTTTATATATATATTGGGTTTTAACGACGCACTGTAATGATAGCGAAGATCTATTGGCGTTGGATGGATGATCAGATGATTAAGGTCAGGTGGCAGAGCAGATGCTCATGTATCTGAAACTCGCCGATTCGTTTTTGTCTTAATTTATTGTCTCATTGTAAAAACTCTCACGTAAATTGTATTTCCTGTTATGTGTAGACGAAAATGAATGTAGTCCTAATGAGAAAATGAATAATCATGGGATAAGAAGATGAAGGTTTCTACAGAAGGAAATCTCGAAAAAAACCTGTAGAGATGAACGGCGGCGGGAATCGAACTAGGTCCGAAATTCCCCTCGTCTCCCGGGTCACATGACGCAAGCGCGGTAACCACTGCGCTGCATGTGCCGGTAGAGTTCTTGTGTTCGCTGAGTGTGAACAAGATCCCCCTCCAAGGATCCGGAAACCTTGTCGTGGTGGGGGCTTGCGTGGACCAATGATCTCCAGAGCTGTCGGTGGGAGCAAGTTATTTGCTCCCAGCCATAGTCCAATAATAGTAAGCAAGGTCTGCCCATACGCATGTGACAGCGTTGAGCAGTGGTAGCGTGACGTCATCCAGTACGGCTCCGGCCGGCTGAATACCATGGGATAACCTTATATTAAATCCTCCTAGGGGATAACCACGTGGTTTTGAAGCGTACATTTGAGTTGACAGGAAATATATGAAACAATTTATTGGATCGGGAAGCTATATGTGTTACCATACCGGAAGGTGTCAACATCATAGAATAAAGGTCTTCATTCAATTTTCATAATCAAGTGTACAGATGATTAATAATAAAAACCTTCTTCTACCGCCAGGTTTATTCGCCCGTCAAAGCTCTACTGTTCAATAGCTCGATTATCTGTGGTTCAACTGTTGACGTCGGGCTAAACACAGGGATAGCTGACGTGGCTTCACATAGAATTGAGATAGGGAGACATTATTTCATAGAATGACGAAGCTAACAAAGAAAGCATGATAGTATATTTCACAGTATGGATTCAATCAGACGAGCAGTGACAATGTTTGGGTGTGCTGTGTTTGGCTGTAATTTTAACCAAAGAAACAAGGAAAAAGGTGATCCTAGTGAAAATATCAAGTTCTTAAATGTTTCCAAAGATGAATAACTGTGCCGTATAGGTGGGTCAATTCTACGGTGCTGCATTTGTTAGTTCATAATATAGTTATTTGTCAAAAGTATTTTATCTCATTTTTTCATGGTGAAATAGCTTTAATAAGGCTGCATAATTTTATGATTAACTGTATATTTTATAATAACGTACTAATTCCGTGGACCGTGGATCATATAGAATAAGTTTTGAAGTGGGACCCATACAGAATAGGTACGGCTAATGCTTAAAACGATGCACCAATAATTTCATTGTTCGACCTTTTAATTGTATGCTATCCTTGTATTTTGAATCGTAATTGCATTAAAATACTTTTGCTATGTACACGTAACTTGAATGAACTATAATTTTATCGGCACTCGTAGCGAAGTGGTTATAACGCTCTCGCTTCATGAGATCTGGGAGACGAGGGGAATTTCTAACCCGGTTCGATCCCCGCCACTGACCATCTTTACAGGGTTTTCTCGTGGCTACCCTCTGTTGTCTGGGCTAATGCCGGGATGGTTCCCACAATATAGGCCACGACCGCTTCCTTCTAAACCCTAAGAAACCTTCATCTCATCATCCCATTAATCATCCATCCGACGCAATACAGTGCGTCGTTAAACCCAATATATATTACAAAAAATACACACACATATATATATATATATATATATGTATATATATATATATATATATATATATATATATATATATATATATATATATATATATATATATATATATATATATATATAATTCTGTTTGTCTTCAAAGATTTATTATTTTACTTGTCTACTATAGTCGAGTTCTATGCTCATTTTGTTTGCTCTTATTTGCCCAAGTATATATTATTTGGCCTAGACTAATCGTGTATAGCCTACTGTAGGCCTATATTGTATATTCATATCTCTATGGTCTCGTGAAGATGCACAATTTGTGAAAGAATAAAAACTAAGTTTCAAGAGTTTCAAGATTCGGGAAATTTATTTCATCTAATTTTTTTAGATACTTATTGTTTTGCATGCATCCTTGTACGATTATAAAAGATGCAATCGATATAAAATTATTATGAAATTTCTGGTGTTTGAACCTTGAAAAAACTAGCAAACTACATGTTTTTTTTTCATTAGACTTTCATTATAATAGCAGAAACTGATGTTGTACTGATGTATACTATGTGTCTATCACTTTTTATAAGTAGGCCTATGCTTATTGTTTAATCGAGTATTTGTACAGAGTTAAAAGCTCGCAAACAATTTTATTCTTGATATAATATCAAGTGTTGTTGTTATTATTAACGTAATTATAAAATGAAATATTCAAACATGGGAATAACTTGAATGTAAGCAAAACGCGTGTGAGTTTAGCATGGGGAGATATGCACTCCGGCCGGCCAGTGTGTACTGCGTGACGTCATGCGCGAGCCGAACGAGAACTCGTATGCCGGATGGTCAGACCTTGCACATCAAGAATATTATTAGAATGGCTCCCAGCAGGGTCACCCATGGCGATAAGGTCTGGGAGTGAGGGTCCAGACCAAGTTCGGACCGTCTCGGTCGAGTGGAAGCCTTTTGGTGACCGCCGACCGGAGTATATGGAGGGAGTACTGAACTTTGCGTTTGTATTCATATTTCATTTCGTTTTCTTGCCACTTTTCTCCTCATCTATCTTCGTCTTCTTTCATTTTATATCATCTTATCTTACTTTTCTAGTTCATTCTATCCGGCTCCCTCCATATGCTTGAAACATCCACATACGTTGACAACCATGGCAAAGTACACGGACATGAACATAGGCGCTAAATGACCTCGCTGTCGACGCGCCTTTGAACCCTAAAGCCTGATTTACACGGTCCAAGTTTTCATCCAAGTCCGTGGATTGAAGGGTTGGTCCAAGTACTTTGACGGCAACAAGGATGGAACATTGAACGCCTGTCTACACGGTCCAATCTATTGAAGGTCATACACGGCACATCAATCCCAATAGTTGAACATGCTGATCGAGTATCTAGATGACTTCGTAAAAGCTGACTGGCAATCCGATATGGCGGGAGACCGAGCGGTCGCCGTCAGACTCGTGTGACGTCAAAGCCTCTGATTGGTTGGTTTCATCAAAGGTTGAACGAAATAAAGGAATTTTCTAAACAAAATGACTTGGATGAAAGGTTGAATTCCAGGGTTGAATAGAAGCTTTTTGCTTCAAGTTTTCCATTTAGACGATCCACGAACTTGTAATCAACCCTTGAATCCAAGGACTTGGATGAAAACTTGGACCGTGTAAATCAGGCTTAACACTAACTAACATTCCATTATTTCAGACGAAGTACGGTGAGAAAAACTCGCCAGAAAAGATAACTTTCTGGGAAGAGTACGTCCGAGACTCTGGATGGCAGAACTTCACGAACCCCCGGCTGAAGAGGCAGATGAAGATGTTATCAGAACAGGACACAGCTGTGTTAGATAAGGAACAACTCTCCGAGGTCAGTTTTTCTGATTATCATATTTCGAAATTGTGTCAATACCATCTTGATAATGAATTTTGTAATAAATACTATCACACATATTTTGAGCAATTTATGGAACAATCGGATATAAAATAACGAAATAAACGGAATTTTAATGTACTTTTTTACACATCAATAAAAGCAATTAAGAAAGGAATAAAAAAACCATTGGTACCATTATTGGGAGACCAAGGTCCATATACCAACAGACAGCCGCGGTTTTTAAACATTTGAAGTGATCCATGGCCTGTATATGTACATTGAGCTGACAAAATGTTCTTAATTCTACATTTCCATACTTCTAAGCTCATCTCACAACGCATATAAGGCGTTTTCCTAGTATTTCACATTGCATAGAAAATCAAATATCAGATGGGCACCTTCAGTTTTAGTAGAAAATTGATTTTTGCATCTAGATCTCATCTGAAATACGTTGAACCATATTAAAAAAGTGTGTTTTAAGGAATTTGATGTACTGTTTCGAAATTACTGCTCTGGTAGGTAGTTTATGAGTTAGCAGAAATCAACCAACAACCCTATTGTTCATCCAGATTTAAATTATTCATTACAATTTTTGTAAATTTTGTAAATTTCCAAAATTCCAACAGTCGTAACAAGGACAATAAAGTGAAATGGAGGAAGGGAACTTCCAAAAATGGTCGTTTCTTGGGGTGGGCAAAGAGCGTGACTGCCAGAGACGTCAAAATTAAGGGGCACTATCGGCGCACATTTATAACATTCTATTAATAATAATATTCCATAAATCATATTCTATTTTACTTATGTATTATTGGCTGAAGTAAATGTTATTATTCGAACAGCATTGTTATCGAATGATATCAATTTAGCGTTTAATTTTCTGCCATTCAGCAAAACTAGCTCTTACCACACTAAAGAATTCATGAATTCCAGAAATTTTGTGTAGTTTCCAAACCCGTAGAAATGTATTTAAAAAGATGAATTTCCGGAAATTTCCCTGCGGGTCTTGATTCCTCCCACACATGCATTCACTTTCACCATGTGGATACAGTTTTTGGGGCTCATAATTAAGTCCTTGCCCGTGGCGCTAAAATGAGCCAAAACGACCCTGCAGTTACAATAAATATGATTGGCAAATATCAATTGGGCACCTCTAGTTCTTCAAAACAATTAATTTTGTCATCCAAATCTCATCTGAAACACGTTAAATCCTGTTAAAAAAGAATCTGAGAAAATTCCCTGCGGGGCCAGAAGGGGTCTTTGCCCCCCGCGAGTCGCAGGCTTCGCGTTAACTGGCCTTTGTACAACTGTTCTTATATGGCATTTTTTTTCCCAAACTGAGATCCCCTCCCCCCATCTTGGTATTTTTAGTATTTTTTCCTTCTGTCCTGAAAAACACCCAAATGTTATTGAATATTTGGCACCCCATACTTCCTTCCTTCACGGGTCGCAATTGTTGAGCTTGCCCCCCCCCCCCCCCAACTTTGAAAACGTTTCGACGCCCCTGTATATATATATATATATATATATATATATATATATATATATATATATATATATATATATATATATATATATTTAATGTGATTGTACGTATGAGAATAACCTCTGTTGATTCTGAATTGAAGTGGCAGTGCTGACGTCACGAGAAAGTGTTGATCTGTCCTCAGCTGGACTCCCACTCGACTGCCATGATGCGGATCTACAACCAGGCGGAGATCTGTCCGTACAACAAGCAGCAGTGTGACTTGACCACGGACGGGACCAAAATGGTGATAGGTAAATCATGAATCATATCAAACCGTCTGTGAAAATGATCACTATCAAGTTACTTTAAACTAGGAAAACGCCTTATATGCGTTGTGAGATGAGCTTAGAAGTATGGAAATGTAGAATTAAGAACATTTGGTCAGCTCAATTGTACATATACAGGCCATGGATCACTTCGGAGGTTTAAAAACCGCGGCTGTCTGTTGGTATATAAACCTTGGTTTCCCAACAATGGTACCAGTGCCTTCTTCATATCCATCACAGATTTTAAACGTTTTAATTTATTGGTGACACTTGTTGCTCACATTTAATAGTTTCTTAATTGCTTTCTTAATTGCTTTTATTGATGTGTAGAAAAGTACGTTAAAAATGCGTTTTCTTCGTTATTTCACATCCGATTGTTCCATAAATCGCTTAAAATAGGTATGATAGATCTTTCCACATTCAGTATAAATTTGAGAGCTTTTGAAAAAAAAAGTAAAAACAGTTCCAAGTATTTCTCCTGTGGCCTATTTTTATGGGGAATTTCCATACTTTCCAATTTTTTTCCGGAAAAACCGTCCGACCGATTTTTCTGAAAAACAATCCCAACCTATTCTGGTATAACACCAATTTGTAAAAAAAGTTTCGAGTTGATTGAAACTTTTTCATGACCTGTATGCCGCGTACAAAATTACACACACAGAATAAAAAAAAAAAAATAAAAAAAAATAAAATAAAAACCAAGCCCAAAATTTTTCGGTTTATGGAATGAAAATCTTCGCTACGCTCATCTAATTAAACTCATCCTCTACTCCATGGACACGTTTGACAATGTTCAATGTCTTATTCGTAGGAATATTACCAAAATTAACAGTATTTCTCTCTCAATATAATATTAATAATCCTTTGTTAGTTTTATGATATTAATTCCTATTGACGTTATATTTATATTTCACTTTCAACCAAGATCTCTATTAGAATATCTTTGTTATAAAATAAGTTCTTATTAAACAAGTTAAAGTAATTATGTTTACCACTTTTATGTAATTTTATGTTGACTTCTATTCACATTTCATCTTTTATGTACACAATTAAGTGATTATGTACACCAATTATGTATTCTACATGTATTTAATGTATTTAGTTTTTATATACACTTAGTTCTAAGAAACTATAATAGTACAATGTATATGTATTCAGTATTTAAGCGGTTTGGTAGAAGAAAAGCAATTGTGGCTTAACCCCGCCGCACAAATGAAGATCTTCTTCTTCTTCTTCTTCTTCTTCTTCTTCTTCTTCTTCTTCTTCTTCTTCTTCTTCTTCTTCTTCTTCTTCTTCTTCTTCTTCTTCTTCTTCTTCTTCTTCTTCTTCTTCTTCTTCCTATTCTTCTTCTTCTTCTTCTTCTTCTTATCTGTACAGCGGATGAGGTGGACGTGTTTTCTCAATCGCTCTCGTGTGTTATTCGCAGTCAAGTCGAAATGGAATGTAAACGTTGTAATGATCAGTTACCTACTGATGGACTTTGTATTAAGTGTTTTGGTTGTGACAGTGCATTTCAGTATGAGTGTACTACATTATCTGAGAAAACCTATCGACAAATGTCTGATAAAAATCGCAAAACATGGAGATGTGCATTCTGTAAGGGCAAAGGTGAACGTAAAAATTCATCATCTTCAATTCCCGATATACAACCATCGCATTAATCACAACAATCGCAGCTGGAAAAACACTTTGCTGATCTAAAGCGAGACCTGGAGAAGAGCCAGCAGTTCATTTCCGATAGGTATGATGAGTTGTTGATTGAAGCGAATGAGAGTAATGAGTTAATCGGTAACAGGAATAAGACTATTGAATCGCTTGTAGGCGACGTTAAAGAACGAGATGATTTAATTTTGGACCTGAAGCAACGTTTAAATACCCTTGAACAATATGGTAGGAACTGTAACATAGAGCTGGGAGAAGTTATAGAAACTTAATACGAAAATCTTGAAGCAATTGTTCTTAGGGTGGCTGAAACAATGAACATTAATTTAAATGCTGATGATATCGAAACTGTGCATCGGCTGCCTGCCAAGAGAGAAAAAAATCGCAGCATCATAGTCCAGTTCGCGTCAAGGAAGAAGCGAGATGAATTCGTCGTAGAGAAAAACAAATTTCGTCTAACTAATGATGACGCAATTCGAAACGGAAGTGCAGACAAAATCTACGTAAACGAGAACATGTCACCGTATTATAAGAAACTCTTATGGCAAACTAAAGCAGCAGCAAAAGTTAAGGGCTACTCGTTCGTCTGGTTCCGGTTCGGTAAGATTCTTGCGCGTAAAAATGAAACTGCCCCGGTAATTCATATAAACAATGACAGCGACATCGACAAACTACTGTAATTACTCAATGTTGACAACGAATTAGTTTAAATGTAAACATGGAAGATACAAATTATGACGAAAACATCGTACCTTATGTACGTCAACTTAGTTTCAATTCATTAGATGATATTAACGCAACTACTTATTTTGAAGACAAGTTTAATATACTATTTTTGAATATAAGATCTATAAAGAGTAATTTTGATAAATTTATTTCTTACATTTATAATATAACTAATATGTTGAATGTTATTGTTCTGGGAGAAGTAAATTTAAAAGAATGTAAAAAAGATTTATTTAACATCAATGGCTATGTAATGTTTCCATTTTTGAGAGAAAAAAGAAGAGGAGAAGGTGTTATCGTTTACATGAAAAGTGGGATTAATTTTGTGTTGAAGGACGACGTTTATAATTGTTTTGAAGGAGTCAGAGGTGTACTTATGCTAAATGGTTCAATTACACATTTCTTTGCTATATACAGACCACCTGAAGATGGATTAATTATAGAGTTCATCAAGGAGATTGATACGCTTTTGAGTGAAATTCCAGATAAAGATCAGGTAATTTTCATTGGTGATATAAATTTAGATTGAAATAATAACGATAATATAAATATTCAACGCTACAACAATGTTATGGCTGATAACGGTTTACGACAATGTATATATGGAAATACACGTGTTGAGGAACGAGCCGGTGTTTTCTAGATCATGTATAGACCAATTTTATTCACACGTTTAAATAATAAACGAAATGATATCTTCTCAGCAATAATTAAAAGCAAAATCTCAGATCATTATATTCTTATGGCAGGAATATTCTATGATTATATTAAAATGAATGAACCCAATGCTAATACATTAAATAATAAAATACGACTGAATGAAATTAAAGTGAAGAGTGGATTAGAAAATGCAAATTGGAATTATATATTCGAAAATATTTACAATGATCCATGCGCATTATATAATGATATAATACAAATATTTAAACGTATATATACCAATTCAGAAGAAATCAAAAACGTAAATGTTGTTTCCGCCTTCAAGCGAAATGAGAAGCCTTGGGTTTCATATGAAATTAAAAGGAATATGAAAGAAAGAGATATCTATTTTAGAAAGTGGAAAAATTCTAAAGGAAATATCGAGTATAGAGATAAATACAAAATACTTAGAAATCTTATAAATAAAAATCTAATTAAATCAAAATTAAATTACTTGAAAAAACGTTTTGAAAACTGTAAAAATGACATTAGAGAAACATGGCGAGAAATAAATACACTTGTTTGCAGAAAACCTGAAACTTCCGTGGATGACGTCATTGCAAGACACATGGGTAATAAATATAGTTCATCTGAGATTGTTGATGACTTTGTAAATACTTTTATTGATGGCGTAAATTGAATTTGCCATGGTTGTGCTATAAATACTTGTTTAAATAATAATATTCGATCTAGCCAATCTATGTATTTCGTTAGAGCCACCACAGAATCAATTAAGACAATTGAGTTGGAAGCTAATACTATGAAAGGTCCAGGAATTGATGGAATTCGGTTAAAAGACTTGCATTTTATAATGGAAAAAATAATCCCCATATTAGCGAAATTTATAAATCTTACGGTCACTTGTAAAAAACTTCCTTTCGAAATTAAACAATCAATTATAAAACCTATATTCAAAAATGAAAATCACGAGCACTTTGAAAATTACAGACCTATTGGTATATTATCGTCCATTGATAAAATTATGGAGAGGTTGCTGATCAATTAATAAATTATTTAAATAAATATAATATCATACACATAAAACAATATGGATTTCAAAAGAATAAAAGTACGGGAAAACTCTTAAATGATTTCTCTGACATAATCTATAGCGCTTCAGATAAAAATCTCAGTGTTGTAGCCTTATTTATAGATTTTTCTAAGGCCTTTGATACGCTCTTGCATAACCGATTATTAGACGCATTGGAAAGAGTTGGTATCGCGGGTCCTATGTTATCCTGGTTCAGAGACTTCTTATCAAATCGAACTATGACAGTACAATTTGGTGACAAGCTCAGCAAATTAGTTCCAATTACTTCCGGTGTACCCCAGGGTTCTATTTTAGGTCCTTTACTCTACCTTATTCATGTAAATGATATGTTGGAAGAAATTAAAAAATGTTCAGTTTTTCTGTATGCAGATGATACAGCTTTGGTTGCAATTCATAAAGACTTCTCAACAGCTAATAAATTCCTTCAATCTGACTTTAATAAGATTCTATGCTGGTCACATGACAATGGTTCAAAAATTAATTATAAAAAAAGAAAATCAATGCACATTCATTCACCGTTTAAATATTTGGAAAATGTTAATTTAATATACCATGATTATGCTTGCTTACATGGTAATTTTAGAAGGGATTGTATACCCTCCAACGGAGTTTGTCATTGCACTTCTAAAATAGAGAATACTTATCATCAAACTTATTTAGGACTTGTTATTGATAATCAGTTTAAATGGGATAAACATATAGATATATTATGTAACCGACTACGGTCAGGAATGTACAGCATACGCATTCTAAAACCATATGTTAACGGTGGAACTTTAGTAGGTAATTGTTTATCATGCGCTCATTGAGTCATTAATTAGATATGGTATTTTATCCTGTGGTTTCACCACAAATAACTATCTACAAAAAATTGAAATTATTAGAAGACGAATATCAAAGATTATCTCATCTAAAAATAGTAATTCCCACTCAAATAATAATCTACTATCCGTTAGTCAATTACATTATTTTATATTCATCATAAACAACTACGTAACACAAGATTTTAAAAATACAGCTGATCATGAAAACAGAACTAGACACAGAGATAAATTTATAGAGCCATCAAGTTACAATTATTCTTACGGTAGTCAGGAAAGACGAACTTTGATACCTAGATTCTTTAATAAACTTCCATTAGAATTACAAAATGTACCTTCAATCTCTCTTCTGAAAAAAGACTTAAAAATATGGATCCACTCTGATGGCAATGTCCAGTTATAACTCATAAATATATTTTTGTATGGATAGATTTCCATTTATTCGAATTGCTCATTATATCACGATTACCTCACTTGTGCCCTTTGAGACTACACATTATTGAACTAAATACATTGATAGTGTAAACATGAGTGTTATTAGACCCACAGACAAGTCATCTGGCATGACTTTGTGGGTCTGAAAATGTGTATAAATTGCATACTTGTGAAAGATAAAACAGCTTGAAAAAGAAAATTATTATTATTATTATTATTATTATTATTATTATTATTATTATTATTATTATCATCGCGATCCAATTGATTCACTCTTCTCAGATATCTCTTCTATACCTCAGTATTATATGTTATGGCTTTTTGAAGTCAAGTTAGACTTATTATAAAGGCCCATTCACAATGCGACGCTAACTTGAACTTATACATATAAGTAGTCGTTAACTCAAGTAGTTATCGTGATTGGAAGTCTCTATTCACGATAGACCAGCAAGTAACCGTATACGCTAAAAAACAACAAATCACAGTTTCGAGAAGTAGAGATGTAACAAAATGGCTGCCAGTGTCTGTCCTGTTGTCGGTGTCTCCAGTTCCCGCGCCCTTCTTCGAGGTCGATCGATCCGGCTTTCTGATTGGTTGCTTCTTACGTTGAACGTTAACTTGTAACACGAAAGCTTGGACCTTGGTAGGTTACAAGTTAACGGCTTACGATAATAAGTTAGCGACATGCATTGCACAGCATATGAGATGACAGAATCATACTTATTATAACACTTAACTGCCAACTAGAACTATTTCCACGTTAGTAATTCCGTCTCTCAGCAAAATTAGGTGAAGTGCTACGTAAAATCATCAAATACATTCCATAAGTAATATTTAATTTATTGATCAAATTTAATTCAACAGGTTCAGATGTATATTTTCAAGAATACTTCTTCATTCAAAAATATATGCAACGAATTTCAGAGAATTACTGTGGACTTGTATTTCTGTATCTCTGTATCTCCTTGTCTTTGGGCTAGAAATATACAGAATATACGGAAAGATAGAGAAATACATCATCTCGAGAGAACGTTCTTCGCGATTTACTAAACTCTATGGACTTCCAAAAATTCACAAGAGAGAAATACCTCTGAGACCAATCCTGAGCTCCATTGACTCTCCGACACAAGCATTGGCCGGGTTCTTAGCGAAGCAACTTCAACCCTACGTTACGGATGCCACATCGTATGTTAAAAACGCGGAGCTTTTTTTTGAAATCCTTGAATCCCAGACCACATATAAACAACATCTTCTTGTCAGTTTCGATGTAGTGTCGCTGTTTACTCACATCCCCGTCACCAATTACCTTGATATTATCCGAAAGACTTACAATCCAGCTGAACACATCGTGGATCCTACCCAGCACTGTCTGTCCAACACGTACTTTATGTATGAGAATAAGAGGTACAGACAAGTGGAAGGAGCAACCATAGGGTCACCACTATCGCACTTAATTGCAGATCTATTCATGACGGACCTTGAAACTAGAGCTCTGGTCACTGCTACAAACAAACCTAGTTTATGGCTGCGCTATGTCGATGACACATTTGTCATATGGTCTCATGGCAGAGATAATTTGAATGACTTTCTCATCCATCTCAACAGTCAATATAATAAAATTCATTTCACGATGGAAGAGGAAAAGGACAACTTCCGTTTCTCGATGTGCGCGTTATAAAAAGACCCAATGGCAGCCTAGGGCACACAGTTTACCGTAAACCGACGCATACTAATAGATATCTGAACACCACCTCCCATCAACTCGGACAATACTCGATACAGCCAGTGCTGTCTTACTACGAAAGCACATTTCCACGACCTACAAGAGCCTGGACCACCACCAGCCAGTTACATTCTCTCCATCTCGAGCTGAGTGCTAGTCTGCACCCCCATCATCTTTGACAAAATCGTTTCCTCCTCTTACCAACGATGTAAGGCGGAAATGAACCGGACTACCACGAGACACATCAGCAAGTTTGGCAGACTTCAAGCGCCTCCAATTTCACAAACTGGATGATGACAAACCATGGAGATCGAAGCAGACGACAGACCCTTCTTTCTGGATGTTCTCGTCATGGAGGAAGCTGATGGGAGGCTCGGACACAAGTCTACCGGAAGACGACACACACTAACCGTTACTGAATGCCGCCTAACACCACCACCCCAATCAAATTAAATCAGTGACCAACACTCTTTCTACCCGGTCCCTCAGAATCACCGACGATGATATTCAAACTGAACCGCGCAACCTCCAAGGAGCCCGAGATCTCAATGACTTCTCCAACTGCCAGTTACACCGAGCCTGGCACAGAAAACAGAAACCTGGCAACCACTCCGATGAAGAAGAGAATATTGATCCTCTGTGGCGCCTTGCCTACCTTCTTTACGTGAGAGGCACTTCTGATCTTATCAGCAAACTACGCGCCACTGTTAACATCAAGATAATCTTCAGCTCGGACAGAAATATAGGTAGCCTGCTCCGAAGTGGGAAGGACCAATTATTTCTCGAGGGCGAAGACGTGTACGAGGTGCCTTGCAGTGTCTGCACGCAGACTTACATTGGTCAAACAGGACGTAAGATCTGCACGCACATCGACGAACACTGTATGAAATGTGGTGAGCATCATTCGTGATTGAAGTTGCAGCAAGCCAAAAGAAACCGCCTCGACCTGTCTCAACTGCCCAGATGGGAGGAACGGCCACACCACCAGTGTACAAGCAGGCTTATGACGACCTATAGAATATCAAAGAGAGATCAACAGGGACGACGTGTCAACAACCCTTTGATGGCGGCCAGGAACCACTTCAACAATTTTTTCCTGCTTCAACTCCACTAAAGAACCACTGGCATCAGAATAAATACTCCAGTAACTCGCAATTCAACCCGGACAATAATATAACTTCTGACAATTTCTCACTCATGAACAGTCGACGCAATTATAGCCGAGGACCACCTAATCAGACACTAGCAACTGTCAATAATAACAGTGATGTCACTGCCGCAACAATAGTCCTTCCATTGACTTCATGACAAGTGTTACAGACTGGGCCTCCTCCCTTCTGAACGCTCTTCGGAGTGCTGCCCCAGAAAATAAGCTGAATGTAATAATATCTCACGCAATACCTATGATGATTGTACACCCCCCCTTAACCAACAATAGCGGCACACCCTAGGCGACTCGACAAAGGGCCTGTCAGCATAATGAGCTGGAATGCTAACTCCGTGAATGGAAATTTTTTTTTTTTTTTTCAATTCTCTCGTGAACACAACGTTGACATAGCAATGATTTCTGAAATTTCTGAGATTGATTGCCGTTTATAAGCCTCCCAACATGAAATTAGATACTACTGACATTGACTTACTTCTAGCAGTTCAGGCGCCTACAATCATCTGCGGCGATCTGAACTACACGCATACCACCTGGAACTACAGACTTAGGACTAGGCCTCTTATGACCTCCCTCTAAAACTAGTCGCTAACTATCTACAAGTTAAAGTTAGCGACTACTTAAACTTAGAAGCTGTCTTGTGATGCGAATATAAGTTGCCGCTAACTAGAGGCTACTTTAGAATTTGTGGCATGTTATTTGCCACAGTTGGCAACATTTTCTGGTGAATTTCGTGGCAGTGAGCTAGCTTCAAGCAGTTAATAGGCATATATAAAATAGCAGCCAAGCGAGACCGCAGCTCGAGTTTTACGTCTGTGACGACTGTCGCAAATTATTGGATATTGTGAAAAGATACGATATTATTTTCTATTGTTGTGTATTGTTTTCATAATATCTCATTTCTTTAAATTTCTAATTTTTATTTACTTATTAATTTGATTTTGTTGACAGGTTCCACCAGGCTAAATGAACCCTCATTATTTTTGAATTTGAATTGAATAAACTGAAAAGCAACAAGAATTATTATTACTAGCATCACTATTATCGCATTTCAAGTATTTAAAAATCCTGGAAATGCCAAACAAGTAACTGGACGAGGAAATCTCAATAAATAAAAAGTCAGCTATTTAATAACGTTGTGTTTAATTATGCAGTCATTACTCATTTTCAACTTCATCTAGGCCTACTATATGCAACGAATGTACAAACAAGGATTGAAGTATTATTTGTTATAATATCTGACAATCCCAAATCAGTATCAAACTCATCAGAATCACTATAGTCCAGTCCAGTACTCACTGTCCAGATTCATTTTAAACTAGGCAAACCCGCAGAATGTGCGTTGTGTGATGAGCGAGATATCTAGAAAGTAAAATTTAAAACTCTACATACCTTGATCATATAAAATGAACTTCATTCGATACCAACGAATCTAGGTAGCCGTTAATTAACAATGCAACATTTTTCTGCTATTATTTCTATTTATTCGATAAAAAAACATGTAGGCCTATTACATTATTTTCTTTGCATACACATTTTTAATTATGTGTATAATTTTCGTATTCACATTCGAGGAAAATTTGAATTATATTGGAGAGATTGTATTTTTCAATTTTTTTCGCTCAGCCCAATCTTATAGGGTTTTTAAAAACTTTGAGATGATGTTTCTAAAAAATTGGTCCTACAGATATGACCCAAAAACTATAGGGTTTAAGTTGGATAAGTTTGCGTATAAAAAAAGTTTCATGTCGATCGGTCAAACCCTGCGACCTGTGCAGTGCTTAGGACAAAAAATAATAATAATAATAAAAAAAAAAAGCGCACAGACAAAGCTCCGTGAGAGTTGAGTGGAAATCTTCGCTAACGCTCACCTAAAAACTTATTCACTTCGTTTTGTGAGGTTATGTTGACTATTAAAGTGCTCGCTAACTCTTAGAAGGTGCTTATACCAGCCTCTAACTAACCTGTCTCTAAACTACCTTTGGTGGCCAGTCAGCAAGTCACAAGACGCCTGCTATTGTAGTAGGTTACTAAACAAAATTAAGTGGGTAGTTAAATATTTAGAGGGAGGTCATAAGACCGGGCCTAATTCTCTTCCAACATTCACTCAGCAACAAATACTTAAAAAACATTCCCACGTATGGTTCTATACCTGGTTCTACCCCAGACGTCTTGGATATCACAATAGCAACATAAAAGGCACTCTATCCATCTATCGGTCATTCAAGAACTCAGTTCCAATCACAACCCTCTTCTGGAGGCTTATTCTTTAACTTCTGTCTGTTACTTGACTAGTCGAAACTGTTTCGATATCGCTTTGGTTCCGTTTCGACCGCCCTCGAAATCGGTATTCCATAGCACCGATGGAAACAGGCATTCATCAGAAATCACAGGAGTTGGGGAAAGTGCGATGTATCGCTTATTTTCAGGTGAAACACATGTAACGACTGAGCCATCGCAGCTTTTCTTATTACTCGACCATAGACTAAGACGTCCCATGTATATGGCTTTACGCGAATGAAACAAATTGATGGTGGGGGTGGAATTTTCCATTATGACCATCAAGTTACTACAACTCCCGCTACTAGCGCTGCTAGTACTCAAGTTGATGAATTAGCAGACATCCCGATTACCGACAGTTGAGCGCCGGCTTTTGGAGAGAGCACTTTCTATTTTCACGTCAATTTGGCTCAGCCGTCACAAGTCAGTCTCTCGTCATAAGACCGTCCGTGATGTCAAATCGACCAATAATAAAGCTGAAAGCTCCCCCCCCCCCCCCCTTCTCACAAACTACAGCTGAACTAGCCGAGTTTGACGGTTCCTTTGTCGGAATTCCTTTTGCATAATTTCTGATTGTTTAATTACGGCCCAGCTGTAGAGTTATCACAACATTATTAATAAATCATTCATAAGGTGTAAGTATACCACGTGTGTCTGTTGTATCGTTCTATGAACATTCTTTTTCAATGGAACTTATCTTATTCGTATTCTCCTTTTCTCTTCTTTTTCAAATGTTAATTATTGATGACGTAGTAAAACATGATAACTTCTGTTTTCAGGCCCAATTCATATTGACCACCAGGGGCCGTACCGTATTGCGGCGTATATATTTTACGTATATATTTTACTATATATTTTACATATTTATTTTACGTATATATAGCGTATATTTTCATAAAATGTACATTCACGTTTTGAGATATGGCACCAACTTAAATTTGAAAAATAAAATCTCTACAAAAATAATCAAATACCAACTGAATGTATAAACACATGAACGATACACACTATTATACATTTTTTTTATGAAAATGCATATTTTCAACAATACCGAATTTAATTAAAACAGCAAAGCAATATTCTGACCGAAATGGTATTGTTTAGAACAAATTTCAACATTATTATTTAAATATTATTATTTGAATATATTGATTATTATTAACGATAAAAGTTTATAAAATTATACTTCTGATTGATAGGTCATAGTAAGCGCCTTTCGCAATAATTGGATGAGCGAAGCGAAGACTCAATTTAACTTGACTCGCAAAAAATGTATATGTTTTTTTTATTTTTTTATTCGCGCTCTACAGGTCAAAACGAAAATTCAAATTCAATTGAAACTTGGCATGCCCAAGTATATATATATATATATATATATATATATATATATATATATATATTATATATTATATATTTATATATATATATATATATATATATTTATGAGGGGTTATTTTCGACATGATGAAAACGTATGGCTATTTTATCAATGAATAGTGAAAACATGAAAATGAGGACATAAACGCATTCGACTTGTTCGATTTCTATGTACTAACAGAATGCTAATTTCTGAGTGACTTCTCTGACAAAGTGAGCGACAAAGAAGGATGAGTTCGATCGTCTCTAGTTCCATTCTCATTTTATTTGATAGCAAATTACTGTCACAATCCTCAAAATGAAAGCGTCGATGTACTTTTGATATTTGCCGCTTAGTCTACGCTGGCTGGGTCGGGACATGTGTTCGCCAAGTGTCATGAGTACGGGAGACGGTCGCTCGGGACCGTGAATTGGTGCGATTGTGGCCTTTCCCGACGAGAAGAGCTACTTCTTATCTCATAGACATGTGATTTCTGTTAAACACACTTAATTCGTACAATCAACGTCGACTGCAGCACAATCGCTGAAACGATTTTCAGCACTCGTAGCGGGCGTTGAAGGTACTACGTGGATAAAGGAGTGGGGATGAGAGTGGGGATGAATCTTTTTTTAACGTTGCGTGAATCGTCTTGGGTATATATCTTTAGTCTATGACTTGACTCACACACACTTACACACGCACACAAGTGCAATTGTATCTTGTGGGCCGTGACCCTATTTCGTACAAGTTGAAAATAATACAAACATACAAGTCAAACGTCAAAAAATAACATAACCTGAAAGTATTCGTCAATTATCTTGGAAAACACATTAGAGCTACTAAGATGGCAAGTGAATTGTTTTTATTCTACTATCAGAAATATCATCTCACTTTCCACACCATTCAAACACTCAACACTCACGATTAGATATTTTATGTAATAATAGTCGAAATGGGAAAATAATTGCTATAGAATGTCAATAGATCGACACAGTCCCGTTGCCAGTCGAAATGGATTCGACCGCTCGAAAAAGTTGTTACAGAATAGGGGTCCTGATCCCTTATGGCAATCACGCTCAATTAAACACGCCGTACACGATCAAAATTACCCGTCAACAGTGAAAGCCGTCAATATTGATGAGATAATAGAGCATGTTCAATGTGAGGGGTTAACGACTAAAAAAATCAGGTGTACACTTGAAAAAAAAATCACGGTAAATAGAAAAAAAAAAAAATCGGAGAAAAATAACAGAAATCAAGGGAAAATAAAAAAATCGAGAAATATAAAAAAAAACACGAAAAATCGAAAAAAATCTGAAAAAATCAAGGAAATCCCGAAAAATCCCAAAAAGACAAGAAAAAATCCCGAAAAATGGAAAAAAAATCAATAAAAAAAAAAAAAATCACGAAAAATAGAAAAAGATAAATGATAACGGAAAATCAAAAAAATTACGAAAAATGAGAAAAAATTGAAAAATCACGAGAAGTAAAAAGAATCGCAAAAGATAAAAGAGGAACATGAAAATAAAAAGAAACGAAAAATCAAGAAAACTGAAAAAAAAGTGAAAAAAAATCAGGTGTACGCTACATAAGCTCGTCGTTGATGCGCCGTAAAACCTAGATAATCAGAAGTGAAATGTCAAGCTGTTAAGCCCTCGGTTCAATGCTCGGCAACATGTTGCCGGCGTGTACAGGCACGTCAGAAGTACGGGTTATCGCGGTGGACTCGCACTGAGCGACACGGAGTCGGTTGAGAGACGGTATTCATGCCTAATGACAACTCTAGTGACCACGACGAAATAACGGCTATAATGAATACAACGACAACCTTCAACTGATTGCGCCTCAAAACTAGACATTATCGAGTTGGATGATGAGACATGTGAATGCCAAGTTTCATCAAAATATTTTCTTTCGTTTGACATTTGGAGCGCGAAAAAAAAAAGAGAAGAAAAAAGAACAGGTTCGATTGTTTCGAGTATGGTAAAATTTAGTCTTCGCTTCGCTCATCCAATAACGTTCATCTTCAACAATGATGACTTTATGAGTATAAACTCGTGATTATTTCCATCCAGGACACCTGGCTTCGACTCCCGACATTGACCTTCACGACCGATGTTTTCTTCGTCTCCCTTCAACGCCATTACATCTCGTTATGATTCCAGCACGTCGTTATGCTCAATAAGAATGAAATGTTGATAATTGCTTGACATTTGTTCCAGACACATTGGTGAACTTGGTTGACCCTGAAGAGATTCTGTACATGTGGACGGCACGGAGGCAGCAGGTGGGCCCTCCGATGAGACCGCATTTCAAGAAGTGCGTGGAACTAAGAAATATAGCTGCTAAACTGAATGGTATGTTCATATTGTTACGACCAAGTTTTGAAAAGAAACCGCACTGCAACCCATGTTACGAGTACGTTTTGAACCTAAACAGTGGGGATGTATAGTGAGAGGGTAGTCGCAGGGATCTTAGGGTTAATTACAAATCTATATGTTATTGGACCTTGAATAATAAATGTTTATTGGATGAAAGATAATTTAGAATATAAATACCGAAAGAGGTTATGAATAAAATAAATGAATGTACGGAAAGGTGGAACAAGAATGCCTGGGCTGGCTACTTTACCTTCAATATAGGTTATTTAATACTTTACGACAAGAACGCCGTGGCGAGACGCGAACCCGGGACTCCTCCATCTTCCCTTCGCCTTCCTGGCCGCGTCCCGATGAGGTCCACTCCCGAAACACGTCCGTCCCTGTCGATAGTTGGTCCAAGAGAGAACGACGGCGTGTTCGTGGAGTGACACGCGTATGTAAAACAGCTGATCCACAAGTGCATCTATACCTGGCTTTGCAAGCCTTGCACTTTGTGGATACACTAGAGCGGATGCGAGGTGGCTATGGAACTTTCCCCTCTAGTATGTTCCTATAGTCTGTTTCATCTGATGGTGGAGTGGTAGTGAGACTAGAAGTTGCTGTTTACATACGCGGGGTAGCTATACGATATTCCAATATCGTGACAAAAGTAGCGTGCCAGAATCAAGCGCTTTGCTAGCGCTAGGTTGGCCCAGCATACGTCACGGCTGGATCAGCTTGCTTGCAATTCTGGAACGACCACGAGCATCTTTTGCAACTAGCTGTCAAAGTCATGGCGGAAGATCAAATCGCGTTGATAAGTGCAGTGATTGTATTGAATGCAGGCATTTCTTCTGATTCCTCCTCCAGTGGATCAGAAGAGGATGACGAAGTTTTCACTCTTTGCCAATAGAATTGAATATTTTCAATAACTTTTTGGTCATCTTCTATAACCGCAACGTCGAATTCGTTCCTACAATTATTTACTCATTATTATATTAAGAATTACCCAGGTCTGTCCGTCCTTCTTTCTGTCTCTCCTGCGGTCACGCTTAAGGTTGCGGAAGTACACGCTAGATGGCAGACACTCCGCTGTCTGGTACCGTTGTGCTTCATACGCCATGTCGTGGCAATGACACGTCACACAGTCGAATCGTGTGAGGGGGAAGGGGGGGAGACAGAGAGGAAGTGTAATGCAGAGTGAAAAAAGAAGAGCAAGACAGAGAGAGAGAGAGAGAGAGAGAGAGAGAGAGGGAGAGATAGAGAGAGAAAGGGGAGAGGGGGAGGGAATCGATGACAGGAGGGCATGGAGAGGAGGAGGAGGAGGTGGGTGAGGAGAAGTCGAGTGAGGAGGGGTAGTGGGGAGGGAGGTAGCGTTAATAGGAGAAAAGGAGAGGCCCGTGTTTCTCAAACACGGGGTCACAGCTAGTATTTAATATTTAAACTCCCCATTATTCAATTGTTCTGCAGTACTTGCTCCACAGTTATTGTAATTATTTCATTATCATACTCAATCTGCAGCGCGACCATATCAAGCGACATCATGATCCTTGAATTGGCGCTCAAAATTATGGCTGAACTAGCAAGTTAGCAACCTTTTTCACAGCTAGATGAGCTATGTCAGCGGACTTGGCAGGCTAAATTCTGGAACGATTTGCTAGATTCTAACGGAATTAGCCGCTAGAAATTGGAAAGCCATTTCGACAATGCTAATCTAGCGCTAGCTAGCGCCTAATTCTGGAACGCGACTATGATTGGAACACTTTGAAGAGCGGGCAGACTTCAAGCTCGCTCCGAGTTCAGCACCTGTATTTCGAATACATTCTGCGTGGGCGTATAGACTTGACTTATTTCTTCAATTGCGAATTCAGAAAGAAGTATTCGGTAACAGAAAGTGGCCCTGTAATCATTTCCAATAAATATATAAATAATCGTATCGTCTTCGAACCAATATGAACCCACTTCGGCGAATATGAATAATTTGAAGTTATTATTAGGGTTTGAAGGCGCGTCGCGCGTCGGCAGCGAGGTCATTTAGCGCCTATGATCATGTCCGTGGTTGTCAACGTGTGTGGATATTTCAAGCTCATATAGGTAGCGGGATAGAAAGAACTAGACAAGTAAGATGAGATTATATAAAATGAATTAAAGTAAAAGAAGACGACAGATAAAGAGAAAAGTGACAAGAAAACGAAATAAAATAAGAATATAAACGCAAGGTTCTGTACTTAGTGTTCCGTGATATGGCCAGATAAGAGTTACAGCGTGAAGTTGATTTTGATGAGTGATCGGATCCAACACCTCAAGTGGGAATGGTGAACGCCATGGGAGTCAGTTATTAGTTATATGCAACATTTGCTATATTAGTTACATACTCTATGTGATATGCTATATTCTAGTTTTATAGTTCAGTATAGTTATTAGATATTGATGTATTTTATATATTATATCTATGTATCCGTCTTCGCCGGAATAATAAAGATCTTTTATTATTATTATTATTATTATTATTATTATTATTATTATGATCGTGTCGTCTAGGTCACAAGGATCTGGGCGATATGTGGCGGGGTTACTTCGAGACGCCGACGTTTGTTGACGACATGGATGAACTGTGGGACAAGGTGAAGCCGCTGTACAAACAACTCCACACTTACGTCAAGAGTACACTGAAGAACAGAGACGACAACAAACTTGACTTGGGGCCAGACGGTTTACTGCCTGCTCATGTGTTCGGTGAGTACAAGATGATGATTATTGTTCGCGGAATGACCCCACCAACAATCCATTCATTTGGGGGGTACAAATGATCACGTGATAATTAGACGAGCTTTAGCGAGGATTCAATTTGATATACTGAAGAAAATTGGTGTTCGTTTTTTTTCATGTTTTTTTGTCGGTTCTCCACAGGTCAAACGGCTATACAGCTATCAACTTCAAACTTTTTTCAAATAGGGTTCCTCATTCAACTTTAATCTGTATAGTTTTGTGGCATTATCGGGTGGTAACTTTTTTTTTTTATGAATTTTAGAAATGTCAAAAATACCAATTAGAATAACACAGCGGAAAAATGGAAAATATTTTTATTTTTCGTAAAAATGGAAATTTCTCGTGAAGTTGAATTACATTTTGGTACACATTTCTGGAAATTTTCAGCTTGATCGGGTCAGCCATTTTGAAGAAAAAACATCAAATGTGCTAAATTGGTACCACTCGAAGCAGATATTACCCATTCTATCACTATCAGCTCGTCTAACAACGCATATATGGCGTTTTCCTAGTGTTAATAACAGCTATACTCTTACTCACTCGTTCATTTACATTACCTCTAACGACACGCTGCAATGAATATCAAGGTCCATTGATGTGCGAGTTGATGGGATGATGAGATGAATGTGTTTCGCTGGATGTCTGTTGGGACATTGGAAAGGAAACAATTATTTTGTCATCTTATCTTATGCATCTTCGGCTCTTTTTAGCGGAATCAGTTACATTAACATACGGTATTCTTGGGTGGGGTAATACCTCACACACATATTTATAAGCAAAACAAAAATGCTATTTTATTCATCAATAAAGCATGGAAAAAAACAGGAAACACTTGGTTCATTGCCCCACAGTCCAAGTCTTTATTCCAACGTATTGTTTCCCATCAACTTGATGCCATTTAGACTATAGGTAGTAATTGAGAGAACTTAGTTACAGGCCTAGGCCTACAATTGATTGGGAGTCCACTTTCTATATACATTCTCATGTTATAATAGTAGATTTTAAATATCGTTGCGTAGTATGCCAACATGAAATAATTATGCTTGCCATCATAATTAGATGAGCGTAGCGAAGATTTTCATTCCATATACCGCAAAATTTTGGGCTTGGTTTTCATGTATTTTTTTGTTTTTTTGTATGTAATTTTGTAGGCCTACGCGGCATACAGTTCAGGAAAAATGATCAATCAACTCGATTTTTTTTCAAATTGGTATCACACCAGAATAGGTTGGGATTGTTTTTCAGAAAAATCGGTCGAAGGGTTTTTCCGGAAAAAAATTGGAAACTATAGAAAATCCCCATAAGAATAAGCCGGGGGAGAAATACTTGGAAAACAAAGATTTTCCAAAAGCTCTCAAATTCATACTGCATGTGGAAAAACTACCATACTTATTTCAAGCGATTTATGGAACAATCGGATGTGAAATAACGAAGAAAACGCTTTTTTAATGTACTTTTTTGCACATCAATTGAAGCAATTAAGGAACTACTAGGAAAACGCGTTATGTGTTTCCGCGTTGATGGATGAGCTAATGAGAATGACATTGAATTCTTTCAAAAAGTTATATCAAGTTGATGTTTTGACGGCATTCAAGTTAAAAATCAATCTTTCCATTTGGTTGTTTTATTTCGTAGACTATTCTCATGAAGGAAATATTAGCTGCAATTTGATATTATGTATTGTAATATTAGACTACTATATGAGACGTGATGACAGCTGTATACATATACACACCTTGAGACCATCCTTTTATATTCATTACTCATTCCCAATAATTTCTTCGATGATAAAGAAGGCCCTGTTTCAATCGTTCTCCATTAATTGGTGACACTTGTTGCTTGGATTTAATTGGTTTTCTTAAATAGCTTTAAAACGATGTGTAAAAATGTCATTAAATATTTTTTTATATCTAAACGACTGATTGGATTTCAGTGAGAGTTTGAAATAATCTGTATCATCATTATATTGAGATTTGGTGAAAATTTGAATTTTTTCGAAAGACATTTTTTGTACGAAAATTCTTTTATCGCTTTTTTTGTCATTATATGATTTTTTATATCAAATCGACTGATTGGATATCAGTGAAAGTTCGGAATAATGTGTATCATTATTGGATGAGCGAAGCGAAGACTCAATTACACTTGACCCGAAAAAAATGTACATGTTTTTTTTTTTTTTTTTTTTTTTTTTTTTTTTTTTTTGTTCGCGCTCTACAGGTCAAACGAAAATTCAAATTCAATTGAAACTTGGCATGCCCATGTGTCATCATCTGGATTGAATCCCATTAGTTTTTATACGCAATCGGTTGCACCACTTCTGAGAAAACTAATTTTCCATTTTCCAACTAACCCATAAGAATAAGCCAGAGAAGAATTTTCATAAAAAAAATGTCCTTCAAAAAATTTCAAATTTTCACCAAATTTCAATATAATAATGATACATATTATTCCGAACTTTCATTGGAATCCAACCAGTCGTTTTGATATAAAATATTATATAATGACAAAAAAAAGCAAAAGAAGAATTTTCGTACAAAAAATGTCTTTCGAAAAAATTCAAATTTTCACCAAATCTCAATATAATGATGATACAGATCATTTCGAACTTTCAATAAAATCCAATCAGTCGTTTGGATATAAAAAATTATATAATGACATTTTTACACATCGTTTTGAAGCTATCAAGAAAACCTATTAAATCCAAGCAACAAGTGTCACCAATTAATGGAAAACGATTAAAACAAGGCCTTCTTTATTATAGAAGAAATTATTGAGAATGAGTAATGAATATAAAAGGTGGTTCTCAAGGTGTATATATGTATACAGCTGTCATCACGTTTCATATAGTAGTCTAATATTACAATATAATATAATATTAAATTGCATCTACTATTTCCTTCATGAGAATAGTCTACGAAACAAACCAACCAAATGGAAAGATTGATTTCTAGCTTGAATGCCGTCAAAACAGCAACTTGATATAACAATTTTTGAAAGAATTCAATGTCATTCATTAGCTCATCCATCAACGCGGAAACACATAACGCGTTTTCCTAGTTATATTGACATTTGGTGAAAATTTGAATTTTTTCGATGGACATTTTTTTACGAAAATTCTTCTCTGGCTTATTCTTATGAGTAATTTAGTAAATGGAAAATTAGTTTTCTCAGAAGTGGTGCAACCAATTGCGTATAAAAACTAATGAGATTCAATTCAGATGATGACACATGGGCATGCCAAGTTTCAATCGAATTTGAATTTTTGTCTGACCTGTAGAGCGCGAACAAAAAAAAAAAAAAAAAAAATGTACATTTTTTGGGGTCAAGTGAAATTGAGTCTTCGCCTCGCTCATCCAACAAATGTGAGCAACAAGTGTCACCAATAAATTGAAACGATTAAAATCTGTGATGGATATGAAGATGCACTGGTACCATTGTTTGGAAACCAAGGTCCATATACCAACAGACAGCCGCGGGTTTTAAACCTCTGGAGTGATCCATGGCCTGTATATGTACACTGAGCTAACCAAATGTTCTTAATTCTACCGTTCCATACTTCTATGCTCATCTCACAACGCATATAAGGCGTTTTCGTAGTTACTGAATTACTTGATGGAGTATCTCGGTTCATAATTGCATTATTGCAGACGTGCTGGGTTGGGAAAGTTTCTACGAGTTGGTTCGTCCTCATCCTGATGCAGCTCCTTTCAATCTTACAGACTCTCTCGTCAAGCAGGTAACAACACACAGGCAACACTAGCTCATAGACAGTCATTGGAGACTCTCAAAGGAATAACGATAGAAGTCAGGAATAGATATTTATCAAAAGAAACTTATGAAGGATTACGTTGGCGAACGATGATTAGACGAGCTTTAGCGAGGATTCAAAATTGGTGTTCGTTTCTTTTTTTTTATGTCTTTTTGTCTGTTCTCCACAGCTCAAACGGCTTCAGCTATCAACTTCAAACATTTTTTCAATATGGTTCCTCATCTAACTTAGATCTATATAGTTTTGTGGCATTATCGGGTGGTAACGTTTTCTTATGAATTTTAGAAACTTCAAAAATACCTATTAGAATAACACAGCGGAAAAAAAATAAAACACTTTTATTTTCCAAAAAAATGAAATTTTGCGTGGAGTTGAATTACATGTTGATACACATTTCTGGAAATTTTCAGCTTGATCGGGTCAGCAATTTTGAAGAAAAAACATAAAATGTGCTAAATTGGTACCACTCGAAGCAGTTTTTACCCATTTTTACCCATACGATTACTATCCGCTCGTCTAACAACGCATATATGGCGTTTAACTAGTTAAATGTATTATAATTGAACGGAAACGCCGATATTTCGGAATTGCACTGACCTCGTCTCAGGCTGGAAGACAGAACCTGAAACGTGATCGAAGTCGAAGCAACTCTGAAATATTGTACACTGTAAGAAACGGCAGGTACTCGAGTAACTCTCATCGCCGTCATTCTCGAGGTTTTTCTCTTTTCTGTTATTTCATGATTGACAAATAAATGCTTACCTCAAAAATAATCGTTGATATCAATAATTAAACCTTTCATGTGGTTCACTGATTTCTCAAATAAATTCAATCATGCCATATTATTCATTTATGGAATATTTTTTTGACATATGATTGAGTTTGTCGAAAATATCACTCGTTCTATTATCATCTAGTTCTGCAATGTGTCTGAACGCACGCATGTTGCCTATTTGTGCTGCTGGTTGACAGAACTACACGGTGATGGACATGTTCGAGCTGGCCAACGGCTTCTTCATGTCGCTGGGCCTGCCGAGCAACGCCATGGCGTACGACGAGAAGAAAGGCGCGCAAGTCATCAAACCTCTCGACAGGGACGTCGCTTGCCACCCGACGTCCGTAGACTTATGTGACGGCAAGGATTTCAGGTAATTCACATTTTTTTTTCGACTTGAAACGTCTTCAAAATCTCAGCCGTTGCACTCAATGTAAAGCAGGGTTTCCAGTTCCGATTTTTTTTTTGTCATCCGACACGATATCGGTACGAGTTTTTACATGCGTGCTCCCAGTTCGCGTTTACCGTAACGTTTTCGTGACGTCATAGACATAGCCTTCATTACCTCTATATGCACAGGCTTCTTTGAATGTTGGGAATTATATTCAAAATCGCACTTTTTATGGACAGATGAATCGATATTTTCGGGAGTCGATTCTTTTTTTTCGATCTTTCGATATAAATCCTAACAACCGGAAGAAGATGAATCACAATCGCAGTGTAACTTTCGGTAAAATCGTGATTTCGGTCGACAAAAGTTGGAGTTGAGTCAATAATCACGACACCGAATCGGTGTCGTGAACCGATATGTTTTTAGGTGAATACTGGCTTGTGATTGGGCAGTTGGAAAAATCGTGTCGGACGACAAGAAAGAATCGGAACTGGAAACCCTGCTTAACTGGTGGTCACGATCCGCAACCGTCACGGACCTTTCATCCACCAGACAGAACGCGTCGAAATCTACGACATTTTGCGAGCCGCCCTCGCTAGCTCAGTCAGCTGAGGCACGCTTCAGACACTGAAGTCACCGTTGGGCGTGGGTTCAAGTCCCGCATGAGGCATGGGTTTTTGTAAATGTCCTTTCACCTATCATCACTTCATCGTTTCATTATCACCCGCTTATTCGCACCCCCGTATAACCTAGGTGTTGGTGGGGTCGTTAAGCAGCATTAAAATGAATAAAATACATTTTGCGCCGGTGTGAAATGTTCCAACGTGCCACGACGTTTCGCGGCCAGGACTGAGGCTGCCGGACATGGAGCACGTGTGCTTCCCATGTAGCAACTGGCGGGTGGCGTTGGAAACAAACCAGTTGAGCGCTGATCACATCATTCAGTCTCCGACGAAAAAGAATCGATTTTGAGAAGTAGTTGGAATTAATTCACTTAGATGTCGCCACGAAATTCGAAAGAACGTTTTCCTGATTAAAATTCAGTAGAGGCCTAATTACAATCAATAGTTTTTGTACATTTGTATCTGTCTTCATATATTTTACTCGCGTGTAATGAATGAATAAAATGATCAGGAGAACGATGGTTGATTGGTGATAATAATAATAATAATAATAATAATAATAATAATAATAATAATAATGATGATAATAATAATAATAATAATAATAATAATAATAATAATAATAATAATAATAATAATAATAATAATAATAATAATAATAATAATAATAATAATAATAATAATAATATTTTTTTTTTTTTTTTTTTAATAATAATTTTTTTTATTTTATTATTCACATAATAATAATAATAATAATAATAATAATAATAATAATAATTTTTTTTTCTTTTTTTTTTTTTATTCACACATTAAAATATCAATTTACATATTTTACATCTTCAATTCCCACAAAGCCATTGAGGCTTGACTGTGGGATTAATCAATATATTATGTAATATATTGCAAATTGTGCATCATACAGTGTAGAACAATGTTAGTGTGGTAAATAGTGAACAATATTAATAAGATTCTGCAGATTATCTATTTAAAGATTTCCGAATTAGCCTAGAAACAACATGAGTGTGATACTGAGAATCATAAACTATAAATACATCATTAGGAAACATCAAAACAAAATCACTAGAATATTAATGATATTAAAAAAAGAAATCCTATAGGCCCTACTATTACAGAATTTGATACAGAAACATCACCAACTAAAGTTTTCAATTGTTTGAACTTACGTCGCCAGTTTTAGATTTTAAATGGACATTCATGAACAGAGTCGCTAAGGGTTCAACATCCAGTTTTTCAATGCATGTTTGATAATAGAATATTTATTAAGATTCCTTATATGAATAGGAATTTTGTTGAAAGTAGTAGGTACTGCTACACTGAGCTGTCTTTTGCCGTATTTATTTATATAGGAAGGAATTTTATATGTGGTTTGTAGCTGAAGGCGAGTATTGAAATTATGGGCTTGTAATATTTTGTATTCATCGCAGAAAAAGTGCTTCAAAATGAATCTATATTCAAATAGTTTGACTAATGGTAGTAAATGGCATTGTTGATAAAAAAGGTCAATTGAATCAGTAAAACGTTTTTCCTTTGTGTGTACGGGGGTCAAAATCTTGATCATTCTATTCTGGATTGATGTTAATTTATTTAAATGACTGTACGAAGCATTTCCCCATGATAGTAAGCCGTACAACATTATTGATTCAGCAATTGCACTGTATACCGATTTCAAAGTTCTGAAAGGTAATATATATTTTAAGTTGTGCAATTGAAAAGAACATGAACGTAAACGTCTGCAAAGAGAGTCAATATGAGGTTTCCATGAGAACAGGCGATCAACTACTACGCCTAAATAAATATGTGTAGATACATTTTCTATATTGCTACATGAATATTCCTGACAGGGACTATTTTTACATAAATTGTGTAAGCAAGTAGTTGAATGACAAGTAATTTTCACAGGTTGATCCAAATCTCTGTTGAATGGAGTGCATATGTGAACTAATTTAGTCTTGTTAGGGTTAATTATTAGATCGTTGTCATGAGTCCAATACAATATTTGTGTAAAATCTGATTGCAAATATTCTTCTGCTACTGTGAGCTCATGGTGACAGGATAATATGACTGTATCGTCAGCGTACATCAACATTTTACATTTTTTAGCAACTTTGAATAAATTATTAACATAAATCAAGTAAAGAATGGGTCCCAAAATTGACCCTTGTGGGACTCCAGTATTAACATTCTTTGGTATACTGAAGACATCATTAACTCTAACAATAAAACGTCTGTTTTCGAGATAATTCACAAACCAAACAAGTAGTGGCCCTCTTATACCTATATTATTGAGAGATTCCACTAGTTTATTATGATTGAGTGTATCAAACGCTTTCGAAAAATCTATGAATAGTGCTATTACGTGTTTATTAGTATTTAATTTAGAATTTACAAAATCCGAAAATATCTCGAATAAATCAGAGGTGCTTTTTCCTTTTTGAAAGCCAAACTGTGAATCATTTATTAGTTTGTACTTTTCTAAATATATATTGAGGTTCACAGCAACACATCTCTCCATTATTTTTTCTACAACAGGTAGTAACGAAATAGGACGATAATTAGTGTATAACAAGTGGTCACCCTTCTTATATATAGGTTTTACAGTAGATATTTTCAATTTTTCAGGTACTACACCTGTACGCACTGATACATTTACGAGATGAGCAATTACAGGACTTATTTTATCAACTACATTTTTTAAATCAACAACTCTAATGTTATCTATACCAGGTTGTTTTTTACTATCCATGGCATTAATGACAGACTTGACGTGAGATACACTTATGGGCGGAAAATACATAGATTGCAATTGTAAGCTACGATCAAGTTCTATTTCGTTTATAGTACAGGTATCACAAGTATGTAATATATTTTTGACGTCATTTACAAACGAATCTGCAAACTTCTCAACAATGGTTTCACTTGTTTGCGTTTTGCCTAAATATAATCGAATGACATCATCTACTGAGGCTTTCTTCTTCTTACCATTAACTTCATTGATTATTTGCCACGTTTCTTTCAGATTGTTACGTGAGTTTTCTATAGATTGTTTATAAAATAGTATTCTGCTATATTTAATTCGTTTATTCACTAGATTTCGCTGCTTTTTATAATCATCTCGATAAACCTCTTTTAACAAGAAATTTTTACAGTTTTTCCATTTCTTGAATAATTTGTCACGTTCGAATACAATACTCAACAAATTGTCCGACATCCAGCTGTTGGCATGTCTTCTCCTTGTCGGCTCACCTCGTACTACATATGACGCTTGGTCATAACACTCATTGAAGCAGAGTTCAATATCATTATATATGTTATTACAGTCGTCAGTATTAATGCCAGAGTTCCAGTCAATATCTTCCAAGAGTCTGATTAATTTCTTTTCTTGTAAACGTTTAATATTAGACACTGATTCACCAACAACAACATTATTTCCAGTAGCGTTATTGAGTTTTAGGTTTATGCCAATCAAGTAGTGGTCTGACAATTTAGTTTTATATATTACTGAATTTAATAAAGCTCTTTTGAATTTAACAAAAATATGGTCAATACAAGTGCTAGATAAAAAAAAATAATAATAATAATAATAATAATAATAATATTTATTGATCTCGATTGATTACAAAGTAATATGTAAGACATGTCAGTTAAAAAATAGTTATACATAGATTTAAATAGATAGATAAATATACATAGTTATAAAATAATATACATCTGATCATATTTTTGTATCAAAAAATTCATTAGTGCTATAGAAGCATTTTTGTAAAAGCCATGTTTTTAATACGCCTTTAAATCTAGAGCCAGTCAATTTTTTCAATTCGTGTGGGAGGGCATTATAAAATTTTATACCAGAGTATGTCGGTCCTTTTGTAAAAGTGTTTCGCCTATGTTTAATGATGGCTATGCCATTGTTTCTAGTAGTGGGTCTTCCCTGAGATTGTACATTCATATTATCCAATTCATTCGATAAGCTTTCAGTAGCAAATAGAATACAGTTAAAAATATACATGCAACAAAGAGTTAAAATTCTGAACTTGATAAAGAGTGGTCTACAAGAGTCTTTGAAGAAGACTTCACCACATGGATCAGCGCTTGCCTTAGCAAGTAGCTTTACAGCTCTCTTTTGAAGCAGAAAAATACATTTATTTTTAAATGAAACCTCCCCCTAATACATCTCAACCACAAAAGAATAGTTGAGAAAGAGGAAACAAAGTTCCTAGGTATTATAATTGATGATAAATTAACTTGGAGTAGCCACATAGAATACATATGTAATAAAGTAGCATCAGGCTGCTACCTTGTGAAACGAATCATGGACATATGTGGGTTCGAGACAGCAAAATTAGTATACTATGCACATATAAATTCGCATATACAATATGGCATTATTATGTGGGGGCATTCAACTAGAGCGAACAAAATATTTATTCTCCAAAAAAGAGCCATAAAATATCTAGCAAAAGTAAGCAGGGACTGTGACCGTAACCGCAACCGTTAAAAACCCGTATTTTTCGGGCAACCGCAACCGTAACCGCAACCTTTATTATTAGTGTGGTACAACCATAACCACAACCACAACCGTTATTATTTTCGTGGCACAACCGCAACCGGTAACCTTTATGTTGAGGTGATGACAACCACAACCACAACCAGCAACCTTTATCATATCGGTTATTCGGGTCTCAAAGAGGGCCCAAAAAGGTTTTGAAACGGTTGTCTCATCACATACACTTAGTCTGAAGAAAAGGAAATACAACTTGTTTTGCAACTTTTAGCCCCTCAAACACAAACTCTCTTTCTTATTGCAAGGTTGTTGAGGCCGAACCTTCGATGAGTGGTGAAAGGGTTGGGGGGGGGGGGGGGGGGGGTAGTCGAGAGACAGTTTAAGAAAGTACCTCTCAAGATTTTAGTGTCGGATTAGTGCGAGTCAGAGTCATGCCGACGACAATTTTGTGGGGATTCCCAAGTCCAAAACCACTTCCCTGAGAAAAGAATAATATAATAATTGTATTGACACGAGAGATGTATCCACTAACCCTCCGTTCGCTAGTGATGCGGAATAGGAAAGACGGTCGATCGGGAGCTTCATCTCTCATGTGTATATGTTTCAACAAATATGAAAAATGTGAGAAAAAAATCTCCTTGGCATCTTTTTGTCACTCACGCCCGACACGCATGCGGTGTACGCGCGTCTCTGGTGAATGACTTGTACTAAAAGTTAAAACGTGTGTGAAGGTGATAGGGGTTAGGGCTGTAGCTAACATTTTTCATTTTATACTTTTACTTTTATACTTTTATATTATACTATTACATCTATACGTATTTAATTGAATTTCGTGTGTGATCACCAAGTATTATTATAATTAATTATTATCATTAAAAAATTAAATTAAATATTAAGTAGCTTTAGAGTTTAGAATGGGTAAAAAAAAAGAGTAACCCGATTCGATAATACTTTAACTACGACCGTATTGTGGACGAGTCGTCTTGCTCAGTGGGACAATGTGCCGCAAAACTCAAGGTAAGCAGCAGAGATTTGTATAAACTTTCCTTCGTAACAGTAATCGGGACCTTTATAAAATTTGATCGTAACCGGGACCTTTAAGAACTTCAGTTCATAACCGTAACCGTAACCGAGACCTTTATGAAATATGCATCATAACCATAACCGGGACCGAGACCGTTATTAATTTCACTTCGAGACCTTAACCGCAACCGGGACCTTTATAAAATTCAGTTCACAACCGTAACCGCAACCGGGACCTTCATACATACATTCATACAGTTCAACCCTGAAAGTAAGTTATAGTCCATGCTCCGATGTATTTTATAAAGACTCAAGTAAACCTCTATTCAGGAAATTTAATATGATGACCTTACCATGTATGTATATATATAGTACGATTCTTTATGTATCAGAAAACAAGTACCTTCTAAACGACTTTATTGAAGAAAATAATTATAACACCAGGAAGAATAACATAAATGTAATAAAGCACAACCTAATAGGTTGTGCCTAATAGGTTGTGCCTAACCTTAGTCTCAGCGGCGTGCGGTGAATTATGAGCTTGGGTAGACACTGGCCCGGCCAATAGGGACAACCTCTATAGGAGGGGGGGAGGAGGGATCAAGAAAAAGAAGCCCCCCACAATAAAGCCACGCGGGGGAAAAATTGATGGTTTTCAAATATTTTATATGAAGTTTAGTTGAACTGTGAGCGAGTTCAGTTTTTGAAATCAATCATTATTCCAAGTGTCACATTGTCACTTACTTCATATGAATAAATAATATCCTGATATACCAATATTTATTTGCCGCCCGCCCGTTCTCAACTGATTGTCTTTTACGCTCGAAAGTCAACCTGTGAAACGGATTGTCAAGCAACAAACGAATAACACTCTTCATTAGCTCGGACGTTGGATGTCATACTTATTTACACCATTTCATTTCATATACTGAACAAATTTGGGCTTCATTTTTTTTGTGTGTGTGTGTGTGTGTAATTTTGTATGTGGCATAATACAGGTCAGGAAAAAGGATCATTAACTCGAAACTTTTTTTTCAAATTGGTGGTGTACCAGAATAGGTTGGGAATGTTTTTCAGAAAAATCGGTTGAATGGTTTTTACGGAAAAAATTTGCAAAGTATGGAAAATCCCCATAAGAAAAAGCCGGAGGCAAAATACTTGAAAAACAAACAAAAAATCCAAAAGCTCTAAAATTTCTACTGAATGTATAGTAACAACTATCGTACACATTTTCAGCGATTTATAGAACAATCGAATGTGTAATAACGAAGAAAACGCATATTTGAAGTACGTATTTCCACATCAATAAAAGCAATTAAGAAAGCGATTGAAGGAACTATTAAAATATGTGAGCAACAAGCGTCACCAATGGATTAGAACGATTGAAATCTGTGATGGATATGAAGAAGGCACTGGTACCATTGTTGGGAAACCAAGGTCCATATACGATACCAACAGACAGCTACTGTTTTTAAACCTTGGAAGTGATCCATGGCCTGTATACCCTATGAACATCGAGCTGACCAAATATTCTTAATTCTACACTTCCATACTTCTAAGCTCATCTCACAACGCATATGAGGCGTTTTCCTTGTTTATACCATTATTATATCATTACTTTTTGATTCTACAATAGCACACTAAACAACTAACAACATATGAGGACTAGGCCTACTTCTCACCTGGGAGCTCACGCAGCTAACATGGGTCTCGGCCTACCAATCACACGATCGTCACTATTTCATTATTTCACAAGTTTAATAGAACGATCACAATTATTTACACCAAGTCACATTGTTACAGGTATTGAACCCAACACAATAATCCACAGCAGCCCAACCAAAACACAATTATTTACTCGTTATTGAACACAATCAACTTTGATCCATCAAATCCACGCACGTGGATAGGGTAACTTCTGATTGCCAAACTATTAGCAGTGAAGGAAGCGTGCAGTGCGCATGAGTTAGGGTATTGAAATCAGTGACTAGCTTTTAGCTCTGTTAAACGCCGTACCCAAGGCCACTCAGTGCACGCGAAGTGCACAGCATCGCTTCAAGCCTACGCAAAGTAGTCAGAACCGAAATTACATACTCAAGATAGACGACACAGCCGTACGGCCAGCTCGCGGTACACACGCTTGCACGATAGATAGTGCGTAGAGTTACGATCAGCAAAAACAGCGCAAAATAGATGCAAATACGAATTATTATTCAGGCAGAAATGCTCAGAAATAGATATTGGAAACTGTTTAAAAAATGTATCCATATATTATTTACTGGCTAGGCAGTGACTAGTTTGTATACCCTGGACGGCTCGCCCTTGCAACCTATCAATTGTAAAGAAAGGACCTATACATGCTGGAACACAATTTTATAATGCTTTACCTCTAAGCATAAAGAATGATAATTCTTTATAAATTAAACTCAAGAACCACCTTATTATTGAATGTTACTATAGCGTTAAAGAATTTTTAGAAGACTGAATTAAAATTTTAATCATCACACCCTGCAGCACAGTATCTTGAGATTTTAATATATTTGACTTTTTTTACTATATTTGACTTTATTTATTTGACTTCAATATATTTGGCATTATACATGTATATTATTTTCTATGTAATCAATTCAACATGACGATGACAATATCATGTACTTGATCAATCTGTACTAATGAAAAATTATTATTACTAGGAAAACGCGTTATGTGTTTCCGCGTTGATGGATGAGCTAATAAGAATGACATTGATTTCTTTCAAAAAGTTATATCAAGTTGATGTTTTAACGGCATTCAAGTTAAAAATCAATCTTTCCATTTGGTTGATTTATTTCGTAGACTATTCTCATGAAGGAAATATTAGATGCAATTTATTATTATATATTGTAATATTAGACTTGAAACCTGCAAGCTTTATCTTTTATAATCTGAACAAGCTTTTCAAGTTACCGCCAAAAAAGTTTTAAAATATTAATTAAATAATTTTAAAAGTTCAGGCTTTTTATACTATAATAATTAATGGGGCTATCAAGGAAATAGTAGGCCTAATCCTTCCAATAAACAAACTGTAACTCAATTTTACTGAAATTCCAAAACTTACAAACAATGAAATTCGAATCAATGAATTAGTGCATCAAAAATGAAAAATATTCATAACCTTTGAATTTGGCATAAAAAATATATAATAAAATATAAGATCGTCAGATCTGTTGGCCAAACAGAAATGCGACAGAACAAAAGAAAATACAATTAACCAAAATTAAATGCCAAATTATATATCGTGCACTATTGAATTACAATTATTACATGAGCTAAAGTACAATCAAATGATACCGTCTTATTTGTGATGTTATCGTGGATCGCGGTGAACCTGGTAGTTGCGTCGCGCTAATGGTTGACGTTTATCTCGCGGAGACGACGAGTATATTCTAGTCCGCACGCGGTGAATCTGACAGTTGTGTCGCGCTGACGGTTGCCGTGTATCTCGCGGAGACGACGAGTATATGCTGGTCTGCACGCTGTGAAGTACCTGGTCCACTCCAGCAGCTTGCCAGCAAAGTTACGCCGTGACGTCTCTGAATACTTCGTAGTTGCGGCGCCGACTTTGGCTTCGGCGAGTTTACAACGACAATTCAACCGTTTACTTCACCAACACGATGGTTCCAACCCGTCACTAGAACATACGCCAGACACGTCTTCCCGCTTCCACCATTCCCAGTGATCTGCCTTGTCTGGATTTGATCAACAGCACGCCGTGACTCCTTGTACGCAGTTCCTTTATCTAGGCTCGGCTGACCGTTCTTCGGGTATGATTTAGGTACCACTTCAAGCTTGAGAGCGATTGTTTTCTCTGACGTCTCAGACCACCTACCATCCCTGGTGACATTGACTCACAATGTGGACTGATCCAGTGACCCAAGTGTCGCATTTCAATACCTAGGACCCTCGATCGTCATTGTTGGTGTCTCGAAAAGAATTCCTTCCAGAAGCTACTGATACGTAGTTTACATATTGCGCCAGATTATGATATCATTACTTAGTAGAAACAAAATACATCATTTAACTAAGGCCAAATAGCATGTGAAAAAATACCTCGAGTTTAACATAGAAACAAATATATTGCATTTTAGAACAGAAAAAACATACGTACATTGATAAAGACAATTATAAAACAAAAACAAAATCTGTAACAGACAAAAAGAATTTAAAACATCTATTGAGGAATATGGCACGTTACAGACTACGATATGAGACGTGATGACAGCTGTATACATATACACACCTTGAGACCATCCTTTTATATTCATTACTCACTCTCAAAAATTTCTTCGATGATAAAGAAGGCCTTGTTTTAATCGTTCTCCATTAATTGGTGACACTTGTTGCTTGGATTTAATTGGTTTTCTTAATAGCTTTAAAACGATGTGTAAAAATGTCATTAAATAATTTTTTATATCCAAATGACTGATTGGATTCGAGTGAAAGTTTAAAATGATCTGTATCATCATTATATTGAGATTTGGTGAAAATTTGAATTTTTTCGAAAGACATCTTTTGTGCGAGAATTCTTTTTTTTTCTTTTTTTTGTCATTATATAATTTTTTATTTCAAAACGACTGATTGGATTTCAGTGAAAGTTCGGAATGATGTGTATCATTATTATATTGAAATTTTGTGAAAATTTGAATTTTTTCGAAAGACATTTTTTTCACGAAAATTCTTCTCTGGCTTATTCTTATGAGTAATTCGGAAAATGGAAAATTTGTTTTCTCAGAAGTTGTGCAACCGATTGCGTATAAAAACTAATGAGATTCAATCCAGATGATGACACATGGGCATGCCAAGTTTCAATCGAATTTGAATTTTTGTCTGACCTGTAGAGCGCGAACAAAAAAAAAAAAGAAAAAAAAAAATGTACATTTTTTTCGGGTCAAGTGAAATTGAGTCTTCGCTGCGCTCATCCAATTAAAATTATCATTAAATTTGGCTTTGGGTGCATGCCCCCACAAAATGATTCCATAATGGAGATGTGCATTCACATATGCATAATAAAGTATCTTGGCTGTGATATGGTCGCATATTGCCATAATCCGTTTGATCAGATAGCATCCTGACGCCATTTTATTTCTTACACTAGGAAAACGCGTTATGTGTTTCCGCGTTGATGGATGAGCTAATAAGAATGAAACTGAATTATTTCAAAAAGTTAAATCAAGTTGATGTTTTGACGGCATTCAAATTAAAAATTAATGTTTTCATTCGGTTGATTTATTTCGTAGACTATTCTCATCATGAAGGAAATATTAGATGCAATCTAAGATACAATATATACACCTTGAGATCCAATTATATTCATTACTCATTCTAAATAATATCTTTGATAATAAAGAAGGCTTTGTTTTAATAGTTCTTCAATAATTGGTGACACTTGTTGCTTGGATTTAATTGGTTTTCTTAATAGCTTTGAATGATGTATAAAAATGTCATTAAATCATTTTTTATATCTAAACGACTGATTGGATTCCAGTGAAAGTTTGGAATCATGTGTATCATTATTATATTGAAATTCGGTGAAAATTTTAATTTTTTTGAAGGACATTTTTTGTACGAAAATTTTTCTCCGGCTTATTCTTATGGGTAATTTGGAAAATGGAAAATTAGTTTTCTCAGAAGTGGTGCAATCGATTGCGCATAAAAATCAATGAGATTCAATCCAGATGATGACACTTGGGCTTGCCAAGTTTCAATTGAATTTGAATTTTCGTTTGACCTGTAGAGCGCGAAAATAAAAAAAAAAAAAAAAAAAAAAAAAAAAAAAAAAAAAAAACATGTACATTTTTTTCGGGTCAAGTGTAATTGAGTCTTCGCTTCGCTCATCCAATAATCTATATGGTTGTCCCATTTCAATCTGTCATTAATTTTTAGACCAAGAAAATTTGTTTCCTTTTTCGGAATTATGCTTTCACCCTCTAGATAATCAGTACAATCAGATTTAAAGTCTAAGATAACTACTTTCTTTTTATGCAATATTGAATTATTATTAACAACACCATTTATGCATTTCATCAACAGCTATCTGTTCACGCGATTTAGAGTTATGATGAGCAATGTCCTCACAGATAAGGTGAGTGGTATCATCTGCATACATGACGACCGAGCCAGAAGTGACCTTTATTGGGAGGTCATTTGAGAAGATGATAAATAAAAGAGGTGCTATGGTTGAGCCATGGGGTACACCAATATTTGTCATAATTACAGAAGACTATGAATCATTATTATTTCCATTAACATCGTTGATTTTCACCATTTGCTTTCTATTTCTATGTTTAGGGGTGCCCCACGTCTGGGTAGAGTGAATCCCGGATGAATGAATGTTGGGCTTTTTATGCACTTCTACAGAGAGGTCATTGTGCGACTGTAGATTAACTTTGTAACTTATAACAAAAACGACCTCACAGTACTTGTTTGAATTAAATTGAATATTACATTTTATCGGCACGTCAACGACTTGGTTCTATTGCGCCAGAAGTCAAGTAGTGGATACGTTTGAAATGAATACATCGGAAACATTACATTTCCACGTAGAACAGCTGTTTGTATAACAAACAACACACTGTCTAGCGAACAGTGATATAGGTTATAGAGTGCGAAACCTTCATTGCACGAATAGTGCATGCCCTGTAGTAGTACTGACTAAAGAGAGATAGGTACTCAAGACGTCCCACGTAAGTTACTTCGCGAGATTCAAAACCCTTTCATTATTACCAGAAGTTACTTCAATGGTCGCTACACATTCCTAGAGCGCTGCTAGCAGTCAAGTTGGAGACTTGGTAGACAAGCCAGGCAGCATCCATCTAACTGCCGACTGACGCACAATCGCCGAAACGATTCTGAGCGCTCTTAGCGGTGATTGCAGGTACTACATGGTGAAGGGTGTGGGGAGGATATAGACAAAGGAGTGGGGATGAATCTTAATTTAACGTTGGGTGAACTGTCATAGTCTATGGTAGTACTACTAGTAGTAGTAGTAGTGTTTATTCCTTCAAACCTCTTTCGAGGAAATCGGTACACAAATAACATATTTTACAATACAACTTCTAAATAACATGAAATGCTCGAGTGGTTGAGTAGACAACCATTCGTGCGTACATCTCACACAACTCTTGAGTACCAACTATATAACACCTATGAACTAGATGGCGGACGTATTAAGTCAGGTGCTGGTGTGAATGGTCGGCACCGGTCAATGAGAATGTGTTAGATATATAACACATCAACATCAACTGTAGCCAATATATTGTATTTTCACATCAATTCAAATTACCACCTTATTTTTGTATCATTACGTTTGTCCGTAATTACCGTCGTAAATATTCTGTTCAATATATTTACTTATTTTCATTCATCGACTGTCTGTGTGTACAATTTTTACCGACCGCAATCCTACCTATCGCATTCATAAGGCCCATTCACGATTAAACTTAACCGTAAACTTAGAAACTTACGAATTGTTTGTCATACGGTATTTCTCGTTACTGTTCACGACAACATTGAGCTTAGTACTTAACAGTAGCATTAACGTAGAAGTTTGCAATCCAAACTTAGGAAAACATAGGAATCGACCAATCAGCGCCTAGGTCAAAATACGGTCGACCGTCATATTGGCAGGATGTGTCTAGCCTATTGTTTTTTAACAACTATAACAACATTGAGAACAAGACTGAATGATGTGTAAATGAATTACGACATTGTAAATACTGAAATAATTCTATAATTTCTCATATTACATATCACAAACTGTGAGGAAATTATTAAAAGCTCCTAATAGACTTTGGGGACACAACTTTTAGGTTATGTTGTGCTCAAGTCACAGGTGATTGAAACAGATGTTCTAACTGGTTGAAATTAGACGTAGGAATAGTGTCGTGAATGAGGTAACATTTTAGTAAGTTTACAGCCTCAAGTTGGAGGAATGAGTTTGAGTTTAATCGTGAATGGGTCTTTATCCTGACGAATTGAAACTCCCTTTTCATCTTCTACGATAATAGTTATCACGATTACCGATAGTCTCAGAACCGAAAGACGAGAAAACACAACAATATTCGAGTATTCGACCTATTTGGGTGAGGTCATTCTCAAATCTGTATCGAGAGGTCAGTGTCATGGACGAATTCAAGTACTTGACTTATATTGGTTTTGTCGTTGGATAAAATTTCACTTGAATCACCTTCAACCAGTAAGTCGGTGATAACTGGAAAAAATCCATTCTTCCCAACTCGTCGGGGGAGGGGGGGGGGGGGATTTGTGAGCCGTAACATGCCACAATGTCAATTTTAGCAGGTTCTAGTTCAAATATAAAATGAAAATGATGTGTTTTACCTTTGCATCTAAAAAAATCGCCACAGAGAATCTCTCGCAGCTTGATCCTCCGCGGGTCATCATGGTCTATGCATGTTGCGATTGTGCGTCTCCACAAAAATGTTACAAACTGAGTCTACACTACATTACAAGATACTGTCATTATTGTAAAGTCTGACGTTGCAAATACATATTGGCAGATTCCATCTATCAGGATGCATCATTTTTGACATTGTGCGTTTACAAGTTAGCTGGTTCAAGTAAGCTTTATATGTCTTCAAATATGTTTTTCAAGGTAAAGGTACCAAGGCGCGCCCTGCCCCAAAATTAAAGTACCAGGGCGCCGCCCCGGCTCGCCCTGTCCCGAATACACCACTGCCTTCAACCATATGCTATCCCTCTTTGCTTTGTATTTGAAGCATGTGGTCAAGACGTGAGAGACTATTAGTGGGACATGACTAGTGATGGGTAAATTCCCGGAATTTACAATTTGGGGAATATTCCCAGGAATTTTCCCGGGAATATTCCCAAAATGGAAATTTCCGGAAATATATTTTTCTTCTTGTTTACACTCACTTGAGAATGAAAAAAGAAGGATACAAAGAAATAAAAAACTATACAGCCTACTTAAATTTTTGGTATGCCGGTATTCAGTCCATAGGCCCTATGAAAAAATATAATCACAAAACTTGATATTCAAACAAAAAAGATACTACAAATCTTATTTTCTCATCTGAGGCCTGTCAAGACATTTCTATCACCAAAAGTACGGTCTTGGATTCTTCTGAAAACCCATCATTCGAAAAACAAATGGAAAAAATACACATAGCAGGCAAATTGCTGAATCATCTAATTAATGATCTAACTGCTGAACTCATTAATCGAAAAATAAATTCCCTGAATATGGGAATTTATTCAAACATGGGAAATATTCCCACTAGCGGGAACATTTCCTGGGGAATATTCCCATGCGCCCATCACTAGACATGACAGGTATCACAAGCACACATTGGCGGGACTCCGCGTGGCTGAGACGACAATAATTGACTTCTTCAATCCCCCATAAATTATTACCATACTATTCTCAGTTTGTTGAAACTTGTTGAAACGCAGTTTGTTGATTGTTGTTTTGGGGTTTCGTGATGCCGCGTTCAAACGATCCTACCTATCATTATCCTTAACTGGGGAACAATTATTCTTTCGAAAAGTTTTGATGTTAATAAAGTATGTAAACAATATGCACACACCCGATGGTAAAAATACCCGAAGATTTAAATGTATAAATAACCCCAATCGACAAGGAATATGTTATAGTACGTTAATTCAAGCGTGCATCATTTCTTTCAGGATCAGGATGTGTGCCCAGGTGAACGCCGAAGATTTTTATGCGATCCTTCACGAGATGGGTCACATCCAGTACTTCATCCAGTACAAGGATCAGCCGTACTTGTTCCGGGAAGGCGCTAACACTGGTTTCCACGAGACCGTGGGGGACACGATAGCACTGTCCGTGGACACCCCTTACCACCTGGTCAAGGCCGGCCTGCTGGACGACTTCACAGACTCGCCTGAGAACAGCCTGAATGCCCTCATGAAGACGGCGCTAGACAAGGTGACGGACTGACTGCGAACCAGTGTTGCCAGGTTGAACATGTACAATTATGTACCACTAGGAAAACGCCATTTATGCGTTGTTAGACGAGCGAATAGTAATAGTAATAAAAAAATGGGTAAAAACTGCTTTGAGTGGTACCAATAGAGCACATTTTATGTTTTTTCTTCAAAATGGCTGACCCGATCGAGCTGAAATTTTTTAGAAATATGTATTAAAATGTAATTCAACTTCACACAAAATTTCATCATTTTGGAAAATAAAAATATATATTTTCTTTCCGTCATGTTATTTTAACGGGTATTTTTGAAATTTCTAAAATTCCTAAACAAAAAGTTACCCCCCGATAATGCCACAAAACTGTACAGATCTAAGTTAGATGAGGAACCATATTGAAAAAAGTTTGAAGTTGAAAGCTGTAGCCGTTTGATCTGTGTAGAACCGAAAAAAAAACGAACACCAATTTTTTTCAGTACGTCAAATTCAATCAATGTTGGTTTTCAACACGGTCCGAGGATTAGGAAACAGTAACAAAGTAGTTTTCTCTGATCGAGACAAATATTAGAAAGGACTAAAATGTTGGGACAAGGCAAAAGATGAGGTGATAAAGATGTAGATTGATGAGTTTAAATGAGAATCCATTGGAATACAAACATACAAAAAATCAGATCCAAAAATAATTATTTCAGGTTCATAACTTCATAAATTAACAATAGATCTGCATAAGACAGACAGATTTAAATTGCATGCGTAGTGGAAATTGGATATGATTTTTTTGGATTTATAAAAAATGTGATTTTAGTGTACATATTTCAATCAATTATGGTACGTGGAGCGAAATTATGGTACAGTCACTATTTACTAAGGTACAAGGGTCATTTTAAGGTACGAATTCCATAATTATGGTACACCTGGCAACACTGCTAAGAACCAACACGGAGGTGGCATTGCGTTCAATAGGTTCTATATGATGGCTTCCATTTCCTGGGCACTCTTCTTAGAACAACCCTTTGCTACCTATAGTTCGTCACTTCGTCTATCAAAACCTTGCATAATTAGACGAGCTTCAGCGAGGATTCGATTTGACCTACTGAAAAAAAATTGTATTCGTTTTTTTTTTTCATGTTTTTTGTCGGATCTCCACAGGTCAAACGGCTACAGCTATCAACTTCAAACTTTTTTTCAATATGGTTCCTCATCTAACTTAGATCTGTATAGTTTTGTGGCATTATCGGGCGGTAACTTTTTTTTATGAATTTTAGAAATTTCAAAAATACCCTTTAGAATAACATGGCGGAAAAAAAAAGAAAATGTTTTTATTTTACGTAAAAATGAAATTTTGCGTGAATGAAGTTCAATAATTATTACATTTTGATACACATTTCTAAAAAATTTCAGCTTGATCGTGTCAGCCATTTTGAAGAAAAAACATAAAATGTGCTAAATTGGTACCACTCGAAGCAGTTTTCACCCATTTTTACCCATACTATTACTATCCGCTCGTCTAACAACGCATATATATGGCGTTTTTCTAGTTAACTCCATTTTATTACCGCCATTAGTGTGATGATGAGTTTGCATATCTCGATCGCCCGTCTCTCCTATCCGTTAGCGTCAACACACGGCTGTTCCGAGCCGGAAACACGCGAGATATGGATGGTTAATTGGCGATTAATTGTGGTTATTGGCACATCTAACCCTGCACTTTGGCCATGCAGAGACTTACCAATACACAGCAACGTAATATTACCACTTATATTCCGATCACTGCATTATTTCATGTTTTCACGTTTTACTACCTGCACAATCTGATGGAAATACAATTTTGAACTCGGGTACAGTCGGGAATAAAATGTTAACAGCTGTATCTTGTCGTCAACCAGAGTCGGTAAAGGAGTTCTACCTCATCTACTTTATCGACTCTGCTTCAACTATTAATGGAGTGTTGTTTTGTAGGAACTTGATGTCATGCCTTGTATACACCTCAAATATATGCATCTAAGATGCAGTGCATTTTGCTATCCAAGATGCGGTGGAAGTAAACAACTGCGCTAGGCTGATGATCAAGAATATTAACTGGTAATGCAATTAAATGAAATGTGAATACTTATTTGTATGTGGGATGCAGACTTCTCATACGAAATCGATTACATATACAAATATCTGCAATACAACATGCGATATTATGAATTACTTCACAATTTAGAAAATGCATAATTTAATCTTAATATCTCCGTTTTACTTCATGAGACTGCATCAGACAACTGAGCGAATTTGACCAATCGACTGCAAACTTTTTTTGAATATTGGTATCACACCAGAATAGATTGGAATTGTTTTTCAGAAAAATCGGTCGAACAGTTTTACCGGAAAAAATTGGAAAGTTTGGAAAATCCCTATGAGAATGAACGAAATTTTTTCAAAAGCTTTCAAATTCATACAGAATGTGAAAACATCTATCATACACTTTTTCTATAATTTGTACAACAATCGGATGAGATATAACGAAGAAAACGCAATAAAATAATACATTTAATCGAATATCCGGATCAAAACATGTAATGCAAAGTGTATATGCGACAGGTTGCTCTATAGATAGCAACAAGTTGCAGGTAAGGTTTTTAATAGTTTTAAGTAATCCAAGGTCTGTAGATGTGGATTAAGCTGACGGAATATTTTCAATCCCAGATTTCCATACTTCTACGCTCATCTCACAACGCACATTCTGCGTTTTCCTAGTGTGGACAATATGTGGACACCAGTTGTGGCCAGTGTTGCCAACGAGATTTGAATAGTCGTCACCAGCTAGTTTTGTCAGCAGATTCATAAAAGATCAAAAGACGCTAATTCAAAGCAATCTGTGAACAAATAAATTCGAAAAAGTAATAATTGTAGTAATAAATAATGATTGAATTTTTTCAATGGAAATTATTTACGTTTCATAACTTTCATTGGCATAGAAAATGAATTGTAGGAATTATGATGAAATAACAAAATTATCTGTTCAGTAAATTATAACAGTTTTATTAATATCTTAGTCGTATTGCCCTTAGTGGAAAAACATTCATTTTTTAAATATCTATGATATCGACTATAAGTATGAATGAATGAATAGTTATTTATTTGCTTCGAATAGAATACAAATGTACATAAATATTCGGTGGCAAATTTCACATTGAACAAACATAATTATGAAACATGAATACATGATAACAATATTCTATAATATAAAATTAAATTAGGTAAATAATCACATGAGCATCACCCTTTGTCTAAATACTTTGGCTGATGGCCAGTTGACAAACACCGTTTTCGGCAAGCAATTCCACTCAACGATACCCCGTTCCACCAATGAGTTCAGACCCTTTCTTTTTCTTCCTTTCCTCTCAATTTTGTACTCGTGATCATGCCTGCTTAAAAACGTTGGCTTTCTAAACCTTTCCTCAATATCCTTCCATGCCACTTCTCCGCTATATGCCTTGAACATAGCTACCAATCTTGCTGCTCTCCTTCTCTTGCTAAGTGTTTCCCACTCCAGCTTTTCCATGATATCAGTAACGCTTTTGTAGTTATAATTAGTAACGGTCACCATTCCTTTCATATCCCCCTCACTTGTAGCCCACATCTCTAGATCCTTAGCTAACTGTGCTTTCCTTCCAGACGTGTTTCTCTTTCGCTTCTTTAGTTCCGCAACTAACTCGTGTCTTTTCATCCCACTTATATTTCTGAGGGTCGTTTCCTTCATCACCCGTTTGCCTCCTTCTACAAACCTTGCTGCTTTCCGTTGAATTTTCTCAATTTCCTTACTTATACCTTTATTGGTGTCCCATATTGACGACGCGTATTCCACTGTTGGCCTCACTAAAGACTTATATGCTGATGCCTTGGCTTTTTTGCTGCTGTTTTTAAGTATTCGCATTACATGGTACAACTTTTTATACGCCTTTCTTATCACTGCTCCCGTGTGTTCCGACCATTTGAGCCCAGAATCGATAGTGACCCCTAGGTACTTGACTTCTTTTTTCTTCTCCACTACCTTCCCTTGAACCATGTACTCACTATTTACCAACTCATGCCTACCTTTCCCCACCGTTATTGCTATACTTTTTTGGCTGTTAACCGCTAGACCAATCCGTGCCAATCTCTCCACATATTCTGTGATGTCACTTTGAAGTTCTTGACAGTCCTCTAGCTTCCTTATAGTTCGGTAAATAATGGCATCATCGGCAAATAGCCTAATTTCAGACTCAAGTTCATCTGGTAGGCTGTTCACGAGTATGAGAAAGAGTAACGGTCCAATCACACTACCCTGCGGTACCCCTGACGTAATTGTTGTCACTGCTGAAAACATCTCACCCACTTTCACCCTTTGCGTTCTCTCTCTTAAAAATTCTCCTATCCACTTCACCACCCTTACATCTAACGGCATAGACCTCAATTTCCTCAGTATCATTTCATGGCTTACTTTATCGAAGGCTTTACTAACGTCTAAAGACAGCACATCTATCCTTCCTCCTAAATCCAGCTCGTCTGCAAAATCTTGTATGAGTGCAGCTAGTTGAGACTCACACGAGTGTTTAGCTCTAAACCCATGCTGTCTATTATAGAACCAGTTCTGCCCCTCACAGAAACTCCGTATATACACTGTCAATAGCTTTTCGAAAAATTTACAGATCACTGACGTGAGGCTTACTGGTCTGTAATTTCCTGGTTCCTTTTTCACGCCCCCTTTAAAAATACCTATTACCGTTGCTTCTTTCCATTCAGTTGGTAGTTGACAATTGTTTATTGAAACATTAAATAAAACCCTAAGGTATGGTACAATTTCCTTTTGTGCCACCTTAATATAGTCAATGGTTATTCCATCCGTTCCCCCGGCTTTATGTGGCTTCATTTCCTTGATAATACTGTGAATATTTGTATCAGTAAAGCTAAATGCTTTATACGGTCTACTTCTCTCTCCCCAAATCTCCTCTTCCTCTTCTAATACTAACTCTCCCTTCCTGGTAAATACCCTACCATAAGTCTCGTTTAATATTTCCGCCTTCTCTGTATCAGTCTTATACGTTCTATCAGTCTCCTGACACACTAGTTCCGGTATTTCGTTACAGTTCCCGCCTTTTCTTCTAATGTAATTGTAGAATTTATTGCTTGCCTCTTTGCAAGTACCACCCTGTTCATCAACATCTAATATTTCCATCATATATTTTTCATGTGCCAACTTCATTTGACTCTTAAGCATCTTACTCGCTTTCTTAAACTGAATTTTCGTTTCTAAACTACTTCTTCTCATTTTGTACAGTCGCCTACACTTCCTTTTCAGGCTTTTAATCGACTTGTTGAAGTATATAGGTTCAGGGTTATTACACAACTTCTTTCTAGGTATAAACACTTTGCTCTCTTCCACTATGTCCTTAAATCCCTGCCATATATGTTCTATTGACCCCCCTCCTTCCTCTGCCCATACTTTGAACTTCCTAGACATCATTTCTTCTAGCCTCGGTTTGTCTGCTTTGGAGTATTGCCACGTAACTTTATCTTTGCAACTTCTCCTTTTCATGCCTCTGTTTACATCAAGTAGCACCATGCTATGGTCACTAATACCGTCCACTATGTCCACCTGCTCTTATCATTTCCACTGGTCTCACCAGGTATACATCGAGCAGATTCCCATCTCTAGTAGCCCCTCCTACGCACTGATACAACCCTACCTCACTCATTAGTGATTCAACTACTTGTTGACTCATCCCTTTTCGATTTCCTTCACCCTCTCAGTCCACATACGGTAAGTTGAAGTCACCTCCAATTATCAAATCCATTTGGTCTATGACTACCTTATGAAAATAACTACTTTTACTATCAACGTTGATGCAAATGGTAACAATCATATTAATATTTGGTTTGAGAGTTGGATATTGCTCTAATTTTGATTACGCTGTCAGTTATAATTGATAATATATATATATACCATAGGTCATTCCCTTTACACTATAGGCCTACATCCTGTTCACTTCCGAATACGGCGGAAAAAAGGCGACCCTTATAATATATATTTGAATATAGGCCGATCACAAAAAATCACATGATATATTTCATACATCTGAGGTTACTAAAAGCTATTGATTTCAATTATTTGCACCAAGTTTCAGACGCGTCTGAATTTATGAAAACACACGCTGAATGAAGACCAAAAAACCCGAGATCTAGTGACAAAATCACCAGAACGGCAACACTGGTTGTGACTCATTGTGCATGGTGTCAATAGACATGGTGAATGTTTACATCGGATATGGTTAGACTTTGGCTTCATTCATCCTGTTCTTCTCCAGATTGCACATCTGCCATTCTCCCTGCTGGTCGACAAATGGAGATGGGACGTTTTCAGCGGCAAGGTCAGTGAATCGCAGTGGAACGCACATTGGTGGAAACTGCGAGAAGACATACAGCTTGTGACAGCGCCGGTCGCGAGATCGGAGGCAGATTTTGACCCTGGGTCGGTATTCCATATCAGTGCCGAGTCGCCATACATCTCGTACGTACATAGTTTTCCTTATTCAGCGCGTGTTTGTGTTGAACCGTTGAACCTCAAAGAGAGACTTAGCACATTATGTATAGTCGCTTGCTGCTTGTCATCCTATTGTCCAGGCTAGACGATTCATAGAGAAACTCTGCCCTTACTCTTACACTTAACAAAAGACTGTATTTCTAGTTGTAATATAATATATGCCTATGTAAGACCCATTTACCTAAAATGTACATATCACTTTCAGTTTTTCCTTGGATGGATTGATATTGAGTGATTCAAGTAATTATGTAACCTTGTGGCAACACGGATGTCCTTCCAATCTTACCGGCCTCCTCCGGCTTAGCTCAGCAACAGAAAGAACAGGTTGTGATTGTTTTTCAGAAAAATCGGTCAAACGGTTTTTTCCGGAAAAAATTTGGATAGTATAGAAAATCCCCATAAGAATAAGCCGGGGGAGAAATACTTGGAGACCAAAGATTTTTCAAAAGCTCTCAAATTTATATTAAATGTGGAAAGAACGATCATACATATTTTAAGCGATCTATGGAACAATCGGATGTGAAATAACGAAGAGAACGCATTTTTAATGTACTTTTCTACACATCAATAAAAGCAATCAAGAAAGCAATTAAAGGAACTATTAAATGTGAGCAACAAGTGTCACCAATAAATTAAAACGATTAAAATCTGTGATGGATATCACGAAGGCACTGGTATAATTGTTTGGAAACCAAGGTTTATATACCAACAGACAGCCGCGGTTTTTAAACCTCTGGGGGCGCATTCCTGTACGAGTTGATCCGATTTTAGTGAAGATAATACCGAAAAACAGACGAAAAGCGGTATTATCCTATATCAACAGCCCATATACGGCCACCTTTAATTGTGGGTTTAAGTTAATACTGGGTTTATCTTGTACAGGAATGCCCCCCCTGAAAGTGATCCATGGCCTGTATATGTACATTGAGCTGACCATATGTTCCTAATTCTACATTATCATACTTCTAAGCTCATCTCACGACGCATATAAGGCGTTTTCCTAGTGTAGATTAGAATTGAAACTGAGAGACTCCATGAAATCTCTTCCGTGTAACTGCCTTCCTGATGTGTCAGTCAATGCATTGAGCTCAGGGATTGATCTCACGCCTGCTTGACCCGTGTCTCGGTGTTCCAGGTACTTCGTGGGCTACATCCTGCAGTTCCAGCTGCACCGCGCGCTGTGCGAGGCAGCCGGCCAGTACGACCCGAGCGACCCGAGCTCGACACGACGTCCGCTGCACAAGTGCGACATCCACGGCTCGCTCGCGGCCGGCAACATACTCAAGTGAGCACAGCCTGCTTCCTCGAACCTACCTGTTGATGGCTACTTTAATAAGACCAGCTTTAGCGAGAATTCAATTTGACATACTGATTTTTTTTTCATATTTTTTTGTCGGTTCTCCACAGGTCAAACGGCTACAACTATCAACTTCAAAAACTTTTTTTCTAATATGGTTCCTCATCTAACTTAGATCTGTATAGTTTTGTGGCATTATCGGGTGGTAACTTTTTTTTTATGAATTTTAGAAATTTCAAATATACCCATTAAAATAACACAGCGGAAAAAAGAAGATATTTTTATTTCCAAAAAAATGAAATTTTGCGTGAAGTTGAATTACATCTTGATACACATTTCTGGAAAATTTCAGCTTGATCGGGTCAGCCATTTTGAAGAAAAAACATAAAAGGTGCTAAATTGGTACCACTCGAAGCAGTTTTTACCCATTTTTACCCATACTATTACTATCCGCTCGTACAACAACGCATATATGGCGTTTTCCTAGTCATAATAATAATAATGAATGTTTGTAAACGTCCTTTCACTTTTCAACACATCACAGTTTCATTCATCATCTCCGCATTCATAACTTCGTATAACCTAGCTGTTGATGAGATCGTTAAGTGACTTTTTTCAATATTCATATTTGGTTTAACGACAAACGTTACTGATAACTATGATCTATTGGCGTCGGTGAATGATATATGAGATGATGGGATGATGAGGTGATTATTTCATTATGTGGATTTGGATTGTGGGAGGGAGTCGGTCGTGGCCTGTTGTTTTGAGGAACCATTCAAGTATTGACCTCTTCAGGTGAATACTGTGCTGTATTCGACAGAGGTAAACCTTGAAAGAGCCCGCCAGGATGGTCGATCATGGCGGGAATCAAACCCCGGTCTCCTGAATGACTGTTTAGTGTCTCAGTCCACTCGTCTCAGTCCGATATGTACTATTAAAAAATAATGTCATTGGTTGTAAACATCCCGACACTTATAGTTACATTTATCATCCTCTCATACGTACCAGCTGTTGATGGGGCCGTTGAGCACATTACTGAGGAGAGTGGCTGTGTTGCAGGAAAGGCCTGAGTCTGGGCAAGTCTGAGCACTGGAGTGAGGTCCTCTACCTGATGGTCGGCAGCCGGAAGTTGGACGCGTCGGCGCTGCTCGAGTATTTCCAGCCGCTCACCGAATTCTTGGAGGCGGAGAACGCCCGGGAAATCCCAGCTTCTGCCAACATCCTCCTCGTGGTGGGCAGCATACTGGCTGTCACCTGCGCGGTGGCGTTACTCGGCTATTCGGTTCATCTTGTGCAGAAAAAGATGAGAGTGTCGAACAGAGATTGAGTCTCCCGAGGGAAAATCAGCAGGACACTATTTAGACATTCAAGAATACATCGCGCCAGCCGGGAGATATATAGTAATTTGTAATTGACATTCTAAGGGCCGGTATTACGAATCGATAGTTAGTGGATTAAGCAATAGTTAGCGGATTAACTTGTTATCACCATTGGTTACATATGATATTTTCGTACCTTTAACAAATAGTTAGTGGATTAGTACCTAACTAAGATTCGTAAAACCGGGCCTTAGAAAACGAATTGAAACATTGTATTACCATTTTACCATGATTTTTGAACCTGATATTTCTTCATGATATTATTGTTTTCATGATATTACAATGATTATTGGTGGGTCAAGTACGTACATATTTATTATTTACATACCGGTATTTTATGTATTCATTACAGATTGTTCATAAAACAGGTGGTCATGATTACTAACATGAAATTACAATCGAACATACTCAATGAAATTATTCTCAATTTTTTTCTCATCTCTCTCCTTAAATCACCGAACTTCGTTATATGCTTCATATCTTCTTCCAATTCATTCCATTCCCGCGTCTTTCTTTGAATGAATCCATATTTACCTACTTCTCTATCCACTTTTTCCACTTCCATTCTTACCCCTCCCCTTGTACTTCTTTGTAATCTCTCTCCAATTCTATTGCTTGATTCATACCATCCGGTATATTCATTCTTGACTCCAACAAAATTGCACAATATTTCTATTTGTCTTCGTTTCGCCAAATTTTCCCATCCCATTTCCTCAATCATTTTACTAGGTCGTTCTATAACTTTTTCAACCACATCCTTATCGTTCCTGATAATCTTCTAGCGCTTCTCTCTCCCCAATACCCTTCTTGCAGCAACCCTTTGGACGTTCTCCACAGCCTTTATTAGTCCAACTTCATGCGGATCCCAGACTGAACTAGCATACTCGAGCTTGGCCGAATCAGACTTATGTATGCCTTCTCTTTTATTTTCATCCCTGTCCCCTTCAACTGCCTCATAATAAGATTTAAGGATCGTATTCCATTTTTTGAGATATTTCTAACATGTTTCCCCGCCCAAAATTTGTATTTATGTAAAGTCCAAGATATTTATATGCTTCTACTTCCTCAAGTGTAGAGTCTCCCATTTTATAAATTGTATTTACTCTTTTCTTGTTACTGCTGCTAGAGAAGTGCACCACTCAACATTTTCCAACATTTACAGTCGACACACTGAGAGAATAGGATTTGTGCAGCCACACAAGAAAACTTCATCGATATAGAAATATGAGGTATTTCACAAATACACTCGTTATTGGTTGTTTTTAATAATTATAATGATTAAAAATGAGTAAATTTGAAATATAAAAATGTATCTTGTGCGCGTAAATGAAAGGAACAGAGAAAATACGGGTATGTTTTATGTATATTTCATCCTTTTTCTGTAAGACGGTTGGTGGTTCTGTTAACCATACAGGTTCGTGAACAAGCAATGTTTCCATGCGAATCCGCTAAAAATAATATTTTCTCATGCAACAAGATTACCTGTAATTTGAATACATAAATTTGTTTTGCCAAGTTGACCTAGAAGAATTCAATGAAACGCGATATCTATTTGATTTAAAAAATCAAAAGAGCCGCTGTTAGTGTGTATCATGCTAAGCTGATTTTAGTGTTGTCATGTTGAAAATCATTCAGTGCACCAAAGTGATACCAGGATGCGCCACGGTAGGAATCCTATTCTCTCAGTGAGTGGACTGTAGTCGCATCAAATTTATTTTAAGCCATTCATTAATTCTGTCCAAATATCCTTGTAACTGATTTTCCTTCCTCTCACTGTTAATGGTGCTATATACCACACAGTCATCAGCAAATAGACGAATTCTTGATTTAATTCGGATTCGAAGATCATTTACAAAAATGTATTGACTAGAAGAAGTCCAATGACACTCCCTTATTGTACCCCAGAAGTAATAGAACCATATTCGAAATTTCATCACCCACTTTCACTTTTTGTGATCTACCTTTTAAGAAGGACTCCACCCATTTTGTTATCCTCTCATGTTTTGTTATTTGTTTAAACTTTGAAATCAGAAGTGTGAGGTATTTTGTCAAAAGCTTTTTTCAAAATCCAAAAAGACGGCAGATAATTCACCCCCCTTGTCCAAAGTATTAGACAGCTCCTGCGTGAATACATGCAGTACTATAATATATCTGTGTTTATAAATAGTCGCGCCCGATACCAAAGCAATTTGAGAATGAGAGAATTGCGACAAATATTGGAATAGGTAAATTAAACAAAAACATAGTCCCAAGCCTCCCAAATACTCATGTAAAGAATTACAAGAAGTGTCAATATTCACTATTGAAACCTGCAAGCTTTATCTTTTATAATCTTAACAAGCTTTTCAAGTTACCGCCAAAAAGTTTTAAAATATAAATTAAATATTTTTAAAAGTTCAGGCTTTTTATACTATTATAATTAATGGGGCTATTAAGGAACTAGTAGGCTTAATCCTTCCAATAAACAAGCTGTAACTCAATTTTACTTCATTTACTGTAATTCCAAAATTTACAAACAATGAAATTCGAATCAATAAATTAGTGCATCAAAAATAAAAAATATTCATAACCTTTAAATTTGGCATAAAAAATATATAATAAAATATAAGATCGTCAGATCTGTTGGCCAAACAGAAATGCGACAGAACAAAAGAAAATACAATTAACCAAAATTAAATGCCAAATTATATATCGTGCACTATTGAATTACAATTATTACATGAGCTAAAGTACAATCAAATGATACCGTCTTATTTGTGATGTTATCGTGGATCGCGGTGAACCTGGTAGTTGCGTCGCGCTGACGGTTGCCGTGTATCTCGCGGAGACGACGAGTATATGCTGGTCTGCACGCTGTGAAGTACCTGGTCCACTCCAGCAGCTTGCCAGCAAAGTTACGCCGTGACGTCTCGGAATACCACGTAGTTGCGGCGCCGACTTTGGCTTCGGCGAGTTTACAACGACAATTCAACCGTTTACTTCACCAACACGATGGTTCCAACCCGTCACTAGAACATACGCCAGACACGTCTTCCCGCTTCCACCATTCCCAGTGATCTGCCTTGTCTGGATTTGATCAACAGCACGCCGTGACTCCTTGTACGCAGTTCCTTTATCTAGGCTCGGCTGACCGTTCTTCGGGTATGATTTAGGTACCATTTCAAGCTTGAGAGCGATTGTTTTCTCTGACGTCTTAGACCACCTACCATCCCTGGTGACATTGACTCACAATGTGGACTGATCCAGTGACCCAAGTGTCGCATTTCAATACCTAGGACCCTCGATCGTCATTGTTGGTGTCTCGAAAAGAATTCCTTCCAGAAGCTACTGATACGTAGTTTACATATTGCGCCAGATTATGATATCATTACTTAGTAGAAACAAAATACATAATTTAACTAAGGCCAAATAGCATGTGAAAAAATACATTGAATTCAACATAGAAACAAATATATTGCATTTTAGAACTGAAAAAACATACGTACATTGATAAAGACAATAATAAAACAAACAAAAAAAAATCTGTAACAGACAAAAAAAATTTAAAACACCTTTTGAGGAATATGGCACGTTACACTATCAACAGGTTTATTCGTCTGTTTGTACCGCACCATACAGGTTACTCAAATTCATTCATTCTACACAATATTATTCAGTGTTTTGACTGAAAGAATCGAGAAGTTTCAAGAGATGTTGCAAGTTTAAAAGCGATCGTCCCTGAGGATATATTCATATCCCACCAAAAACCCTGACGGGTAAAATCTTGGAGCCAAGGCCTGAAATATTTCAACAACTACAAAAACTTCTTCATATAAAAGGTGTGAAATCAAAACTGTATGCCAAGTGCAACTTATTATTTATCAATACGGCATGGAAAATAACAGGAAACACTTGGCTCATTGCCCCCCACGTCCCCTCATATAACACCAAGCAGAATTAAAGTGAAGTGCATGATGCTATGAAATGGGTAACTTCACGTTCCTGACAAAGGGAAACGTAATATGATTCAAGAAAATTTGTAATTTACGTGTTTGGTTATTAAATTATCAAAATATCGACCTTTTTCAATGTTGCATTTGTAGCTCGAGAGAAGGCAAATACTGACTTTGACCAGGGCATACATTTCTTCGTCGGAGTATAATAAATTATTACAAATAAAAATAATATAAAAACAATTTGAAATTATACTTTGAATTGGAAAGTTATTTTCGTATTTTTGTTATATTCATATAACCCAAATTACGAAATCTCACACGATATTCGTAAGTTGGGTTTTATGAACTTGATATTGAGATGAGGTAGATTAATAATAATTACAAGATATTTTTGTTATTCAAGTCTATTCATTCCGTGCTTAAGGCATTCTGTTACCTAATATCTATTTATATAATTAGATGAGCGATAGTGAAGACATCCATCCCACTCTTCTAGAGCTTTGTCTGTGTGTTTTTGTTTCTGTTTGTTTGTAAGTAACTTATGCTGCACAGGTCGCAGGTTTTGACTGATGAATATGAACTTTTTATGCATGCAGACTCATCCAACTTAGAACTGTATAGCCCCTGAGTCAAATCGGTTGGACCAATTTTGAGAAACATTATCTGAAACTATCTGAAAACATCATGAGATCAGGGTGAGCAAGAAAATTTGAGAAATGAAATCTCTCCAAATAGCTTTAAATTGTCACTGAATGTAAACAGATGAAGTATACTGATTTGTATGATGCATGTTTTGATACACGTATACGAATTTGTATGCAATTCGGATCAACCGTCTTTGAGGAAATAATTTCATAATTGTTTATTTTCTTCAAATAGCCTGGATATAAATGTAGATATAAATTTAGGCTTCAAATTTGAGTTTTCTCAATTACTACCTACAAAATGACACCAAGTTGATGGAAACCGAAATTTTATAATAGAAAATAGACGGAAGGGCAAGTTTCTTGAATCATATTACCCTGTGTCAGGAACGTGAAGTTACCCATAGCATAGCATTTCATTTCACCGGTCCAAGGCGTGTACAATCTATAGTAGTCCCCGACAAATAGAATGGCTGGTTATTATTCGTCAAGTTTTAATCTCCAATTGACACCGTCCATAACGCGGCAATTCACTAACTCTCGATTGATATTAATTATTATACCTCTCGGTCATTGTAATGTTTCTAAGTTTGTATTTCATAAGTTGGTACTACTCAGCGCATGCGCAGAGGCTGTAAGGTTGGCTCAGTGGAAGATGGCGATTAAAGAGGTTTCACTCACAGACACTGTTATTTATTAAATTAGAAAAAGCCCGAGGTCTAATCCCTGAAGTACTTAAATGTGTGTTTAATCAGAATAGGGAACTTTACATTGGCGACGAGGATATCAAGTGCTGAATTCCATCCATTACGATGGCGGATGATCGAAGATTAGAAAACTTCAATTGCGAGGGTGATCCTACGGCGGTTGGGCAAAGATGGACACGTTGGCTTCGAGCTTTAACTTTTCACATCGAAAGTAAGGACATCACGGATCATAGAAGAAAGAGGGCAATTTTATTAGATCGAGCCGGTATGGAAGTGCAAGATATTTTTTTCACATTACCAGAATCTATAGATGTAATTGACGACACGGATTTATTTAAAACGGCAGTCGATGCAACGATTGCAGGGTTGTGAAGGGGTACACAACTACATTGATGACATCCTAGTTCATGCAGAGTCTAAGGAGGAGCACGACAGAAGATTAGAAGCAGTGAAGAAGGTACTGAAGGACAATGGACTAACATTGAATGAGTCTAAATGCCAGTATGCCGTCCGAGAAACCGAGTTCATGGGACACCGACTCACGGGAGCAGGAATCACACCAACCGAGAGCAAGGTAAAAGCAGTGCTACAATTTCGGGCACCACAAACAGTAGAAGAAGTAAGGAGTTTTTTGGGTTTAGTACATTTCGTCGGTAGATTTATTCCAGACATGGCTACCCTGACAGAACCGTTACGCAAGATTATTAGGAAGAAACAAGGGGAAAAGTTTGAGTGGGGAATTGAACAGGAAGGTGCATTTCACGCCATGAAACAGCGTATTACCAATGCCGAGTGCTTGGGGTATTTTAATCCAAATTTACCAACACAAATAATCGCAGATGCCAGTCCTGTAGGTTTAGGGGCGGTATTGATACAGACACAAGAAAACGGTCCAAGGATAATAAGTTATGCCTGTAAGAGTTTAAGCGAGATACAGAGACGCTACTCACAAACGGAACGAGAAACTTTGGCTCTAGTGTGGGGATGCGAAAGATTCCATAACTATTTGTTCGGATTAAAAGAGTTTGAATTGATAACTGACCACGCCCCTTTGCAGTTTATTTTCTCTGTTAAGTCTAAGCCATGTGCTCGAGTTGAGAGATGGGTACTCAGACTTCAAACGTACAATTACAAGGTGACGTATCGACCGGGAAAATCTAATATAGCGGATTCCTTATCTCGGTTACTGAAACAGGATTCAGTTACAGAAGTAGGTTCAGATACATTCAAAGAAGAGGAAAGCTTACGTCATTTGGTGGAAGAATCGACTCCAGTGGCTTTGAGGTTAGAAGACATTGCAGAAGAATCAATCAAGGATCTAGAACTGCAGAATTTAAGAGAAAGTATGAGGACCAATAAATGGGAATTTCAGACTAAGAAGTTTCGACCATTTTCGGAAGAACTATGTCAAGTGGGTGACGTCATTCTGAAGGGAACTAGAATTGTCGTGCCTACATCAATGCGAGAACGTGTTTTATTGTTGGCACATGAAGGTCATCCTGGAATTGTTTCCATGAAACGACGGTTGCGTTCTAAAGTGTGGTGGCCCAGGATCGATCACGATGCTGAACAATACGTGAAAACGTGTCATGGTTGCCAGTTAGTGGGGACTCCGGATTCAGTGGAACCATTATTTCGCACCGAACTTCCCAATGAACCGTGGGAATCGTTGGCGATGGATTTTCTGGGGCCATTACCTTCGGGTCACTATTTGTAAGTGATTATCGACTATTATAGTCGATTCTATGAGGTAGATATTGTCACGCTGAGTCCCGTCAACCCTGGAAACCCGCTAGCCCCATAACACCTAGGCTAAGCGGGTAGACTACCCAAAACCCGGCAGGGGTACGAAAGGCATTACCATACGCGCATGCGTACAACGTCGTACCTACTGCCGGGTGATGCGGCTAATGAGGAAGTGATTGACGACAGAGACGATCTAAGAGAGCCGAAGACGACTGGTGAAAGAACAAGGACACGGGAGAAGAGTCCGAGATAGGTCTTCAGGAGCATCGTCTTCGCGACCCCACTCTGGCGACCTCAACTGCTGGAGTACGGTAGGACCTGTTTAACAGGGGTGGGTTTATTGTTATTTGGGGCTTCACCCAGGGGTGGGTTTATTGTTATTTGGGGCTTCACCCAAAGGTGACTTGTACTTGTGAGGTTCCGGGTCCACATGCACCCATATAAATAATTAAACAACCTTTTTCTCAACCATGTCATTCTGAGTTCTTTTGAGAGAGAGAGAGACCCAGTCTGGTACGAAACCCGGTCCCGCAACTTGGCTTACACCCCTTATGCAAGATCAAGTTGTAACACTGGTGGAGGTGCGGGTTTTCTTTAAGTCTTGTCTTATCGATACACTATGGGTTCGTGGCTAGTTGATGGTGATAGTTTTCTCTCCGCCATTTCAAATGAATGTTTTAAGGCATCATACTGAAGTAGGTAGGAACGAATGTTGTTTCTCTATGCAATGGTGCAGGCTTCGTTTCCAGATAGGGTCGCTTTACGTTAGTTATGATTAGTTTTCGTATGAGTGGAATGATACGATTTCATTGTGTAGTTGTTATGGTTGGTTGTTGAATGTGTTGTGCGTACTTGGGCGATTGTTGTGAACAAAATTTCAAATTTTGATTATTCATTTTCAATGTTTTTTTTTAACGATTCCTAAAACATTAAAATAACATCGAATGTCAAACACTCAAGACAACAGCTGCAGTATTGTTCTCGGCAGACTGTTATATGACGAAGCTTGTGGGGGAGTTATTAATCAGGAATATGCTGACGACGTATTTGAGGAAAACGATTCACCTTCCGCGCTATTGGATGAGCTTGCAACAAAAGTTAAAGACCAACAACTCTCGTTAGAGGCTTACGGAAATATTCTAAACAAGGTAATTAAAGAGCCAACGTACTTGGAAAATACAAGGGCAAGTAGACGACTTCTTGACTTGAGTGCTGAGAAGGTTGGTGAACTCCCACCGTTTCGTCGTAGGACTAAAAGTGTAGGTCAACGGAGACATATCGATAGCGAGGATTTTGCATTTAGTGATCGTTTCGTGAAACCAACAATGTCGATGATCGTCAAGCCTAAAGTGTTTCGTTTCAAGGAGGAAACTTTTCACGATTGGTTCGGTCGATTTGAGAGAGCAGCCGATGCCAACTCATGGGATGGTGGCAAAAGAGTTGCGTGTTTACCATGCTATTTGGATGGTCCGCCTTTGCAATGGTGGTTGTCTTACCAAGAAAATGTCAAATCTACAAAACCTGCGATTGCTATCACCTGGCAAACTCTGAGGGAGGCTATTGTGAATAGGTTCGACACGGATGATAGGTCTGAGAATTGTCATTTCAAGTTGAAAGATAGAGCGCAAAGGCCAGACGAGTCGGTGATGGAGTACGTTTATGACGTCATCTCCCTATGCAACAGGGTGGACAAAAATATGACTGAAAAGGCAAAGGTGTCACACGTCATAATGGGTCTGTCTCCTAGCTTGTTAGATAAGGTTTTGTTCATGGAGAATGGTTCCATAGATCAGCTGGTTGCAAACATCGATAAGGTAGAGTCGGCCAAGTCTTCGATTCTTTACAGGGTCGAAAAATCTTTGAGTCAGTCTGGGGCTAGCCCGTCTTTGGAGAAAGTTAGCAGTGCAACTACAAGGGTAGAAGAACAAGTGGCAAAGTTGACAGATATGTTCCAGACTATGCAGGTAAACATGCTACAGGCTCAACAGCAACAATTTCAACAACAACAACAACCACAAAATAGCCAACAACAACGGTCTAATTTTCGGCCACAAAATGAAGGTTTTTCGAGAAGACGGTATTTTTCCAATCAGGGCAATGACAGGGGTCAACAGCGCAGTCATATAGGGAGGCCTGCTTGTTTCTTATGCCGCAAGGTCGGACATTACATTTTAAAATGTCCCAATTTACAGAACGCAAGGGAAATATGCGATCAGGACGAACAGGGGGCTGGACATTCGAATACGGGGGGAAACTCTTCCCCATAGACTCTCAATCAGGAGGGGAGTCTGTGGGTAAGGTTAAATATAGGAGTCCTGAGTTTTATGAGTCAATCAAGCGAGAAAGAGATGTTTACATCCGAAACTTTCGTTCATTTTATCCATTCTCTATTAAGGAAATAGAAACCAAGGATCACAGCATCGAACTTCAAATCGTTGTCGTACGGACGATGGGATCACTCCACATTAAAACGAAAGTTGAAAATCAGGATGTTAGTTCACTTTTGGATTCAGGAGCAGCAGTGTCTTGTGTGGACGAGACTTTAGTTCGTGATTTAGTTCATACACCGGTACGAAACTTAATTTTACGTGCAGCAAATAATTCAACGTTGAAAGTCGTAGGGAGAGTAGATGCTACAGTGGAGATAGGGAATGTTAAATTTATTATTCCTATGATAGCCGTGCGAGGTTTGTCAACAGAATGTATTCTTGGTAACGATTTCTCCGAAAAACATGAGGCAACTATTTCCTATGGCAAGCGTAAAGTATGGCTCGCGCATGGAACTGATAACGTCGAAGTCGCGTTTGATAACGGGGAGGTATTTTCCTTAGACTCGCCCAATCTTTCGGTCCCCGCAATTTCGAAACTTACGGTGTCCGATGTAACAGGGAAAGTAGACATTAACCCAGAGTTAGATATGATTCAGACAGAAAAATTAACAAACCTACTGAATTCTTTCTACGATCAGTTTGCGTGGTCGTTAGATGACATGGGGTCAACCACTATAGGCGAATGCCACTTTGACCTGTTAGATCCAAAACCTGTACATAAACCTCCTTACCGGGTCAGTATGAAAGAAAGAGAAATTATAAGGGAACAAGTTCAACAAATGGAAGAAAATAATATCATACGTCCTTCAAGATCGGGGTACGCTAGTCCATGTGTTTTGGTCAAAAAGAAGACAGGAGATTGGAGATTTTGTGTAGATTATAGAGGACTTAATCGTGTGGTGAAACCCGATTCGTATCCACTTCCGTTAATCGACGACATACTTTCATATCTTAATGGAAGCCAGTTCTTTTCGACATTAGATTTATTTTCGGGATACTGGCAATTACCTATAGCCGAAGAGTGTAAACACCTAACAGCGTTTATAACACCAGACGGCCTGTGGGAATTTAACAGACTCCCTTTCGGCATGGCCGTTGCACCAGCACTTTTTCAGCGTTCTATGGACCTTGTTCTTTCGGGTTTGAAATGGAATTCGGCATTGTGCTATCTCGATGATGTAGTGACTATGGGGTCAACCTTCGATATACACATAGATCGCTTGAGAGCGGTACTAGAGAGATTCAAAGAGGCCGGTCTCAAGTTGAATCCAGCGAAATGCACTTTCGGTTACACGAAAATAAAAATCCTAGGTCACGTGGTAGACAACCTCGGCATCGCTCCGGACAATGATAAACTCAAAGCGGTATCCGATTTCCCGACACCCCAAAAACTCAAAGACGTTCGATCATTCTTAGGCCTCGCAAACTTTTATCGCAAATTCGTGCAAAGTTTCTCGACGGTGGCAGCACCGTTGACTGAATTAACACGAAAAAATATCAAATTCATTTGGGGACAAGCACAGGAAGAAGCTTTTAGAGAACTCAAATCAAAACTTCTCTCAAGTCCTATTCTACGTCACTTTAAGGACAACAATGACATCGAAATTCACACGGACGCTAGTCTTAAAGGGGTGGGTGCAATCCTACAACAACGTTTCGAGGGTGAACTTCATCCCGTTGCGTACGCGTCGAAAAAGTTCTCAGACGCAGAGATGAAACTAAATACTACACAGCAAGAGTGTTTAGCAATCGTTTTTGCACTTAGGACCTTTCGACCGTACATTTGGGGTCGTTTTTTCACCATTGTTAGTGACCACAATGCACTATGCTACCTTCAGAATAACACAGACGCGTCAGGGAAATTAGCGAGATGGAGTATTATGTTACAGGACTTCAATTTTAAAATTCGTCATAAGCCCGGCACTTTACATATGGGACCGGATTGTTTATCACGGTACCCACTCGATTATGGTTCACCAGTCGAAGGCAAGGGGGATGAGGGCGACGATGAGGTCAAAGTTTTTTCGATAGACATTTCTGATATAGAAAGACTACAACAGGAAGACGGCAAGCTGGGAGAATTAAGGGAGGCTTTGCTAGACCCAGATAACGCAACTACGACGGTGCGTAGACAGACGAGAAGTTATGTTTTAGATAAAGGGTTGTTATACCGAAAAAACTACGCTCACAAGGGAGACACTATGCTCTTAGTAATTCCTGACTGTCTGAAATACGAGGTTCTCTTTCATGCTCACGACGCACTCACATCAGCCCATCTGGGGTATATGCGTACTCTCGGTCGGTTGAGGGGGAAATACTTCTGGGAAGGGATGGCTAAAGAGGTAGAAAAATATGTAGCTAGTTGCCCAAGTTGTCAGGCTAAGAAGTCACCTAAAACTAGACCAGCCGGGCTTCTTACGCCAATACCAGTAGGCCCAACACCATTCACTCTGTGTGGGTGTGACATACTAGGACCGTTTCCAAAAACAGATAGGGGTAACAGGTATGTGATATGTTGTACCGATTATACAACCAAATGGTCTGTAACCGGGTGTCTACCTACAGCAGGGGCCGCCGATGTAGCTGACTTCATGGTAAAACATGTTATCTGTAAACACGGCTGTCCTAAAGAGATTTTAACAGATAGAGGCAAAGTTTTTCAATCGAGTCTAGTAACCGGTATTTTACAGGGGTTGGGTACTAGGAGTTCATTCACTACTTCTTACAAACCAAGTACAAACGGATTGGTAGAGAGATTTAATGGGGTAATGGCACAAATGATTTCGATGTACGTGAATTCAGCCCACAACGATTGGGACTACTTTGTAGACCTAGTGACATTTGCCTATAATACTGCAACTCAAGAAACCACCCGTTACTCCCCCTTTTACCTTCTATACGGCCGTCAGCCAGTCCTGCCTATAGACGCATCTCTCCGACAGGGGTTGGACTTGACAGAGGATGCACAGGACGTGATTATTAAAGTCAACGACGCCCGGAAACTCGTCGTAGAGAGGATAAAATTAGCTCAGAGGAAACAGAAAGAACGATACGATGGTAAACATAGACACGCGGAATACAAAGTAAATCAATTAGTAAAAGTATATTTTCCGACTAGAAAAGTGGGTCTTTCGGATAAGCTCCAAAAACGATGGAGAGGTCCGTATCGTGTCGTTAGTAGGTTATCTGACCTTAACTACGTGGTCATGATCAAAAAGGGTAGAAAACTAGTTAGAGACACCCTGCATGTCAGTAGACTGAAACCCTTCTATTCTCCAGACGACTGGCGTTTAAAAGGGGATGTCAGTACTGAAGACGTAGATGCGTAGATGATCCATGTAGTTATTATAATATAGTTATCATCATATAAATGTTATGGTAGAGTTATTATTACGCAAGTCATTTTATAGATTCATGGCTAACTAATGAACATACGTAGTGTAACTTCGGACGTTTTTTTTTTCTCGGTACATCACTTTGCTGATGATTTAGGCTAGAAAAGGTAAATGTGTTTTCTATTTGTTTTGACACTGAATCAGGTGTGAGTAATATTTTAGCATAAACACAGACAATACAGCGTCACGTTTATAGAGTACACGTCTTGAAGTTGGCGTGATGTAGCAACACACTGAACAAAAACATTTACAAATAACAATTTCAATAAAGGATTTTGATTTTGAATGTGGGTTTGTTTTACGGAGTCAAGTGAAGTGAATGTTATAGGTTACACATGGGTGAACCATAAACAAACAGGATTTTAGGGGTGTAATGGGCTAAGGTGTTGTAAGTATAGGGTAGCTCCCAACTTGATAGTTTACAGTCACGATGTTAGATAATGTAGATTATTCAAGTAATTTTCAATTTCATTTTTTTTTTCTCAAAAAAAAAATAAGAAACGACTGATAGTACATTGTTTTTTTCTCTGTGCGCACGGAGAAAATTATTTGTATTATTAGTGGTCACTACACCATATTTGTTTCTTAGGAGTGCACACCTGGGAAATAAATTGGAATAGTGTAGGTATCCTTCACGCATTTTATTCATTTATTTTGGGGAGGGGGTAATTTTTTTTTTCTCACAAAACGTTTGTTAACCTTTTTCCATTGTTGTTTCATTTACGTCAAATAGGTTTTTTTCGCAGGGGGGGGGGAATGACTAAAGTTGTTTAACATCGTGATTTGTCAATGGTTTTACCACCAGCAGTTTTTTGTATAAATAGACACCCCTATACAAAACAATATAATGGATATACGGTGTATCTGTCTTGACTCGGTATTCGAACATTGGTTAGTTTTTGTCTCGGTTTTTGTTTTTGACGTGTTAGCATAAAATGATCGTGCGGCTGACAACAAGTATAGTAAGACGCGAAAGACGTTTCAACTTTCAAGTCCAGCGGCTCATGGGAAACAAGGCAGTCAGCAAAATCACACCTGACGAACGGAAAGTATAGGTGCTGATGTAGGACAATCTCGTGTATTCATCAACGAGGCATAGTATCCGACACAGTATCTAAGTTCATCATACTGAATCATTACATAATAATAGTTAAAGGTTAATAGTTAATTGTAGTTAATGGTTTAATCACTTTGAGTATTCGTGTCCGAGTGTATTTATAGTTATCGCACAGATTAGTAATTATTATTTCATCATTTTAAATATTTAGATACGCGCCTAGGGGAACCATCTAAACCTTTTCCAAAACCGCGGTTGCAAACCATGTAAGAGAAATCCAGATAACATTTTCATGTGTTAATTGTTTGGCGATACTAATTTTGTCATATGTCACAACAGCGAGGATGATATTTGATTCGCTTCGCTCCACGTGCATGTGTGTTGACGACAGATAGCTGAACCCACACAAGGCCGAGGGAGATTGCGTACAGCCTTGCTGCGGGATGCACGAAAGACGCTAACAGTGCAGTGCCCTGCTGACTTATCTATAAGCGTCAAGTTTCCTAATGTGATGTCGTGCAACTAGAAGTGTTCGGACTAGAAACACGTGGGGACAGCGTGATACACTCACATGACATTACATGTGCTATTTTTCTTCATCATAAGTATGTTATAGGAATTACGTCTCTTTTTATTAACGTACATGCATATTATTTTATCATCAAGTTTTATAATAAGGTTCTTCTCAATTTACCAATGACCTATATTGGCATGTTTTTTTTTCTCTTACTTTTATAACGTTAAATTGCCTACTTTGACAATTGTTATGGTTCATTCTTATTGTTGTGTACAGATTGGGTTTGATTTTCTTTCACTGGCGCTAGGAGGTTGGAACTTTGAAAATCTTTTAGGTTTAGTGGGTTCTACTTCAGTGGCTGGTGAGAGTTGTAGTAGTACGAGGAGGAAGAGGATGGCTGTGAGGCTCTGTTCAACAAACAATGTGTATTGATGGATCTGCATTTTGTTGTTTAAAATAAGGTCTTTATCTTATGTGAATTAAGCACATTATGATAATGTGTATCTTCTAGGTGTGGATGACAAATTACAATTAATTCAATTGCAATTTGAGGATTTACTTTTTCTTATAGTTCGATTTTAGTTTAGCTCAATTTGAAAAGGTCTTATGGGACAAGTGAATAGTTATAAGTTTCTTAATTAGATGGTTGGTTGACATCCAGATCGCTTATTGTAATCTTCTTCATGTCGTCCAATGAGAGCCGACTGCATGTGCCATGTGGGCGTACAAGTAGTTGATAGTGAAAAGATAATAAAATAACAATCTGTCAACCAAAGCAGGAAAGCACGTACATCCAGCAGCCATCATTGTATGGGAGGGACTAGGTTTCAAGCTGCCACCTCTTTCTTAGTGAACACAAAATGACATGTTTAGTCTTTAATTTTTTTAAATCTTTTTTTTTCTTTAAATTTTTTTAAATCGTCTTCAAAAGGTCGCCAACAGTTGATCGCCGCCAGAGAAGTCGGATGGCGATGGTCTAAAGGATTGGGATGTGAACCTACTAATGTCCAGAAGTGCTCGTTATAGTGAACTAGTTATAAAAGTTATAGTATTGGAGAATGACAGACATTAAGAAGAAAGATTCATCTCCAATGTACTGAGCATGACATTGATGTCACCATGGACACTGACGTGACATAGTTCATTCATGAGTGCAGTGACAATTACAATAACATATTGTGCGTATTATGACATTGTCCATGTTTTTTTTTATACGTTATTGTTTCTATGGACACTGACGTGACATAGTTCATTCATGAGTGCAGTGCCAATTGCAATTACATGTAGTTATTGTGACATTTTCAATGTTTTTTTTTTCTATACGTTATTGTTTCTATGGACACTGACGTGACATAGTTCATTCATGAGTGCAGTGCCAATTGCAATTACATGTAGTTATTGTGACATTTTCCATATATTTTTTTCTATACATTATTGTTTCTATGGATACTGACATGACATAGTTAAGTCATGAGTGCAGTGGCAATTGCAATTACATGTAGTTCTTGTGACATTTTCCATATTTTTTTTCCATATGTCATTAATGTGAGAATTATTATGATAATTATTATAATTTAAATGATTCTATTTTTTCTGTAACAAAATGACATTTTTCGATGAACAATACGATATATGAGATTATTATACCTGATGTAAACATGTATTTCCCCCGGAACCCTAAATTGGAATAATGTGTATTGTATTTTTATTTTAATAATATTTGGAAAAGTGCTGAGGTATCATTTGAATTAAATTTAAGGGGTTCATGAAGGTCGCCTAGGTGATTCCAGCTGGAGAGGGACGTCAGAGTGGCATCGAGTTGAAGAGAACAGGAAGACGAGTAGATTCAATGGAGACAGGAGGACCAACCCCAACCGAGTGAAAAGAGGGATGCGACCAGCGGTAGCTGCGCAGAGATAAGTTCAAGGTGAAGGATGGAGGATCCCATGGAACGAAAATCGGGACGATTTTTAAGGGAGGTGGAGGTGTGTCACGCTGAGTCCCGTCAACCCTGGAAACCCGCTAGCCCCATAACACCTAGGCTAAGCGGGTAGACTACCCAAAACCCGGCAGGGGTACGAAAGGCATTACCATACGCGCATGCGTACAACGTCGTACCTACTGCCGGGTGATGCGGCTAATGAGGAAGTGATTGACGACAGAGACGATCTAAGAGAGCCGAAGACGACTGGTGAAAGAACAAGGACACGGGAGAAGAGTCCGAGATAGGTCTTCAGGAGCATCGTCTTCGCGACCCCACTCTGGCGACCTCAACTGCTGGAGTACGGTAGGACCTGTTTAACAGGGGTGGGTTTATTGTTATTTGGGGCTTCACCCAGGGGTGGGTTTATTGTTATTTGGGGCTTCACCCAAAGGTGACTTGTACTTGTGAGGTTCCGGGTCCACATGCACCCATATAAATAATTAAACAACCTTTTTCTCAACCATGTCATTCTGAGTTCTTTTGAGAGAGAGAGAGACCCAGTCTGGTACGAAACCCGGTCCCGCAACTTGGCTTACACCCCTTATGCAAGATCAAGTTGTAACAATATCATGAAGACGATAACGACTAGCAAGACCATCGAACGCCTTAAGCCTATCTTTGCTCGGTTTGGCTTACCGACAACTATCAAGACGGATAATGGATCTCAATTTGTCAGCGAAGAGTTCGGGAGATACTGTGAAACGAACAACATCAATGTTGTTCACACGACCCCATTATGGCCACAAGCCAATGGCGAGGTAGAGCGGCAGAATCGTTCGTTGTTGAAAAGATTGAAAATTGCGCAGGCCACGGGTAAAGACTGGAAAGAAGAGTTATTGGCGTATTTAGTGTTGTACCGCACTACTCCACACAGTACAACTGGGGTCTCTCCAGGCGAAGTGATGTTTCGTCATAAACCAAGGGACAAACTACCGTCATTCAGAGGTGACAAGTTGGAAGGAGATGAAGAACTTCGTGATCGTAACAAGGAAAAGAAATGGATAGGGAAGAGAGATGCTGATGAGACCAGGAAAGCCGCAAGAAGTGATTTGCAGGAAGGAGATGAGGTGTTAATGAGGCAGCAGAGAACGAACAAGCTGTCAACCGAATTTAATCCGATTCCTAATCAGGTAATCCACAAGAACGGGAGTTGTATCACAGTCCAAACGCCTACCGGGGCGCAATATACTCGGAATTCATCCTTCTTCAAGCGTTTCAATTCTAGACCCGAATCCCAGCTACCAGGAGAATTACCGGATTCAGACAATAACCTAGGAGTATCACAATCAAATGTACTTCCTAATCCTAATTCAACCACTCCGAAGAAGAGGCAAGGGGTGAACGAGTCTGGTATCAGGGCAGATGGGGCGAGTCCGAGGAGATCAATTCTAGGGCAAGAAGAACCAACATCGGGGAGGCCACGTCGAGAGATTCGGTTACCAGCTCGTTTCAGAGAATGAAGAAGAAATCTTTATAAGATAGGGAAAAGTAGTTATTAGGATAACCTCAATGGTCAAATTATTTCCTTACGAATTATTATTGTGTATGGCCTAATAACCTCAATGGTCAAATTATTTCCTTACGAATTATTAAATTTAAATTAAAGGAGAGATGTAATGTTTGTAAGTTTGTATTTCATAAGTTGGTACTACTCAGCGCATGCGCAGAGGCTGTAAGGTTGGCTCAGTGGAAGATGGCGATTAAAGAGGTTTCACTCACAGACACTGTTATTTATTAAATTAGAAAAAGCCCGAGGTCTAATCCCTGAAGTACTTAAATGTGTGTTTAATCAGAATAGGGAACTTTACAGTCATGTCAGGCGTGGGTTCGTGTCCCGCATAAGGAATGGGTTTCTGTTAACGACCTCTCATCTATCATCACTTCATCGTTTCATTATCACCCGCTGATTCGCACCCCCGTATAAGCTAGCTGTTGGTGGGGTCGTTAAGCAACATTCAAATAATACAACAAAATAGGCCTAACGTTGAAAACGAACTGAGAACACGTCACAAGTGTAATAGGTTTGGGCCTGAATGTCACAGTCATGAGGAAATATATTCGAATTTTTTTTTATCATGGACTTTGCCAATGGAATAGGATCTCATTGATGAAATATTCAAAGTCCATGTTTATACTCCTACTTGTAGAAATGTTTGTTTTGCAGAATTTGTATTTTCTTCAACGATACATGTAATAGTCACACAGCCAATTTGAAACCAAATAGATAAATAAAGAGAAACTCGTGATCGTCTTTACTGGAGCGACTTGACTGCAACCAGCAGCGTACACTGCTGGGAGCTCGCTGACACATCGGTCAAACAATTCTTTGGTCCAGCACTACGATTCTGTATCTTCATTGATATTCAGTCGACTGCGAACGATCGGCAACTCACTCAAGGTTAACAGTCTATTCTCTACGAGCACACGATCTCTAATGTTAGCGCATGTCGAGAAGTCTTGGGTCGACAGATACGTCATTAAATACGTCATATGATGTCCGTTCTTGACCAATAGGAGGCCTATGTAATTCGACTTTTTCAAGAACCGCCAGTGCGCCGGCGCGACATGACAGGTTATGTGTACTACGCCAATACAAAAACATTGAAAACATAACCTCAAATTTTAGCTGTCATATTGATGATAAAATGAGGAATACAATTACTTGGATTGAAAAGAGCTTTTGAAGTGGGTTTTGGCGTTGATATGGTATTCAAAACATGGAATAGGTATTAAACCATAATATATAACGACTAGGCAAACGCAGGATGTGCGTTGTACGATGAGCGAGATGTCTATATAAAGTATAATCGAAAATTCTACAAACCTTGATCATTTGAAATGAACTTCATCCGATGTCAATGAATCTAGAAAGCCGTGACTTCGACAATGCAACATTTTTCAACTAATATTTCTATCTTTTCGATGAATAAAACGGCTGGTCCGAATATCAAACCAAATTTTTATTCATGTATAATATCCTTGTGTTCACATTTGTGGAAAATTTGAATCATATTGAAGAGATTTTATTTTTCAATTTTTTCCGCTCAGCCCAATCTTATGGGGTTTTTAGAAACTTCTCGATGATGAATCTCAAAAATGGTTCAACCGATTAGACCTCAAAACTATACAGTTCTAAGTTGGATAAGTTTGCATATAAAAAAAAGTTTCATGTCGATCGGTCAAACCCTGCGACCTGTGCAGTGTTTACAAAAAAACAAAAAAAAACAAAAACGCACAGACAAAGTTCCGTAAGAGTTCAGTGAAAATCTTCGCTACGCTCATCTAATTAAAAACGGTGGGATGACGGTTCATGTTTGCTTGGAATATTTCAAAACAAAAATACCACCGCCATTTCCGTCTGAACGTAAGAGTTCTCGACATCGACAACAGTTAACGACAGGGTCTTGTCGAGTCGAGAAGATTTGTCGATCGAGATCGTCAAGTTGCCATAGAGAATCACGCTAGGTGGAGTTATCGACCAAAAACCTAGTTGTCGACGAAAATTAATCAATCTCGATCGACAACATTATACAAAACTCCACTGCTGATACCAAGTGGTCGGGTTGCACTTAACCAGGCACTATAGATTCTCTCACTGGAGGGCCGGAAGATAAACCTATATGAGGAGTTGTCTGCCCGCTGAGAGCGGATATATAGCCCAGCGCGAGGTACTTCCTCCTTTGTTCAAGTGAGGCTCGCTCGCCTCGCAGTGCAAGCTGGCAAGTGGCAATAGGGCTTGTCCGGAAGGCTCCAACGAAAGTCTGAAGCCAGCATTGAGGACCGTGTTGAGTATCTTCAGGTGGGAAGGCCTAGCTGGAGAGTAATGATGCTCCCATAATCTAGCTTAGAACGGATGAGTGCTCTGTAGCGTGCCAACATGACTGTGCGGTCAGCACCCCATGACGTATGGCCTAATACTGTGAGAATGTTACCCATACTCATTTCTCATTCCAATTCATTCATTCCATATTCATTTACAGTATCTTGCGCAGTCGTCAGCAGGTAAATCCGTCCGTATAACCGAGACCTTTCAAGTAAAATGAATACACTGAATAATGACTTAAAGCTAATGAAAGAGAAGTTAAGAACTGATATGTGTCGTTGGAAAAAAAACAAAAACCACCGAACAAAATGAAATAATAAGAAGAAAAATAGAAGGAAAAGAGAAGCTAATAAATAATGGGATGGTTCTCCTTGAGATTCCTCCGTGGCCACAGGTTGGCACGGCCTTCACACTTCTTGTTATGGAGAAGCCAATCCAACTCGAGAACGACGTATTTAACCAAGATACGTTCTTCTTTCTCCAGCCAGGTTTCTGGGTCGGTATCGAAAGCAGCAAGATCTTCGCGGTGGCGGGTGTAATCGTTTACTTGACGCTGGCTGATGGAGAAAATGTCCAGCAACATTCTCTTCAGGTGAGTGCGTTCATAGATGCCAAGGTTTCTCCGAGGAGTGCGGTTCTCGCGGTACCATGAGTCCGGACAAACTAATCAGAAAGGATTCCATTGTTGGGCGTTTTCATCGGTGGCGTGGCCAGGATATTACGTCAGGAAGGGAGGCTGGAATTTTGCAAAGGCGCCATGCAAAAACCTGTGATGAAAATGTACATAGAGCCTAAGTAATAATAATATATGTGCGAAGTATAGCGCAAGGCAAGGCTTTTATATAAAGATACAATGACGAGAGGGGAGGGGCAAATGCAATAAGGCACCGCATGGATTGCAGTTTATCAACGTTCTGGAATATGATTAAGTTCGCATATTCTCCTGATGCAGCATGAATTCTTCCAGCTGATCCTACCTATGATGTATTATTTGTAGAACTCTCGGTCGAATTGGTTAGCAATAAGTAGCTGTTATATTAACTAATTTAATTTGACCGTCTGAAATGTGACGGTTAGATCAATAAGTATCGATGACTGATAGCTATGCCTACGGTGCGGTGTATGCACCAGTTACGGAGCCCAATCGAGGACGGATCCAAATCATTTTCATGGGTGAAGGCGATTTCAGTTTTGGAAAGAAAGCGAAATATAATGAAAGTTGTGTATCGACCCGTAACCGCGAAGTGATTACCGGCGGGAGGCAAAATGAAGAGCCCCTTTCTGGCCACATTGGAAATATACTTTTCAATATGTTTCAACGTTATTCTGATAAGATTTAGATGCACAAACTTAATGTTCTTAGGAACTAGAGCGTCCCAACCGATATCTGCCAATCACAGTCATTGTAACTGCAGGGCCGTTCTGTGTCATCTAAGTTTGTTTGTTTTGTTTTTGTTTTTAAATCATTTTATTCACATTGTATGAATCGATCAGCATACATACACAGACAAAGAACATAATCAGTTAAACACCAAGAATAATAAATGAAAATGAACAGTACGGAGTTGTAAACTATTAGCAGAACTATTAGGGCTAGAGTATTTAAAATACAATAATGTGAAGCCCGCGTAAGAACAGAAGTTCTTGTGTGCGGGCTGACTAATTTGTGTAAACAAAATATAGAATACAGTTGACATCAAAAGAAAAAGCAAACGAAACATGTAATACACAGATTATTAATAAGTACAAGGTCGTGCACTACGATTTAATTTAGTATATAAGTACATATTATTTACGCGAATTTTAAGAGTAAGACCATAAAACCAGAACGATTGCCAAACGAATAGAGAGAATATGGAAAATATGAGGGAATTTATATGAGCGAGAGAGTTTTACTATATATTATATAAATAATCTAAAACAAAATCTCTACCTGAGAATCTCAGCCAGTGGTCGATGTCTCTTTTAAATATGAATAGGATTTGTGAGTTTCTGATAGTTAATGGAATTTTATTATAAAGTCGCGGCGCAATGAAGTCAGCACATTGTTGTCCAAGTTGCTTTTTCCTCATAGGTATCTTTAGATTCAATTTATTGAAATTGCGAGTGTTGTGAGGTACTACGGTACTCAAATCGTGATCAGATAGACTATCAGTTAACCGTGTCAATTTATATTCATCAAAATGAGTTTTAAAATAGATCAATATGGTTTTAATATAGATTTGCCTGATATCGAGAACTTGTGTTAATTCATACGTGCTGCTTGACGAAAATCTAGTAGGTTTACATAGAATTATTTTAAGTATTAATTTTTGTATTTTAACAAGTCTGTAAATATTTGATTTATATGCACCTCCCCATCCAATAATACCGTACTGGATGATTGACATTGCAAGAGCTTGATATACGATCAAAAGCATCGGTTTATTTAATATTTGCCTTAACCTGTAAAATATGAAAAGTAAATTTCGAGCTTTTTTTAGGGTTGATGAAATATGTTCGTTCCATTTTAAATTTGTGTCAACAGTAATTCCGAGATATTTAGTATATTCCTTACATTGAAGTTCCTGGCAATTGCATGTGGTAGGTATATTGCAGTTTGGGTTATGAAGCTTTAAAGTTAGGTTCGAATCGGGTTTTGTAGTATTAGTGATTGAGTGAGCTAGGTAGATAGTTTTAGTCTTGTTTAGTGTCAGTAGATTATTATTTAGCCAAGAATAGACCGATTGAAGCGATTTGTAGGCTGTTTTAAATACTAGTGGCCAACTATCACCAGTAAATAGTAAAGCCGTATCATCGGCATAAGAAATTATATTACCGCCTAGGTTAAGGTTACATAAGTCGTTAATATAGATAATAAAAAGGATAGGTCCTAAAACCGTACCTTGTGGTACTCCACATACAATTTTCGATTCTTCACTAAATGAGCTATTTATTTTTACTGATTGCTTTCTATCCTTTAAATAAGACTTAAATAATTCTAGGGCAATTCCACGAATACCAGCGTTTTCTAACTTTGAAATTAATGTCGAATGATCTACAGTATCGAAAGCCTTTGCCAAGTCTAAGTATATGGCAATTGATTTTCTACCAATATCCAAAGTTTTATATATTTCACTTGTTAATTTAAAGATAGCATCACTAGTACTATATTTTGGTCTAAAACCAAATTGATTTGGAGAAAGAAATTGTTTGTCGTCGAGAAATTTGAATAGTCGAAATTTGATAGATTTTTCTAAAATTTTGGAGAAATGTGTGAGTAAAGAGATAGGTCTATAGTTAGCAGGATCTGTTTCATCATTAGATTTAAATATGGGGATAATAACAGCAGTCTTTAATTTACTGGGAAAAATTCCCGTTTCGAAAGATAGATTAAAAACGTACATTAGTGGTTGAGCGATGAAGTTCATTGCACATTTAATTGTGTTCGCGCTTATATCATCGATACCATTGGCTGAGTTTGTTTTCAGATTACAAATGTTCAAAATAATTTCTGATTGAGAAATAGGGGTTAAAAACATGGAGTTAATATTAGTGTTCAGTCGGTTATCATTTGTAATTACATTTTGCAATCTTTCATTATTTACATTTATATTGGGGAAATTACCATTGTTATTTCTTATCTGCTCAGCTAAATTAATTCCAACAGTTGAAAAATAGTTCGAAAATATATTTGCCACTTTTGGGGGGTCATCGGTGGACTTATGATCAATATCCGTCAAAGTAATCTCATTAATTGCATTCGAATTTACACTTTTTCTACCTGTGATCTCATTAATAATTTCCCATGTTTTCTTGGGACAGTCGACGTTTAAATTAATTTTATCTATATAATATTTTTGTTTCGCTTTCAAGAGGAGACGATTCAAAAAGTTTCTATAAATTTTATATCTCTCTTCAAGTGTGATTATTTCGTATTGCATACTTCTTATATTATTATTCGTTCGAATAATACGTTTGCGTAATTTGGTTATCTGCCTGTGGAGAGTATCTCCTTTCCGTATGGAGACAATCAAACCATTTGTTATCCAAGGTTTAATTTTACGAAGTTTTGATCTATTTTCATGCACAGATAGCTCGGATGCATTATCAATAACTGACTTGAAAATATTTGAAAAAGAATCGAATGCTTCATCAACATTCACTTTATTGTAAACATCGGGCCAAGATTGCTTTTGTAGTAAGGTAATAAATTTATTTGTATTTAGCACAAGTTTGCGAGAGGATTTATCAGTAGATTTATATGTATTAGAATTGCTTGAATCAATTGACCAACCTACAAATATAGGGAAGTGATCTGTTATGTATGTATTTAACAACCCCGAAAGTGGTTTGACATTTTTTGCGGATTTTATGAATATGTGGTCAATACAGGTTGAGGATGACTTGTCTATACGCGTTGGAGTGTTCATACACGAAACAAAGCCATTAGAATATAATATATTCAGATATTGAATAATTATATTTTGTTCTTTATTCAATATATTCAAATTTACGTCTCCGATGAGATATTGATAAAAGGCTCGATTATTAGTGGATAAGGTATCATCAATTTCAGTAATAAATAGTCGAGTATTTGCTGAAGGCGATCTATAAATAGCAAGTATTGAATGAGTCTCCCCTTTAAATGCGAAGGTAATGTGCGCCACGTTAGCACTAGTTACAGAAATCACAGGTAGAACTGTAACATGATTAATACTTTCAATGTTATTAAAAATAATCAAGCCGTCACATGTAGATAGCTTCGCATTTAAATAATGAGTATGGTAACCTGGAATGTTGAAACTATTTGTAATTTGCTGGTCTAGATGGGTCTCGGTGAGAATAATGATATCGAATCTAAATGTTAAGTCGTTTAATATGACACAAAGCTCGTCAAAATGCTTACTTATGCTCCTAATATTTAAATGAAAGATTTTAGCATTGTTGTTATTGATAAAGAAAGTATTTAGTTGCAGAGTATTTTGACAAATTATTTCTGAGTATAAATCTTTTCGTACAGACCTGTTCAATTCGTCCCATTCATCCATATATGTTATGTAAAAATAACGATAAAAAAAAAATGAATGAAAATAAACACCAATATAATAATAGTAGGTTAAATTTTGTCAGAAGGACAGGACTCGATTGTGAGTTCCCAAAACTAAAAGTGCGTAGTGAAGGTGGATGCAAGGGAGGAGAGAATTGTTCAAGAATAAGATAGAAAAGAGATGTTAATAAGAAGATCAAGACAATTAGGAGATTCAAGATATCCTTCATCCCACTGTGAATGTTTGAATTGTTTTCCAACGCTGGAATCAGCACCTCAAAAGTTATTGTTTGTTAAATAAGTTATTCTCCGGGTTGGTAAGTTCACCCTTGTGGTGCCCCGTTCAGACGATCCTATCTTTCATACATAGCCTCAATCGGGAAAACATGATTTTGTATCAAGTTTCGATATTACTAGAAAAACGCCTTATATGCGTTGTGAGATGAGCTTAGAAGTATGGATATGTAGAATTAAGAACATTTGGTCAGCTCAATGTAGACTACATATACAGGCCATGGATCACTTCAAAGGTTTAAGAACCGCGGCTGTCGGTTGGTATATAAACCTTGGTTTCCAAACAATGGTACCAGTGCCTTCTTCATATCCATCACAGATTTCAAACGTTTCAATTTATTGGTGACACTTGTTGCTCACATTTGATAGTTTCTTAATTGCTTTCTTAATTGCTTCTATTGGTGTGTAAAAAAGTACATTAAAAATGCGTTTTCTCGTTATTTCACATCCGATTGTTCCATAAATCGCTTAAAATGGGTATGATAGATCTTTCCTCATTCAGTATAAATTTGAGAGCTTTTGAAAAAAAAATCCAAGTATTTCTCCCCTGGCCTATTCTTATGGGTAATTTCCATACTTTCCAATTTTTTTCCGGAAAAACCGTCCGACCGATTTTTCTGAAAAACAATCCCAACCTATTCTGGTATAACACCAATTTGTGAAAAAAGTTTCGAGTTGATTGAAACTTTTTCCTGACCTGTATGCCGCGTACAAAATTACACACACACAAAAACAAAAACAAAAAAAAAACATAAAAACCAAGCCCAAATTTTTTCGGTATATGGAATGAAAATCTTCGCTACGCTCATCTAATTAACTCCAAGTGTTGAGTGGACTTACGATTCAAGATGCTCTTCAAGGCCATGAAAGGTATCTGGTACGCAAACATGGCTCGAATTGCTTCCGTCGCTTTTATATCCTCAGCAATCTCTTCTTGTGTCATCTCACTATCTCCAGCCTCTTCCGCTCCATCCTTCTCACCTCCTAGATTCTCCCCACCTTCTCCAGCCGCACCCGCTCCATTCTTCTCACCTTCTCCAGCCTCATGACCTGCTCCATTCTCCTCCCCTTCTTCAGCCTCATCAACCGCCTCGACTGGCTCTTCGCGAGCTTCAGAATAGAGGGCTGTATGGAAAATAAAATATTCGTAAAATGTGTTGATTTGTTTGCTGAAATATAGGCGCAGAATGACATCGCTCTTGACACGCTCTCAAACTTCAACACTAAGTTACTGGTTTGAAATAATAATTTGATGACTTGAAAATACTGACATTTTCGTAGATCATTACAACAATTTGCTGAGCATTAATCAAAATTCAAAGGAACGCCTGGAGAAGCATCTTAGGAGAATAATATATTCTTTCTTCAATGCATCTGCATCTGAATAGTGGGAATTCTATCTCAAGTAGATAACATAGGCTCTATACCTATATAAGAAATATATATTAATATAAATATATATCTGCTCATTTTATGGACAATGCCGTGTTCCATATAAGGCGTAGGTCAAGAGTGGCTAACAGGAGTGAGATAGAGATAGAGATGTGTGATAGAGAATAGGAGAGAGACGCTGCCGCGTATTGAGCTCCGAGCGAGCAGTAATGATATCAACACTAAGTGACACGTGACTTACGAATGGAGTAAAGTGGCTCCAGTCCAATCCGTCTGATTCTCTTCCAATCTGTTCGGTGGACCTCCGCAAGGGGCGCTAGTGGCGCACAGGCAGCCGCATGCGCTGGCAGACCTTAAAGGACAAACGGAACAAGGTCAGTACAGTTGATGCGATGTTCAATCATTCAGCCAAGTTTACCTCAGTCGTTGAAACAAATAATAATGGTATATTTCTCTTCTAACACAACCACGTTTTTGTATTCAGTATCCTCTGAGAATCATAATAAAACATTGTTGTGCGTTTTCGCCGTGTTCAAACATACACTAGTAAGTAGTAACCCTATCTCTCTCTCCGTGTCACGTGGTATTTCCCTGCCGGTCAGGCAAGCCATCACGGCCTCACTATCGCATGTGTTATTTGATGCGTCTGATTGGTCTGATTTATATATTATGTATAAGCAACTGTTTATAGCCTAGTAATTGATGTGCTCGAAGTATGTGTACAACTTTGTATCACATTATTACAGTTTTACTCATCCTTGATGATAACTACGATTAAGATTGAATTATTTCACCGCTTCTGTGTTTTTTGGATCGAAATGTCCCACATTTGGTGATTTTTAACATCGCTCTGGTCTTTTTTATACAGCGAAATGAAGGGTTCTTATCCACCATGTTTCATTGACCCTATGTATAAACAACCTACCGGCAGATCCTTTCGACCACCCAGCTATCTTCCTCAGCAAGAACATGACCAAACAGTGACGTAATCTATTCGCTGATAAAATGAAGCAGCTTTATTCAGTTGAATAAAACTTCAGTTAGATATTTGATCTGTTGCCTAGTTACATGTCTAAATAATAACAGCAGGCATGATCGTTAACGACAATTACCGTATATCCCAACAATATGAGACTATTCTAGTATTGTTGTCAATAGCCTGCAATAATGTGAAATTGATTGACTAATCTAATAGAATGTGGTAATGATACCCTTTTCTGTAATAACTCCGAAACGTGATACAAAATCATTGTTAATGTTAATACTACATTAGGCTCACTGTTAATTATACAATAATATTGATACTGACTTCTTTTAATTTTATTGCTGCTTAACGATCCTACCATGAGCTAGGTTATACGGGGGTACGAATGAGCGGGTGATGATGAAACGATGACGTGATGATAGGTGAAAGGACGTTTACAAAAACCCAAGCCTTATGCGGGATTCGAACCCAAGACTGAACGGCTGAACGGCTGAACGGCGAACCTGTCACCATCGACGCCCGGAAAGTGACCATTTTCCCCCAAGTCGGGCCTAAAATATAACTAAAAACTATGGGTAAAAATCACAACATTCTTGTAGATATTTCAGTTTCTGTGTTTAAATTGGGAATGGATACCTTCATCATGACAGCAGCCGTAATGTCTGCTTCATCTGGCATTGGTCCTCATCGCTCCTTGCTTGTATAGCCGCAATAATGCCGGGTGGTTGAGCACCTCCATTCTGTCTCGAGATGTTCAAGCAGTAACTTGGCTCCTGACTCAAGGCTAGAATCCAGCACCCGCACGACCGCTCCACTCAACTTCTTGTACGTATCCCAGACTCGTTAGTGAGGTCCTCAGCTGAGGAGTCAGGTCTCTCGAACGGTGTTGGTAACATGGACGAACGGCGTATCCCGAATCGCCCAAAGCAAACCGTTGCCATAGCGACCAAGCTCGAACATGGCTCTTCGTTCACAATTGTTCCGAATAGTGAACCTGGCCACCTGGTCAACAGGTCGATGATATTGGCTCACGGTAATATGACCGACTCAATAATGTCGACGACCAAAATATCGCGGCAATAAGGTCGCGGCAATAATACCGCGAGAGACATAACATCGCGGGTACATAATATCGCGGAGGCCAAATAACCGCGGTCAAAATGATCGAGGACAAAAGAGCGCGGCGACCATATGATCGCGGGCAATAAGATCGCGGCGACCAAATGATCGAGGACAAAAGAGCGCGGCGACCATATGATCGCGGGCAATAAGATCGCGGCGACCAAATGATCGCGGACAAAAAGATCGCGGGCAATAAGATCGCGGGCAATAAGATCGCGGCGACCATAAGTAAGTAAGTAAGTATGTTTATTTAACCGTTGACCCTCTTCCGAGGTAATTGGTATACATAGTAGGCATATATGAGTAAAAATATAAATACAAACAAATTATGATATAATATTTTAAAAATGATAATAATAATAATATTGATAAAGTAATAATAATATTGATAAAAATAATAATAATTAAAATATCAATAATAATAATAATAATAATAATAATAATAATGATAATAATAAAAATAATATGGTGAATAACACTCCATTACATTGGGGATGTCTGAAATATACTATTCTGTGTTTGATTGATGTAGACTATAAGAGCTATTTGAAAGGAATACAAGATCAGAGTTACAATTCTGAATGTACTTTAACAATTTATATTCACGTGAATCCGTTATTTAAAATTTCTTAAATCGATTGAGTGTCAAATTTTTGATATAGAAAATAATAATAATAGAATATAATGGCATATTTTATTCCTTAAAAAATAATGATAATAATAATGATAATAATAATAATGATGATAATAATAATAATATGATAAATGACTCATTACGTTAGGAATATCTATAGATATACTATTCTGTGTTGGACTAAAATTAGACTAGAAGCTAATTAAAAGGAATACGAAAGCAGAGTTACAATTCTGAATGTGCTTCAACAATTTATAATCACGTGAATCCGGTATCTAAAAATTCTTGCACGGTATAAAAGCTATTAATTGTTAGATGTGCCTTGAGTACAGATTTGAAATGATTGAGTGGCAAATTTTTAATATTTATAGGTAGAGTGTTATACAGTCTGCTACCTGAGTGTTGAAGACCTTTACTGCATAGAGTGCGTTTATATTTGTTCAAATGTATAAGAGTTTTATGTCTAGTGTTGTGTTCATGATCAATGGTTTGAAAATCAATACTGTTAATTTTTATGAAGACAAGAACTTTGTATATATAGGTAGAAGCCATTGTCATAATTTTCAGTTTTTGAAATGATTCCTTACAGCTAGGCATTACTACTAATTCATTCACTATTCTATCTGAGGTTGTAACACTGTTTTTCAGGGGTTTACAATCGTTTGACATCTTTACGTGTGTTCTCCAGTTAGATTTAGTGATTATACGTAAGGCTGTTTTTTGGATGAGGAAGATATTTTTACTGTCGGTGGCGTTTCCCCAAAACTCTATACCATAGCTCATTACTGAGTGAAAATAAGCGTGGTATACAGTTATTAATGTTTTTGAATCAGTTAATTTGGCCAAGTTTCTCAGAGCATAGCACGCTGACGTGAGTTTAGAAGTAAGTAATTTTATATGATCTCCCCATTTAAGTTTATTGTCTATATTTAAACCTAGAAATTTAGTGCTATTAGAGAGAATACATTTATTTTTTCCGTTATGTATGTTAAGGTGATCTGTTTTGTCTGTATCGAATAGAATTAATTTTGTTTTCGTTTGATTGAGGTGTAATTTGTTGGCAGAGAACCATTTATTTAGCGATTCGATAGTTCGATTAGTTATTATTTCTAGATCTTGAATGTTTTCAGATTTTATTATTAAATTTGTGTCGTCAGCGAAAAGTATTAGATCTGCCGAGGGAATATTATTTGGGAGGTCATTGATGTATACTAGGAAAAGGAGTGGACCTAGGATGCTTCCCTGAGGTACGCCACATGTGATGTTTTTAGAATCTGATAAATGAATTTCTTGTTTACCTGTTATATAATTGTTATATTTGATTTCGGTCATTTGGTGTCTATCTTCTAGATATGTTTCAAACCATTTAGCTGCTACTCCTCTAATACCATAGTACTTCAGCTTCTGGAGTAAAATAGAATGTTGAACTAGGTCAAATGCCTTTGACAAATCACAGAATATTCCGATTACGTTTTCATTTTCATTTATGGCATCAAGTATTTTTTCTGTCAATGAAAATATTGCTGAAGAGGTGCTCTTTTGTTTTCTAAATCCATGTTGTGCATTTGTTAGTGTATCATTCTTTTCAAAAAATGATGAGATTCTATTAAACATAATTCTTTCAAAAATTTTGGAAAAAACAGGGAGTATAGATATAGGTCGATAGTTATTAGTTACACACTTGTCACCGCTTTTGTAAATTGGTATAATTTTAGCTTTTTTAAGTTTATTTGGAAATTTTCCTGTCTCAAAAGATGTATTAATTAAAAATGAAAGTGGTTTACTGATATGTGTTGAGATTAGTTTTAGTATTTTACATGGTATGTTATCTATATCTGTTGATGATTTATTTTTCATTTGCATGATCACATTTTCAGTTTCCGACTGAGATGTGGGGAAAATAAATATTGATTTTTCCGATGCTCTTGTTGAGTCGCATAACTTATTGAATGCTGTTTTATCTGTTTGGATTTTTTGATGATTATCATTCATACTGGTTGCAATATTAACGAAAAAATTGTTGAATATATTCGCGATTTCTGTCGGATTAGAAACTTTCACATTATGCTGGTTCAAATTTTCAATAATTTCTATATTGGGCCTGCTGTCGTCTTTCTTGTCCTTTCCTGTCTCTCTCTTGATTATATTCCATGTCGTTCTAATTTTATTTTCAGAATAGAGTATTTCTTCGCTTATGTGTAACTTTTTGGCAGCTGCTATAGTTTTTTTTGTATGTATTTTTGTATTTTTTGTAGAAATTTTTAGTGGTTTGTGTCACGTCATCATTGAATTTGGTCAATTGGTGTAGAAATTTAAGCATGGTACATGATGTAGAAAGACCGAGAGTTATCCATTTTTTCTTTTTGTGTTTAGGCTTTGATAGTTTAAGGGGAAAGTTTTGTTCAAAGTGAGAAATAAATTTGTTGTGGAACAAGTCGAAACTTTCCTCACTAGTATTATTAGGGCTATATATATTATCCCAGTTTTCTTTACATAGGCAATTAGAAAATCGTTCAACATTCCTTTTGTTATATTTTCGTGAAAAAGTCACACATTTTTGTAGCTTTTCAATTTTGCAGGGTATAGTTAAAAGTTGGGTTTCGTGGTCTGAAATGCCAGTTGAGAGAATGTCTACGTTATAGGTTTCAGCATCTAGATTAGTTATTATATAGTCTATTGCTGTTGCTGACGTTTTAGTTATTCTAGTTGCTACTTGCGATGTTATGGTTAAATTATACGTTTGCAGGAGAGTGTCCAGTTGTTTTTTGTTATTATTATTTGATAAGTAATCTATATTCAAGTCTCCACATATTATTATTTTTTTATTTCGTTTCTTTAAAATCGAGTGGATCGTTAAGTTCAATTGATTGAGAAATATCTTAACATCACCAAGTGGTGACCTATACAAACACACGATTGTAGATTGCAATTTATCTATTCTTAAGTCTATGGCAGAACATTCAAAGTGCTTATCTATGCTATTTTTGCAAATATTGATATTTTCTACAACAGACAAGGAGTTATGTACAAAGATACAGGTACCACCATGGGAGAGCGAGTTTCTAAAATAGGATGAATGATTGGAGAAATTTTCTAAAATTATAGAATCACATTCCTCTTTTGATTTTAACCAGTGTTCGGTTATACATAATATCTTGGGATAATTTTCTTGATTTTTTAAAAACATTTCAATAATGGGTACTTTGTTTCTGATCGATTGAGCATTTTGATTCATAATACATAATAAATCTGGTTTAGATTTCTTTAATTTATCTTTGGCCACTCTATCATTACCTACTTCGATGTTACAATAGCCCGTTGGTTTCCGATCCTCACCGCTTGCTATCTCCTATCTGCTTTGCGTTCGATCTCGTAGTCTTTCGCTTTGCCGCTGGTTGAATTCGTGGCGCTGCGTGGACCTCGCAACTTGAGAGAATGACATAGTTGGTATCATCGGTGACGGTAGTTTTCCAGCTTCTCCACCCAGAGTTCCTAAGTGGTTTGGTTGACTGCTTGAACGATGACTTTGTTCTCCGCGTGCATTGTTGTCCGTTCCTAGCGATCCTCCTGTCTGTCTCGGGGGTTGGTAGACTGTCTGTTCCGTGGGTAGTTGGCTCACTGGTCGTCTATTCGGCTGGCGGTCTGGTTGATGTAGGCTGTCTGGTCTGTATGACTGGGTAGGCGGTCGAGCAGGAAGCTGGGGATTATCGTCAAGTTGGCTGACGTTTCTCACCCTTCTCTTCAACGGTACTACCATTCTAGTATCTTCGTTCACTATGTACACTTGCCCGTCAACCTTTAGCTTGTCGAATATCACAACTGCATCCTGACCAGACGCCCGCGCATTCATCATCTCGGCAATTAAGATGCGCCTTTCCTCTATCTTGCGTTGTGACAAATCTTCATGAATAACAACACTTGTACCACGCAGATATTTTTTGGCTCGTATTATCTCCTCGCGCTTTTTGAACGAGTTGAACTTGACTACAACGGCGCGTGGTTGATTGTTTCCCGCAACTCTGTGCGCTCGTTCAATGTCACTATAATCTAAACTGACTCCGAGTTGTCGATTCACGAGATCTAACACCATCTCCTCACAATCTTGCCAGCTTTCTGGACCGTTTTTTTCACGAAAACCGCGAAAAACTAGATTATTTCTACGTGACTGATTCTCTAGATAGTCATTCTTCCTTTCCATTGCCTTAAGACTATCTTTCAATCCGACATTGTCAGATTCAATCACGCCTATCTTAGATGCTAATTCGCTCATTTTTTTTTCAAGGCAGTTCACTTTAATTGTCATACCATCCGTGTGGGCTTTTATAGAGCTAACATCTTCTTGCACTTTGTCCAGTAAGTCAATCTTGGCCAGCTTAGACATGATGAGGTCAAGTTTTTCGTCAACTGTGGGGCCCGGGTTGAGTTCTACACCTCCGATTGTTAATAGCATGCAGATAACTGCCGCGCACAACACTGATTCGTGAAAAAGTTCCATATTCACTTCGCTACACTTATTATTTTTCCCGAGCACACGCATTTTGCCGGCCCACGACCCTATCCTCGCCCGCCAAGCGCACACGTCAATCATCGCACTGAAAACTGAATATAACATATGATCGCGGACAAAAAGATCGCGGCGACCATATGATCGCGGACAAAAAGATCGCGGGCAAAAAGATCGCGGGCAAAAAGATCGCGGGCAATAATATCGCGGCGACCATATGATCGCGTACAAAAAGATCGCGGGAAAAAAGATCGCGGGCAAAAAGATCGCGGGCAATAATATCGCGGCGACCATATGATCGCGGACAAAAGATCGCGGGAAAAAAGATCGCGGCGACCATATGATCGCGGACAAAAGAGCGCGGCGACCATATCATCGCGGGCAATAAGATCGCGGCGACCATATGATCGCGGGCAATAAGATCGCCGCGATCCTTTGTCCGCGATCATATGGTCGCCGCGATCTTTTTTCCCGCGCTCATTTTGGTCGCTATATTTTTGTCTGCGCGACCTTATGTGGAAATCATGAAGAGGACGTCTGCAGCTCGAAGTCATTGAAATGTGTCAATTGTAGCCAATCTCCCGATAAATCTAAACACGAAAATAACCATGATGCGAGATTTCATGAATGTCCAGTTAAACAGAAAATGGTAGCAATACTACGTAGTCGCGTTGCTTACAATATAGAGTAGCAATTAATGCTGCCGATATCTGACTGTACGGATAAAACAATTGAGTACACAGTGATGCAACTCAATGCTCGAAGTGTTCGCAACAGAATTGAAGAAATAGAAATAGCACTTGAAGAAATAGGCCCCGATTTTGTCTGCATATCAGAACATTGGCTATCAGCGATTGAAACCCGAGCCACAAATATATCCAACTATTCATTCTCCAGTGTATTCAATAGATCAACAAGTAGAGGTGGTGGAGTAGCCATAATATCAAGAACACGCAGTAGGCCTACATCTGAAGTCATCAACCTTCCCGACATAACCTCTCTCAGCTTGGAGAAAGACTTTGAATGCTGTGCGGCAAAATGCATCATCAACAAAAGCGACACTATACTCCTGCTATCAGTTTATCGATCTCCTGATGGTAGCCTCCCAATATTCTTTGAGAAACTCGAACATGCAATTCAACTGACACTACATCGGTACGGAGACAAAACAACTAGGCTCATGGTAGCGGGTGACTACAACATCAACATGAGCAACGACTCTAGCAATACCACAACAACTAATAATGCCCGAGATACATTATCAGATCTTCTCAGCGCTTTTAATCTAAAACCTACCTTTTCAACCCCTACCAGGATCAACAGCCACTCTGCCACATGCATTGATAATATCTTCACAGACATCCCCTCATCTCAGCTTGATGCCAACTCCCTTCAACTAGACATATCTGACCATAATGTACAACTGGTCAAGTACCGGTATCCAATTCGAAATACCAACAAAGTCAACAACCAAAACTACAATGACAGACAAAACACAGCTAGAAGATCATTCTCCCCTGACAACATGAAATATTTCCAGCAACTGATGGACAGACTTAACTGGCAGGATGTGTACGACGCCACAACCACAGCAAGAAAATATGACATATTTAAGAGTCGGCTAACTCACCACTTCAACTGTGCATTCCCTAAGAAAATAACACCCATAAGACAACACAAAGAAAACAACTGGATAACTCCGGAAATAAGAGAAGAAGCGAAAAATCTGAGACATCTTTACTCAAACATATGGTCAAAGGAAGATCCTGAGGGAAAGAATGAGTACAACAGATTGAAGAGAAGACATGCATCATCAATACGGCAGGCGAAGCGATCCTACAATGATAATATTGTCACGGCCATGCCTAACCTAGCTGTCACCCCACTTATTAGAACAACGACAACGACCTCAAGTGATAACTGTCATTCAGCATAATACAGCTGCGCGACACCTTATCAGAGTGACCAATACGTGTACTAGAGTAATCACGCCTGAGAGGCATCTTACCTATACTCACTCTCACTTCCGCCCAGAACATCCGACGATCTACATCTGATGTAATAAGTGTGCAACGTGTGTGTGTGAAGATGAGGACCGCCTTCGAGATCTACATCAATAACTCGGGCGCACGTCTTGTATGGAGCAGATCAACCGCTCGATGAGTATAATGTTAAATAACTATTTTTACTAATTATTATTTTGGAAGGGTTATTTGGTTAGCAGACATTACCACGGTTGAACGACCGATACGATGTACGTGTCAACACCAGTAACTTCTTGTTACGCAAATGCTTACTCAGCATTTGCATCATCTTCGTTCACCAATAAATCAATGTTAGTTAATCCAACGACTGTGTCTAATTCCATCAGATAGTATCCCCGACAATAGTCAATCTAGGATGACCACCTTCCCTTTCGCATGCCAAGCGATACCTAATCCAAGCTCCCACAAGTATGAGCTACATTTCCCACTTCACTGATTATAAGTAGGTATTACAAGTTAACCTATAATAATTTAGAAACCACTTATCTTCGTGACAATTGGTGGAGGTGCTGAGCACTAGATTTGACAATTAGTCGAGGTGCTGAGGGCAGTTTCGACATTCGGCGGAAATAAGTAAATCCCAACGCAAAAGTCATATATTTTTTTTCCCTATGCAATTTTTTTTTGGGGGGAAGTGTGGTAGTTTAATAAATAAGTGCTTGCTCTAGCTGATAAATCATAGATGATACATGCATACACAGGTCAGTGTTTTATCAAATGTCACGTAGAAATATTACAGTAGACTTATATTTGAGGAACAATAATGACGATGTACAGGGCACAGCTACACTAACAAACAACACAACACAGACAGATAGCATTGCAACAAGGGAAATTGACAATACGCAGTTTGACGCACGTTCTACTTCATCAGACTTGCATATAACACCTAACGAACTACTCGAGCTTGACAAGTTCTTCAAACACACACCAAGACTAAAAGGTACAGAAATCGATAGCGATAGCGACACACCAGTAGAAAGCGAAGAAACAATAGTCAAAACAGTCTGGAATCCAGGACAAAAAAATTAGAGGATAGATCATTCATCTACAACAGGGCGTACAACAGTCTAGAGAACTTACGCACAAGTCGCAGGCTACGTAATTTATCGCCAGAGCATCAGCTTCTACGTTCACATTTTCGTTAACGGGCTAGCAGCGTGGGTAGTGTTTTAACACCGATAATAACGACGGAGAAGGAATACACGATGTTCCCATTCACGTTTCTTCAAGCAGAGAAGTTCGACGACGGGCGTGATAATATTGGAGATTGGCTCAAGGACTTCGACATCGTCGCGAAAGCCAACAAATGGACGGACGACGACAAGACCAATCAGCTCAAATATTACCTTCGGGGAAGCCACGGCCGACGCTTACAGGAAATAGAAAGGAAGCATGAACGATCGGTACAGGAGGGAGGAAAGATAGCACCACTGCCTTACGCCACTGTGAAAGAAAGTCTACTCAAGTGTCTGAGCGGTGACCACGAAATCGCGAAGCTAGAAGAAAAATTAAGACGCCGACTACAACGTGACGACGAAGAAGTTGAAGATTATGTGTTTGACGTCGAAATGCTATGTGACAAGCTCAGTCCAATCATGACGGAGAAAGAAAAAGTACGCCGTATATTAGGAGGTCTACGCACAGAGATCCTCGAGAGGGTGACAATGCACGATAACAACACAATGGAACAACTACGCAAGAATGTAAGCAGAGCAAAAGAAAGCAGTTTCCATCTTCGACAACACGACAACAGATTAAGGATGGTGCGTGAAGACTATCAGCGTGATCGATCGAGCAATATGCAAGCAACGGTTTTAGATGAATTAAGAAGTGAACTGAAAAACGATTTCAAAACCGAATTGAAGAATCTACAACAACAATTGACAGCAATGCTCTCGGTACAAAATCAACATCAACAAGTCAATGCTATGACATCAGCTGTGCAGTCTAATCAACACAACATATGTCACGGACACTGCACGCCTTGCACATTCACCACTTGCGCTGTCAACCAGACTCAAGACGTCAGGCAAGTACACTCTGCACCGCAAGAAAAGTCAAACTATCGTCAGGGGTACAACAACCAAAACCTGAGACGGTCAAACAACTCTTTTGGCAATCAACGACAACAACAACGGCCACGGCAACAACAACAACGGCAAGCGGAGCAACGACACGACTACTATAGAGATGCATATCAACGTCAGCTACCCTATTGCATACTGTGTCAAGAAAGATGTCACGCAACCAACCAGTGCCCTTCTTTGGATATAGCCAGACAAGCAATACCGCGCAGTCAAGGAAGAAGTTCGGGAAACGATCAACCACGGGCGTAAAACAGGGTAACGCACCGCGGGGAAACAACATCAATCACACCCCTACACCGAACGAGCACAGGATGGATGACGACATGGACGGAGGAAACACACGAGTCAAGAGGGTACAAGAAGATAATCAGCCTCAACCAGTAGAGATACATATTGATTTGATTCGACCAGCCAAGCTAATGCACACGAATACGACGATAGAAGGCAAGTCAATCAACGCATTAATTGACATAGGAGCAGCAGTCTCGTGCATCGATGAAAGATTGGTAGGTCATCTCAAGCACACTAGTCTGGTAGGCATGATCTTTTCAGCAGCAAATGGCTCACGTATGAAAGCCGCAGGAGAAGTCCTCGTCAGTATAGAATTAGGTAACGTGTCCTTCCAAATACCGATGGTAGCAATACACGATCTGGCAACACCAGCGTTGCTAGGTTTAGATTTCTGGGTAGGAAGAGACGCCCAATTTGACTTGTTAAAAAGGGAGGTACACTTCAGACACAACAATCTAACGGTGACTATACAATACACGCATGGTAATCCAGATGACGTTACGTGCCACAATCACGACTTCGTGGAGATAACGCAAATACTACTAGAGGACGTCGACAGTCCTTGTCGACTATGCACAACAGAGGCTATCACCATACAGGGCAACACAAAAGTTATGTGTAAGGTAGAAACGTCAAAACAGCTGTCAGATGAGACAGTTCTGTTTATGCCAAATGGTGTATTATTCCGCAACAAGAAACTATTGACACCGTGTGCACTGTTCACCCCGACTACATTTCAGGAGATGCAAATAGCTAATACCTCGCATATTACCAGAAGTCTAAACAAAGGATTCGAACTGGGAGAAATACATGAGATCCTGGAGATATACGACGGCAGTAACGGACAGACACAAGAGTCACATGCCGTCAACATAATGGAAGGAACCACGGAGGAAAGAACGGGAGTTTTCAGACATTCAACAAATGAATTAGTCGACCTGGACATAAATCCAAAACTGGAGGCTGAACAGCAAGAGAAGGTGATCGATTTATTACAGGACTTCGCCGAACAATTCGCGACTTCGACAGCTGATTTGGGGAAGTCAAAAACGAATGCATGCGACTTCGAGCTACTTGACACCAGACCCGTGAAGAGGCCACCTTACAGGACGTCACAGAAGGAGGCTCAAGTCATTAGGGAGCAGGTGGACAACATGATCAAGAATGAGATCATCACGCCGTCACGGTCAAGTTATGCGTCACCGGTAGTACTAGTGAAGAAGAAGTCGGGAGAGTACAGGTTCTGTTGCGACTACCGGGCGGTCAACAAAGTGATAAAAACGAATGTTTATCCTTTACCAATCATAGACGACATCTTGAGCGCATTAGACGGTAGCAGATATTTCTCGTCGCTCGATCTATTCTCCGGATATTGGCAAATTCCACTCACAGAACGCAGTAAGGAGATCACCGCGTTTATAACATCTTTTGGCTTATACCAATGGAACTTTCTACCATTTGGGGCACAACCAAGCAGTGGGGTTTTTATGGAAATAATGTCAGATGTATTGGCGGGGTTGAATTGGAGTGAATGTCTAGTCTATTTGGACGACGTACTGATTATGGCACCAACGTTCGATACACACCTTATGCGCCTACGCAACATACTTGACAGGTTCAAAGAGGCAAAACTCAGCCTTAATCCGAAGAAATGTTCTTTCCTTTACCAAGAAATATCCATGCTCGGTTACAGAGTAACGCCAGAAGGCATAGGCACATGTGAAGACAAAATTAAGGCAGTGAAAGAGTTCCCACAACCCCACAATGTCAAGACGGTCAGAAGCTTCATAGGGCTATGCTCCTATTACAGGAAGTTCGTAGAAAACTTTGCACAGAAAAGCAGGAACTTAACCATGCTAACCAAAAAAGACCATGTGTTCGAATGGACCGAAGAACATGAGAAGGAGTTCCAAACGTTAAAACAAAACCTGATAACGGCTCCAATCTTACGTCACTTCAAATCGGGAAGCCCAATAGAAGTGCACACCGACGCAAGTCAATACGGTGTAGGGTGCATTCTGCAACAGGAGTTTAACGGTGTGTTGCACCCTATAGCTTATGCCTCAAAAAAACTGTCGGACGCAGAAACTCGTTATCATGCGACACACCAGGAATGTTTAGCTGTTATCTACGCACTCAAAGTTTTCAGAAGATATCTCTATGGCAACAAGTTCAAAGTCATAGTAGATCATCATTCCTTATGTTTTCTTCGTAACTCCAAGGAGTCATCGGGACGCCTAGCAAGATGGTGTATTCTGATGCAGGATCACGACTTCACAATCCATCATAAGTCTGGACGATTACACGAGGCTCCTGATTGCCTAAGTCGAAGTCCATTGGACGACGGGAACCGTGGAGTATTGATAGACGATGAGGCCCACGATGACAAAATCATGGCATCACAACTGCAGGATATTGCAAACTTACAGGACAGGGACGAGGCTCTGAAGGAATTGAAGGATGCTATAAACGATCCAAATAACGCCGACGCCAAGATATGTCGTCAAACACGCAGTTACACAATCCAGAACAACATACTGTACAGGAAAAATTACGCTAAAACCAGGAGATTCCCAACTTCTGCTGGTTATACCGAAAAGCCTACGCTATGAGATACTATGGTCATTGCATGACGACAAAACAGGAGGAGGACATTTCGGTTTCGCAAAAACATACGGCAAACTCAAAGAGCGATACTATTGGGACAACATGGCGAAAGACACAGAGTCATACACAAAAACATGCACGGTGTGTCAAAGTCGAAAATCACCAAAACAGAAAACCCCGGGACTACTACAACCCATACCAGTGGGACAGATAGGGCATAGATGGGCCATTGACCTCATAGGACCCATGATCGAGTCTTCAACCAAGAAAAAATGGATAGTCTGTTGCACCGAATACACAACACGGTGGGCGATAACGGACAGCCTCGAAACAGGCACGGCCGTTGAAGTAGCCAAGTTCATACTCAAATATATCGTATGTCAACACGGGCTATTCGGCGAATTACTGAGCGACAGAGGTCCTTGTTTCAGAAGTTGTGTTCTACAAGATATTTTGCAGGGGTTAGGTATAAAAAGCACTCTTACATGTGCATTCAACCCCCAATGCGACGGTCTAGTAGAAAGATTTAATGGTACGATAATTCAATCATTATCGATGTATTGCGACAGAACGCAGAAGGACTGGGCAGACCATGTACAATTTGTAACTTTCGCGTACAACACCAGTAAACATGCCACGACAGGTTTCACACCGTTTTATCTCATGTACGGTCGTCAAGCAAAACTACCGCTCGACGCGAGCCTAAGGCAAGGGTTAGATTTAAACCTAGAGGCAGCCCAAGTGATGAAAGATCTCGATTTAGCGAGAAAGCTAGCAATCGATAGAATCACGGAAACACAGAAACAGCAGAAAACCCGATACGACAAAACACACAGACCAGTAACCTACACGGTCGGTCAGTTGGTCAAAATATACACCCCAACACGGAAAGTAGGGAAGTCGGAGAAACTAATAATGAGATGGCAGGGGCCGTTCAAGATAACAAAGCGCATTTCGGACCTAAACTACCTAGTTATGTTGAAGAAAGGTAAAGGTGTCAAGATAGTAGAAGATGTAATAAATGTCAAGAGGATAAAACCATACTACAGCCCGAAAACATGCCCCATTCGATGCTCGACAGGACCCGATGCAAACACAGTCGATCCGACAGACACTTAATACAACGTGCTAGAAGTGACGACAAAGCACGCACGGTAACGCGTAATATAAATACAGCTTACTAGAATGTATACAGTAAGATAGTTTTAATTTTATTAGATGCGTTAAACATGACGTTAATATTCAGAAAGTAATAGTTATAGTAGGGATTTAGAATTGCGTAGAATAACATAGCATGTTAAAGTTGAACAGCGTCGTCCACGCAAGCAGCGCAAAACGACATAGTGTATGACGAGATCAAAGGAATGAGAGTGTTAAGACAGGAAACAGCGATAAGACCGAGCAAAGTGCAGCTACACGATTACACGTGCAACACAACCTATAACACACGACGGAGGTTCCGCATTGTCACCGAGTGAGGGTTCAGAATAGACAGATAATTAAAAGATGAGCTTGCAGTAAACTTATGCCTTGGAAGTTTCCATGAACACTTCTCAACAACGTTATCAAAACCATACTATACAATGCATGATGTAAATTATATTATTGTCATCTTTCTCTGCCAACAAACAGTCAGGGCAGGGCGATTTTTTTTGTGTGTGTTTGTTTTGTTTTCTTAATTTCATTATTATTATTTAGGAAGTTCAGATCAATAGACATCATACGTCATGAGATTGAACACCGCAGTAACGAGTTAAATAAAGCGGGAAAAAGTAATTTAATGATTTCAGTTTTGTGGCAAATAGTAATGAGCGGGATAGTTAGAATTCAATAAGCGTATAAACTTGGTTTAATTATAAGTTTTTCAACAATGGATTATAACAAGGGAACACGTGCTACTTAGAAGTAATACACAGAAAACGTTCACACGGCAAGCGAGAGAAGTCGCGTAGACGATCTAGAGAATGTCAGCATCCTGTCTCGTATTGCACGCTCAGCTATATAGTTGCTCACCATAGCTAGAATCTCGTAAGGCAGGACAACGCCATAATTGACTAACATGTAATAGCATGAAACATGTACATAAAATAGCATAGGAAAAGCGTACATAGGTACTAGACACACTTTAGGGTCGGACCAACCATTAATTTTTAAATGAAAAAAAAGAGAGGTTCGATAATTACCACCAAGACAAGTCAGTTCATTGACAAAAAGGAGGGCAATGAGGAAATAAGCTTACACACGATTGAGATAAGTATATGACAGTAGAAACAAGAATAGCAGGGATATAGATCGAAGTCAATACAAACATACGAGGAAACCATAGATAGGGACAGTTAGGCCCAGGTAGCACACATTATTTTTCGATATTGTCCAGACACCGGCGCGACGTCGTACACGAATCACGGTGTACAACCATCTCACTGCATTGTGTCGGCATCTTTAATTAGCACGCAAACGACATTGCAAAACCCTGTCGCTACAGAGTCGTATCTATGTGGTCATTTCAATAATTGAAACACTGCGAACATACAGCATTGGACCGATGTAGTTAATCGGACTGCGTGACAACAGAGCGCGTACAACATTGCGCGGGCACCGTAGTACACGAGTTGTCACGCTCATGCCTGTATGGCATCGTATCAATACAGAGCGAAGTATGTCTGCACGATGCGGTGTTTACTGGTTCGCAGAGGCGTAGCTGTGAGGGGGTCGTACCGGCATTGTGCCCACAACATTGCGCGGGCACCGTAGTACACGAGTTGTCACGCTCATGCCTGTATGGCATCGTATCAATACAGAGCGAAGTATGTCTGCACGATGCGGTGTTTACTGGTTCGCAGAGGCGTAGCTGTGAGGGGGTCGTACCGGCATTGTGCACACAACATTGCGCGGGCACCGTAGTACACGAGTTGTCACGCTCATGCCTGTATGGCATCGTATCAATACAGAGCGAAGTATGTCTGCACGATGCGGTGTTTACTGGTTCGCAGAGGCGTAGCTGTGAGGGGGTCGTACCGGCATTGTGCACACAACATTGCGCGGGCACCGTAGTACACGAGTTGTCACGCTCATGCCTGTATGGCATCGTATCAATACAGAGCGAAGTATGTCTGCACGATGCGGTGTTTACTGGTTCGCAGAGGCGTAGCTGTGAGGGGGTCGTACCGGCATTGTGCACACAACATTGCGCGGGCACCGTAGTACACGAGTTGTCACGCTCATGCCTGTATGGCATCGTATCAATACAGAGCGAAGTATGTCTGCACGATGCGGTGTTTACTGGTTCGCAGAGGCGTGGCTGTGAGGGGGTCGTACCGGCATTGTGCACACAACATTGCGCGGGCACCGTAGTACACGAGTTGTCACGCTCATGCCTGTATGGCATCGTATCAATACAGAGCGAAGTATGTCTGCACGATGCGGTGTTATCGGCTCAGTGAGTAGCCTGTATGTCAATCTCACCCCTGGTAGCCAAGTGGTCAACTATAATAATTGAAATGCATCTGTATCATATAGCATGGTATGTCAGCATCCCTAGATGCAGTTATTTAGTTGAAGTGCAGTACACAATATATACGTATAGGCCTATTATGTATATATGTATATTCATTTATATATATATATATATATATATATATATTAAGATGTACATTTATATTCCTATTTAGATATATTTAGTTATATATATATTTTATATATATATATATTATGCATGTAGATCCATGAACATTATACGGATGATGAAAAATACGCTCATGGCTCAAGCTTTATATCAATCAATCCAAACACGTTGATTATTTTATTTCAAATCAACACAGTCTCACACTACATATTTTCAATTACTTGACATTTTAAATCTTTTTCGGTTCAACACTGGACAAAGAATCGTTTGAATAAATTATCTCGCTCGACAGTCCCAGCTGATTTTCTAATAGTTCACCTGTTATATATGCCCTCTACCATCTCCTCGTTTTTTCTGCTTCATTGTCGTGCTTCTTGATGCTAGTAATTTCCTATACTCATCTGCATGCCGGATAACATACAGAAAAATAATTAACCATATCAATTTCATTCGATTCCTAATAATCCTTTTTTGAAATTTGTGCAGGTGAATTAACATCATTGACTTAAGATATACACCCAAAACGTATCACATAGATTAGATATCGAGATCACGCACTAGTACTAGCGCTGTAAGCTTGGCAAAAATACCGGTAAGTCCAGTTGAGCTCAGGCTTTTTAAGAGAGGTGGTCTATGATGAATTACGTCAATTTTAGCTCTGAGTGACAATTAATTGTTTGATGTCTCTTTATTAAGGACATGACAATCATGGATATGGATTTTAATAAATGAAGACGCTTTTTTTTTTCACCCAATTTTAGAGAAAACTAGAAATCTCCATTTCAATCACAGAAATTACAATAAATGTGTTTGTCCGTCAAATTATCACGTAAGACCCGCCCTTTTTTCTGATTCGTGACGTAAGCATTACAAGATTTAATTTTTACGACTTTTCACGGCACACCGAATGTCAAGCACCCTTCACTGAAGCTCTATTTTTGAAAGTCAGATGAAAATGAAGCATTGCTATGTAATCCACAAATATTGACCTGCCTGAATAATATTTCAAATATCTTCTACATAACTTCCATAATTGAGGCTATACACTATAGTCACTCTCAAAACTATTTCGGGCAAGATAGGCAAGCCCGTTATACAGGGACGCAATTTGAGTTGCCTAGATAGGTTGAAGGGTTTGACCTGTCAGCTGACAAATTGGAGTTTGATTTGTTACTGTCAAAGCAAAATATGCCGCCAAACGTTTTGCTTGATTGAAGATTCCAACCGTTAGTGAATACATTAAATACATTTAAAGTATTTAGTTTTTAGTTTTTATACTCTTAGTTCTAAGAAATTATGATGGCACAATATATGTATTCAGTATGGAAGAAAAAGCCACTGCGGCCTAACTTCGCCGCTATGTAATAAAATTTTAAGTTCATATATACTTCCTCCAGATGTTACCCGATTGATATATACTTCCCTTTCCGAATCAATAATATCATACGGTGTTCTTGAATGGGGAAATGCATCGTCTTCTCATATCAATAATATACTTTCCCTTCAAAACTATATGATCAAGTCCATCGCACCATTGCATTTGAAATTGAAATTTAATAATAATATCGATGCACTTTATCAGAATACTAAATTACTACCTATTCATAGACTCTACCATGAATGCGGAATGAAATGTTTTGCAATGTGTTGAATTTTAAAATGCTGTTTTCAAGATTGTATGCGAATCGTGACATGTGCATCATGATCAATATTGAACATTTAAAAGAGAGAAACATCACGTGGAAGTTTTGCTCTATTGACACACACAAACTCACACTAATTCGTATGCGCGTTCATATAGCATATATGTTTATATATATATAATTATAGTTATGTTACTTATGTAATATACAAAGTATGGAATTGTTAACATTAATGCTATACGATGTTATTCTATTCACAATATGAACAATTGATAGGTAGATAACTTTAATACACTATGGGAATGAATAATGAAGCAGGAATGGTACGATAACATAATCAGTTGATCAATTCAATAATAAATCTCAAGATAGAATTATTCAGATAAATATAATGTCATATTCACATATCCACAATGAAAAATTATTCAAAGAATTAAAGAATTATGAATCAAGAATTAAGAAAGAAAGAATAGAATTGAGAGAATTAAGATAATCTAGAATTAAGAATTAAAGAATATTAAAGAATTATTCACATAAATTTAATGTCATATTCACTATTCACAATATGAACAATTGATAGGTAGATAACTTTAACTACACTATGGGAATTAATAATGAAGCAGGAATGGTACGATAACATAATCAGTTGATCAATTCAATAATAAATCTCAAGATAGAATTATTCACATAAATATAATGTCATTGACTGAAACATTATATCAGCACTTGCAATTTCCTCAGATGTTCGATCACAACTTTCATTCCATTCGAATTCCAGTGAATTCCGTCAGGACGATCTCGTCCCATTTTTCTGTAATCAGGAAAACAATATATTCACATTATTGTACTAACTTATTGATTTGTCACCTACTCTTATGCAGCATATATTTAGTATTCTAGGGCTTTTATTTGCTTTATAATTAGTTATTTCACAGGCTTACATGTATTGTTTAGAAAACTTACTTTTCAAAAAGTTCTTCTCTTATCTTGTCCCCTTCCATGAATAGCGGAAACAAGTCGATCACTGAGCAAGATACTTCTGAAATAATAATCAAGTTCCATGTGCATGAGCGTTAATTATTGTTTACACCTATGCCTACATCGAATACCGGTACATCATATGTAGGCCTACCACTATTATTATGTATTATGTAAAGTCACACTGAGAATGTTGGTTGAGTGGCTGAGACACTGAACTGTCATTCAGGAGACCAGGGATCGATTCCCTCCACGATCAATAGATCTTGATCATCGTTACAGTGCGTCGTCCATCGCAATATACATATATTCATATTGGTACATATCTCGCATTCTTTAATGGAGAGAATGTATTTCTACATTATTTTATTTATATAAAATTGTTATATATAATTAATATCAAAATAACACAATTATTGTATTATAGAAAAGTCAATATATAATCAGAGAAGTACCAACAGATTGATATATCAAAATTAATGATAAAACCGCAATTTGAAAAAAAACACTGTACCATCGACTTCGAAAATACCATGGACGGTGTATTATATAGCTGGCATCAATCGATAAAATAATTCGCCACGTATTTCCAGAGAAGCCAGTTTGTCAACATAACAAATTAACAGAAAGAGAGATGATAGCATTTTTAAATCGGACAGTTATCATAGTTAAGGCAAGTAATACAATAAGAATCAAATGTGTTCTGCAAATTATTGAAACACAGACGTAAGTGCATTGGTTTACGTTGACATTTGATGAAACGAAGTAGACTACGCTATTGAAAACGAGTGGTGTACCTCCGTATGTCAGCAGTGATCACAGTTCATAGCCAGCAAGTGCACTATACTCTCAATTTCTCTACATGCACCAACTCACCTTCTCTCAATCCGGTCCTGATGAAATGATTGTATTTATTCAAACGCCCCCAATCATCGGGGTTGGAGAGCTTATTTCTGCGCGGCACGGGGGGTAGAGTGAACACAATTACTTTTCTACTCTTGATTGCCAGTAACTGCACAATATTGCGGATCTTATGTTTCATTGCGCCTAGACTGGTGTTGCGCTATGAGAGAGACATTGCATCAATTAGATAGGACTAATTTCTACTTCAAAATGAATCTATTTCAAGACTTAACTAGAATCGAAATTAAAATATGATGATTTTGGGACGGGTGGTGGAGTTGTTGAGTTTGCATTAATATCATGGAGAATCCCTATAATTAAACCGGTACAACAGCACGATCATGCACTACTATTTGGATAAGTTTTATGTTTGAATATATTTTAGTTTTGAATAAAGTTGGATTCATTTCTTGTTTACATGCCTGAATCCAATCCCACTTATTGGATGAGCGAAGCGAAGACTCAATTTCACTTGACCCGAAAGAAAATGTACATTTTTTGTTTTGTTCGCGCTCTACAGGTCAGACGAAAATTTAAATTCGATTGAAACTTGGCATGCTCAAGTGTCATCATCTGGATTGAATCTCATTAGTTTTTATACACAATCGGTTGCACCACTTCTGAGAAAACTAATTTTCCATATAAGCCAGAGAAGAATTTTCGTAAAAAAAATGTCCTTCGAAAAATTTCAAATTTTTACCAAATTTCAATATAATAATGATACAGATTATTTCAAACTTTCACTGAAATCCAATCAGTCGTTTAGATATAAAAAATTATATAATGACATTTTTACACATCGTTTTGAAGCTTTTGAGAAAACCAATTAAATCCAAGCAACAAGTGTCACCAATTAATGGAGAACGATTAAAACAAGGACTTCTTTATTATCGAAAAAATTATTTAGAATGAGTAATGAATATAAAAGGAGGGTCTCAAGGTGTATATATGTATACAGCTGTCATCACATTTCATATAGTAGTATAATATTACAATATATAATATTAAATTGCATCTAATATTTCTTTCATTAGAATAGTCTACGAAACAAACCAACCAAATGGAAAGATTGATTTTCAAGTTGAATGCCGTCAAAACATCAACTTGATATAACTTTTTGAAAGAATTCAATGTCATTCTTATTAGCTCATCCATCAACGCGGAAACACATAACGCGTTTTCCTAGTAAAATCATAACAGAACTCTGGCTATGATCCACAATAAGCCAATTGGAGATCAGCTTGAAGTTTTTGAATCACTGAAAAATATGTCGAGAAAAATATCCCCTGTGAATAATTTTTTTTTATAATTGGTTTAGCCAGGGAGTCATTTTTTTCGAGGATTGTTTTCCGCTGATATCTTCCAGTGATCTTTTTACTGCATACCCAAATTTTCATTTCAAATAAATGCTGTAGACCTAGGCCTATATATAATTTTGAACTCTAATATTTATTAATTCACATACAATTCCATATATTTCTCAGGGATATGATATCATATTACTCATATTAGGTATATTATACATAATTTCCGTGATTTTTAACAAAAGTGATATTCTCATACCGTTGATCCACGACTTCTTTTCACTTTACATCCATAACAATTATTCGGTTAACTTACCAAGATATCATTGGTTCCAAGCATTACCATAACACTCTCAGTGCAGGGTAATTGGTTCTTAACCCGAAGGCAGCGTAGCTTGGTAGCTGCATTGCCAAGGGTTTGGCCACTATAGGTCAGTCCTAATCTAAACCTTCCTCCTCCGCGTTGTCGAGGTCCTATAATTGAACAATAATAGCATAACGCATCCGATTATCTGTTATTGGATGATCGAAGCGAAGACTCAATTTCACTTGACCCGAAAAAAATTTACATTTTTTTTTTTGTTCGCGCTCTACAGGTCAGACGAAAATTCAAATTCGATTGAAACTTGGCATGCCCATGTGTCATCATCTGGATTGAATCTCATTAGTTTTTATACGCAATCGGTTGCACCACTTCTGAGAAAACTAATTTTCCATTTTCTAAATTACCCATAAGAAGAAGCCAGAGAAGAATTTGCGTAACAAAATATCCTTCGAAAAAATTCAAATTTTCACCAAATTTCAATACAATAATGATACACATTATTCCGAACTTTCACTGAAATCCGATCAGTCGTTTCGATATAAAAAATTACATAATGCCAAAAAAAGCAAGAGAAGAATTTTCAAACATAAAAAAAACAACATAAAAACCAAGCCCAAAATTTTTCGGTATATGGAATGAAAATCTTCGCTACGCTCATCTGATAATATTGGATTGCATCCATTAGAATAGTCTACGAAATAAACCGAACGAAATTATAAAATTATTTTTTAACTCTGCTGACCAAACGTTTGGAAGAATTATATTCAATTTTTATTAGTTCATCCATCAACGCGGAAACACAACGCGTTTTCCTGGTATACTGAATATTACTTTATAATCGGTCGCTAAGTAGAATCAAAATTCAAAGGGTTTCAATGTTACCCATAAATAAACGTGTTGATTGTTTTAGATTGAGTGAGTGAAATAAGGGTTGAGTTTTCATAATAATAATTATGATACTGTTTATTGTCATTTAAGCGTTTCAAAATGTGTATGGATCGAAATTACATATACGATGAACAGATACAGTTACAGATGTATACGATACGATGTACAGACTTTTCTTCCCCAAGCAATGTTGAAAAATGAAGTAAAACATAGAAGATTATCTAAGTGAGATTTTTAAAATATTTCAAATGAATATAAATTCGATTGACACTATGTCACAATATGCAGGAACTAGTAAAATATTTCGGACACGTTCAATTAATGTGTAATATTCAATCGGCCCAGGCTCGATCCCAGATACCGAATCTAAACAAAGGTTATTAGTGGTTGATTTGGTTTCCCTCTGTATAGCCTAGGTGAATGCAGAGTTGGTTCTTGGATAGCTGTTTGGATCCACATCACAGACAAAAAAAAATTGTTTGGCTCTGTCCACATTACACAGTTCGTAACTTGCTATCAAAATAATACTAGAAAAGGAAGAGTATATAACTTGAATCAAGACGTCAAATTATCAAAAAGAGTAGAGAACTTACCGTCTCGAAAAGGTCTTACTCCAATTGTGTGAGTCATCAAACGCAGCAGCATGCTCCCACCAATAACTTCCATTTCGTTCATATTGCACATTTTTAACTAATCGTTGTCGTTGAGTTGATCACTGATGAGATTCGGAACAAAAGTGAATATCACTGAGACATTTAGGTCTAGTCACTCACGCATCCCCCCCCCCCCCCTCTCACCACCGCGGCAAACGAGGACATGCAAAGTGTCAAAATTGCATATAGAGGTCACTGTCAGGTATACCTATTCTTTATCAGTGAATTTGTATCAGTGAAATTTTCCTCTTTGCATGTACTCGTTTACCGCAGTGGCGTGGTAGGGAGGGAGGGGGGGGGGTATTGAGTGACTAGACCTCTAGATATGTCTCATCAATTTCATGGAATATCATAGATAATGGAAAAATCAAATTTGGGAAACTCACACTAATTCGTAAGCCCGTTGATATAGCATAATATGTTTATATGCCATTAATTTAGACAATTTCATACTTTCTATAGGCCCTATCACATAAGTAACATAACTATACTTATGTTACTTATGTAATATACAAAGTATGGAATTGTTAACATTAATGCTATACGATGTTATTCTATTCACAATATGAACAATTGATAGGTAGATAACTTTAATACACTATGGGAATGAATAATGAAGCAGGAATGGTACGATAACATAATCAGTTGATCAATTCAATAATAAATCTCAAGATAGAATTATTCAGATAAATATAATGTCATATTCACATATCCACAATGAAAAATTATTCAAAGAATTAAAGAATTATGAATCAAGAATTAAGAAAGAAAGAATAGAATTGAGAGAATTAAGATAATCTAGAATTAAGAATTAAAGAATATTAAAGAATTATTCACATAAATTTAATGTCATATTCACTATTCACAATATGAACAATTGATAGGTAGATAACTTTAACTACACTATGGGAATTAATAATGAAGCAGGAATGGTACGATAACATAATCAGTTGATCAATTCAATCAGTGGATTATTGTTATGGGTAATCACAGGTATAATTAATTATCAACAGCTTCTTGAGATACAATATTCTATAACGCATGTCTTCGATTCGGAGAATTCATCAGAAATCTATTAAAGCATCATGAAGTGTAGAAGATTTTCTTGTTCTTGTAATATCATTTCCAATTCAAACTCACGATCAATGCTTTTTTTGTTCTCAAATAAACCCTTGTCATCCATGTGTGCGAGTTTGTGGAAACATTGTTGTGTTGGTAGTTCTACATATATTTCGTAATTTAATTTTTGGTATGATTGTTTTCTTTGTGATGAATTCAGTGATGTTTATATTAATCACCGTGCGATTGATGATGATTGATTATTATTGAATTATTATTCATACCCATTGTGTATTGTTGATCATTTGTTCATAATGTAAATGGAATAATATCGTATAACATTATTCGCAACAATGTTGTACTTTGTACATTTTCAATTTAATTTTTTACTTCCTCAAAAGCTCTTCTCTTATGGTAACCTGCGCATCGAATAAATCAATGGACACGATGAATATCGATAGAATCGTCAATGTATTAATTCCCTTGTAGGTGAGAAAAGCTCAGACTATTTCATGAGATATGCACTCGTAATGCGATATAAATGTCGGGATAAACAGGCATATTAATTAGTGTGTGTGTGTGTTTTTTTTTTTTTTTTTTTACAGAAACGATACGATAATACTTATCTAGTTACTTTAAGGATTTACTCCAATCATCATAAAGCGAACAAACGAAAGGGTTTACTGAAGGGAATACGAAGACCAAGAAGAAACAAAGCAAGAATATGATCGCAAGAAACAAAATGGAAGGAACACTCAGAACAATCAAGTAACATGGCCGGTCCCAGGACAGCATCAAAACGACCGTCAACAACAAATCAGGCCTACTTGAACGAAAAACTGTGAGGAAGAAAGGAAATTACATGTAAAGTCTTAGCCGGTGAGAAGGGAGGGGGGAAAGACAAGCTCATTGTTCTGCAAGGAACAAAGAGCCTGCCCGACACACCACCTCTCCTTGAAGGAGTCAAGAGCCCCTCGCCCCAGATGCCACGCATACTCCTTCAATATGCGTGACTTGATGCGTGCTTTGAGCACCACATCGTAGGGAGAGGGGACGCGGTCGTCCTTGAAGTAGGCGACCAGCAGACGATAGACTGTACTCTTGGCCAACACCAGTAGGAAGTTGGCCAAATCGGTCTGGAGGGCTGTGAACGTGTTGTCGGGCCTAAACCCGACATACACCACCCGGAGCACCAGTCCATGTTGCTGGCCGAGAAGCCTCTTCAGGAGAGCGTCAACAAGCTGCCACATGGACGCGGCACGGCGACAAGCGACAGTCATGTGCCATGCCGTCCCCTCTGCGTGACACCATGGACACAGGCTCGAGGCGGACAATCCTGCATGGCGAAGAAATATCGGGTCGGCTAGACGGTTCTTAGCAAAGCGCCACGCAACGTCGGCATCCAGGCCGAGGGTGGGCTGTCGAAAAATAGCTGTCCAGTTAACTGGAGCATCAGACCAGTGGCCTTTGAGTGAACCGTCTATGCCGAGCACCGGCGCCATAATGTCTGCTAGGATTGTCCGCCTGTCCATCTTGGGCTCGAGAGGAACCAATTTGTTCTCACGAGCCCGGTGGTACACCAGAGGAGGCGGCCATTGTTCAGGACCGTACGCCTGTCGCACGCCACGAAAACGCAAGTGGCAGTACGCTTGTATGTGCTGGTAGTTGATTGACAACGTTTGCCTGAGTCGGGCAGAGAGAGTGTCGAAACCTTCGATATTTCCCAGCTGCCGCCACTCACTTCCATCCAGGAGGTCACCAATGGTCCTGCATTGCAGCGCCAACCAGGAAGGGACAAACGGGGATGTTGCCGATGGTATCAGGTTAGTCAGGATGAGCGGTATTTCTCGGAGACCGCACGCGGATCTCGCGTACGATTCTGGTCGCGGATTCAGTGTTTGCCACGCTCGCAGCACTGTGGCGAGGAAATCGGTTGTTTGGCGGGTAGCCGCAGCACTGAATCGGGGACAGAAAAACACCTGCCAGCCAAGACCCAATCCTCGGAATTTCCGTAAGAAGTGCTGGGTCATGACATGGCCAGGATGGTCCTCTAGGCTGGAGATGAAACGGTGCGCAAACAACACGCGGAAAAGGCTAACTTTGGAAACGAGGTGGACTAGACCCAGGCCGCCAAGATGGATAGGAGCACAAAGGTCGCGCAAACGCGTCCAGTGTCTCCTGCCGGCCCAAACAAAGTTAGCAAACAGTCCCTGTAGTCTCGCCAGCAGTGCCGGAGGTGGAGGTATCACCTGGAAGGTGCACCAAAGTCGCGGGGCTATGAATTGGTTGGCAATCAGTACGCGGCCACGTAGTGACACGGCCGACGCACGATGTCTCCAGCGCGCCATCGCTTCGGTAACAGATTCCAGGAGTTTCGTGAAACCGCGACCAGTGACAGCTGGAACATTCCCGAGCATGACACCGAGAAACTTTCCGCCTTCTGACGACCACGCGAACCCAAGAGGTTCGTCATCACGACCAATCCAGCTTCCTGCCCACAAGCCTGTAGATTTGTGAGCGTTGAGCTTCGCCCCAGACTGTGCCGAGTAAACAGTGTAAGCTGCGTGGAGACGATCGAAGTCGTCGTCATCACTCACGAAGACTGAGACGTCGTCAGCGTAAGCCGAGACGATCAGCTTGCGCTCTTCGATACACGGCAAGTTGAAGCCTGTCAGTCGAGATCGACACAGTCTGAGAAAGGGCTCAATGGTCAGCGAAAAAAGTTGTCCCGAGAGTGGGCATCCCTGCCTGATGCCTCGTCCGAAACCGAATGGGGCTGTTAGGTGGGAGCCAACTCGGACAAAACAAGTGGCATTGTGGTACATTGTCTTCAGGTAGTCTCTGAACACCGCTCCGAATCCGAACACGCCCATCGTATGAAATAGGTAACCATGATCGACTCGGTCGAAAGCACCCTGCTGGTCTAGTGATAGAAGAGCGAGAGGCAGTCGATCTTTGTTGACGTGATCAAGGATGTCGCGGTGGAGGTGTAAATTATCGAAGATTGTGCGGCCAGGAATACAAAACCCTTGATCAGGGTGCACGACAGAAGCCAGCACACTGCGCAGACGATTGGCAAGAGCTCTTGCGAGAATCTTGTAGTCCGTGGTGAGCAGTGAAATGGGTCGCCAGTTGCTGATCTCCAGGCGATCACCCTTCTTTGGTATCAAGGTGAGTACTGACTTCTGTGCCGACCTGGGCAGTACTCCGTTGTCAAGAGCTGCCTGGAAAACTTGGTAGTAGAAGGGAGACAGATCATCCCAGAAATATGCGAAAAATTCTGGTGTGATTCCGTCGATCCCTGGCGATTTCCCTCTGTTCAAGGAGGACAAGGCTGCTGAAAACTCTTGCTGGGAAAGCGGTGAATCCATGCGCACGCGATCACATTGTGAAAGCTGTGGTAGCGATTCGTACAGGGGTGAGTCGGGGTCGATGGTCGCGGGGGTGGCCGAAAACACTTCAAGAAAATGTCTCCTAGTGACCGTGCAGAGTGACGGTCCGTCGGAGACTATTTGTCCTTCGTATCGAAGCTGTGATAGTGGCTTATAAGCTGCGGCCACTTCCCGCGCCATGAGAGAACCAGCTGTGCGATCCTGTGCTAGAAGGTGGTCATGGCGTGCATTCGCCAAGATTACCTCACTTCTTCGCATGTACGCATCACGCACATCGGCATTCGCACTGGCGAGATCGGACAATGCGAGTCTACTGATTACAGGGTCTGCAACGATTCGTTCCACGCGACCCTCAAGACGGCGAAAAGCCTCGTCTGAGTATTGTCTGCGGAACCGGACGAATCGTTTCGTTGACGTCTGTATCTCGGCCTTGAGCGAGTCCCACCAGTCGTTCAGCGAATCGTACTCGCCTTGGGTTGCCTCGAACTTCGCGAAGACGTCAAGCATGCATGTGGCGAAAGCAGGGTCGTCAAGCAACGAGTTATCAAATCGCCAATATGGGGGAGAGGTCTTGGGCACTCCTGTCATCAACGTCGTAAGCAATGCGAGGTGGTCAGAGAATGCAGGAATTACGCGTATGCCAGCCGCACACGATGCAATGTTTGGCGAAGCATAGAACCTGTCCAGACGTGAACCAGAGAAATGGGGAGCATTGCTTACGAACGTGAATCCTGGTTCAGTGGGATGAAAGTCCCTCCATAGATCGGTAAAATCGTTCGCTTGAACAACTCGCCTGAGGTGACTTGCGACTCGCGGGTACCGCTCGGTGCCGCCACCAGTTCGATCGAGCCGGGGATCCAGCGTGACGCTGAAATCCCCACCGACCAGAAACTGGGCATCATCACCGCCGGCCCCGCGTGCAGCCTCCAGGCGAGCTTCCAGAGCGTTGAGAACGTCTCGTGCCGCGTCAAACTGATGCGGCACATACACACAAAGGACTCTTAGCGAACGATTTGTGGGTGGAGTATCGAATACGACCTCCTGCAGGTAACCGTGGACGAGGATCGTGTGAGAACGAAACACTATCGTCGACGACTTCCTCAGACCAATCATTGTGCCAGTACATACTTGAATCGGTGGATTAAAGTAAAATGTGTACTGGGACTTGAGGAAAGGAAGAGGAGATTTCTCGGTGTTAGTTTCCTGCAGAAGGACGATGTCGGGACAGTGCCTCTCCAGGAAGGAAGACAGGAGTACCCACTTGTACTCACTTCGTACACTCTTCGTGTTCAGGCTAACGAAGGAAATTTCCCCCATACCCGCTATTTTACTACTCGTTAACGGGTCTCCCCAGACAGACTCTCACTGGATAGAGAGCGAGTTAGCGAGACGTTGTCTGCGTCACCTGTCGCTTCGTAGAAGGCATTGGCTTTCTGCAAGTTATTAACTAGCCGCCTTATGCGTTCACGAATTGCACGGTCTTCCAGTAGGGCGGGTTTCACCGACTCCAGCATATCGATCACGCCGTTGACATCTTCCGTGAAACGGTGCAGCACCTTCAGCGGACGGTCATTCCCCTTCACGTCTGCGAGGAATTGCGTAAATGCAACATTGGAGAGTACGTTCGTCCTAGCTCCGCTATTGAGTAGCTCAATTGCTGCTGAGGGGAGAACCTGATCGGAGAATGGTGAAGCTGGTATCGTGCCGACTCGTCTCTTCTTCAAAGCTGGAGCAGAGGTTGGCTTAACAGCAGGTGGACTAGGAATAAATCCCTCAGCACCACTGACAGCCTGACAGTCGGTCACCTCAGCCTCCATGTCGATACCTCCGGTGAAGGCTACCGTGTTGGTATCGACACCGACCAGCTCTGTTGCAGGAGACGACTGGGTATCAGTGATGGCAGACGCGCTCTCACTGGAAGACGAGACCGGACTCTTTCGTTTGTCTCCTGCGCCCAGGGCCGGGAACTGTTCTTCGTTCACTTGCGCTACCGTCACTTCCTCTCTGTTTCTGGGACAGTTCCGGGCAATGTGCCCGGACTGTCTACACTTGAAACACTGAAGGTCGTCAAAGGAGAGGAAGATCCGGTAGCGTTCGCCCTCAGACTCGATCATGATCGAGTCTGGAAGGACGCGGCCCTCTTCGCGCACGACAAAGATCTGTCTGCGAAAGCTGTAGATATGATTGAGGTCAGTCTCTTTGATACCCAGCGTGATGAAGTTCATTGGAGATACAAGCTTGACCACCGTGGCTAGAGCAGTCTCGACCACGCCGTGGGGAATGCTCGGGCAGACGTTCGATAGAACCAGTCTGTCTGATTTCGTTATCAAACGGCGAGCAGAGAGGAACTGGTCTCCAATAGATATTCCACCATGCTGGATGATAAAATCATCGACAGCTTTCGCAGAAGATAGGTAGAAAGCAACCCGGCCTTGGGACATCCGAGAGCCAAACAGAACGTTCTTTCCTCCGACCAAACTTGCTACAGCGCGGATGTATTGTACGATGGTTACTCCATCGATCGCTTGTACAAGAAACGCTTGATCCTTGCCAGGAAACAGAGGCTGTGGTGCGGAGGGCTGTTGCCGTCGGGTTGTTGCAGTACTTGGATGTGCAGATGCTCTACCCAACATATCCGCGATGGTCTGTTGAGATACCATGGCGCTGTATCTAACTCGATTCGCGGGAGTCTTGGTTGGCGCATCATCCGTAGTATTGGCGGAGTCAGAACCGGAAGAAGCTGGTATGAGGGGAACTGAACCAGCAGTAGTTAAGTCTGTCAAAGATAACGACTTACTGGCAGTCTCACGCCTATCCATCCCCGGTTTCACGGGGAAGACGGTAAAGCTTCCAGGCAGTATTGGCTCAGCCGATACCCTGGTTTGAACAGGCCCAGAAGGCGGTTTGACAATGGAGGTTGAACCTCCATCAATGTTGCGTTTGGGTAAAACACGCCCTTTGCCAGCAGAGGACGATAGCGTAGACGTGGATCTGTTGAGCGGTACTTTAGCGGCGTTTGACGGCACGCTAGATTTCGGTTGGCTATTCATTTTGAAGAGAAGATTGAAAGGGAGAAAATAAAGAAATTAGTAGTCACTAACCGTGAAGGCTAAGGCACTACAAGTTTCCCGCCCCTGGCCCTCCCAGGCCGGGTAAGTACAGTATCGAAAACTAAATAAAATGTCGAAAATGAATGGAAAAACAGTCGGTAAAAAAAAGACAAGCCTCAAAGTCTGCTTAAAACAGACCAAAAGCCAGAAAAGGATCTCAAACCATACAACCCTACATCGTATAGGCTTCAGGTGAGAGAAACAAAGGATAGGCCTAAAAAGGCCTAAAAATAATCAATTCGAGTTAGAGTCGAAAAACAATAATAATAAACAAATAATGCAATCGAATGTTGACAACAAAAGAAGAAGAACGGTGTGTGAATGAGAAACAAAAACTACGATCGAGCAATACTACAATGCTGCTAGGTGTACCTAGGTTAAACCCGACAAGCACGGTATGCGGGAGCGAACGAAAATACGTCCGACCTCGACGAGAGCTCGTGTGTGTGTGTGTGTGTGTGTCAATAGAGCAAAACTTTCACGTGGTGTTTCCCACTTTTGCTCTATCTAAAAACTAAATGTTCAATATGAGACGGTACCAACTGTACTAAAAATCGACTGTACTAAAAATCGACTGACCTAAAAACCATCTGTACTAAAAACCAACTGTACTAAAATCCAACTGACCTAAACTCTGACTTCTTGATCAGACTGTACTGAAGTAAGAGTGGGGGGTGGGACTCCTCCCCTTCACAAATTGTTACCTCCCAGCCTCGAAAATTCGGTTTAGGTCAGTTGGTTTTTAGTACAGTTAGTTTTTGGGACAGTTGACTTTGATAAAGATGATTTTTAGGTCAGTTGTTTTTTAGTGCAGTTGGTTTGGAAGTTTTCACTGCACTCAGAACCAACTGACCTAAACTTCCATACTACTTGATCGACATGTACAAAAGTCGAGATATAGGATTTGGCTCCACCCCTCCACAGATTATTACCTCCCATCAATAAAAATTATGTTTAGGTCAGTTCGTTTTTAGTGCAGTTGATTTTTAGTACACTTGGTTTTTAGTACACTTGGTTGTTGGTACGGTCAATCGGTTTTTAGGTCAGTTGGTTTTTAGTACAGTTAGTTTTTAGTACAGAGTGTCATTTTTTAGGTCACTTGGTTTTTAGTACACTTGGTTTTTAGTACAGAATGTCGTCTTTTAGGTCACTTGGTTTTTAGTACAGTTGGTTTTTAGTACAGAATGTCGTCTTTTAGGTCAGTTGGTTTTTAGTACAGTTGGTTTTTAGTACAGAGTGTCGTTTTTTAGGTCACTTGGTTTTTAGTACACTTGGTTTTTAGTACAAGAGTGTCGTCTTTTAGGTCACTTTGTTTTTAGTACAGTTGGTTTTTAGTACAGATTGTCGTTTTTTAGGTCACTTGGTTTTTAGTACAGAGTGTCGTTTTTTAGGTCACTTGGTTTTTAGTACAGAGTGTCGTTTTTTAGGTCATTCGGTTTTTAGTACACTTGGTTTTTAGTACAGAGTGTCGTCTTTTAGGTCAGTTGGTTTTTAGTACAGTTTGTTTTTAGTACAGAGTGTCGTTTTTTAGGTCACTTGGTTTTTAGTACATATTGTCGTTTTTTAGGTCACTTGGTTTTTAGTACACTTGGTTTTTAGTACAGAATGTCGTCTTTTAGGTCAGTTGGTTTTTAGTACAGTTGGTTTTTAGTACAGAGTGTCGTTTTTTAGGTCACTTGATTTTTAGTACACTTGGTTTTTAGTACAGAATTTCGTCTTTTAGGTCACTTGGTTTTTAGTACAGAGTGTCGTTTTTTAGGTCACTTGGTTTTTAGTACACTCGGTTTTCAGTACAGCGTGGCGTTTTTTAGGTCAGTTCGTTTTAGTACAGTCGGTCTGGTTTTGGAAAATCGTCAATTATCATGTTCTACCGGCTAGTAGCGCTGTCTAGCGGAGGTCTGTCGAAGTCTCGGAGTTAGGCTGGGAATATTTTGAATACTGTAACCGGTTGATAGCATTTTGTGCTACGAAGTGTCAGTTGGACTTTTCTGATAGATAATGTTTTGGACTATTCGCTAAATAACACTGCCTGGCAACCATTTGCGAATTGACCCTTTTTTGGTGTAATTCACTCAATTCTCGTACTTCTTTCAATTCTTGGAAAAACTCTTGTAACTCTTGGCGTAATCAACATACAAGAATACCGAACATATTTGTAGATTACGACACTGATAACACACTATTCTATAGATTTATACATTCATGTTTTCCTCAAAATGAGGACCATATATTGTGTCCCTTGATATACTGTCCCTCAATCTGGTTATACTGTACTTTGATTTAGTGTACCTCGATATGTGTTTTGTGTACTTCAAATGTTGTTTTCTGTCCCTTGGTAAACGGTACTTCAATTCGGGTTATACTGTACTTTGATAAACTGTACCTCGCCGTTTGTGGATAGTGACCTTTGATTTTCTGTCCCTCAAAAGTCACTTTTTCAACCATTTCGAGATGATTATTGTGTCCCTTGATACCCTTGATATAGAATTTACTTATTCCTGTAGAAACTCTCTCACACTTTAATAAGTTATAGTAACATTCATCTATTAGGTAGCTTTCAAGACTTAATTTAAATGAATCTGTTAAGAGCGGTAGTATATAATGGAAGTGAATGTATTTGTACAGGTATGTATGAGTCTGGTTTAAATAATAGATAGATTACACTTTATTACTTCTAGAATATTTGTTCTAGTGTCGAGGCTATGTTCAGCATCGATATCGTGAATCAGATATTTATTTTCCGAAACATAAAAATAAAATTCTGTATAAGGATATATATATATATATGCATGGAAAAGTAAGAATATTGAATAATCAGAAAAAATGACTTACATGAGTCCTTGTAGAATACTTCTGATACAGGATCAAAGCTGACATATTTTGCAAAACATTTTATCGCTATTTTTTCAAGTTGATAATTCATTCTATTCTAGATAATGGCCCTAAAAATGATACCATATTGAATATTTGAAATGATATGAAATATCATTTTAATATGTGTTCTTGAATAGTGGGAAGGCGTCGGTCGTGGCCTATTGTTAACGAACCATCCCATTATTTACCTGAACGACAGAGGGGACCACGAAAAAACCTTGTCAGGATGGTCAACCATGGCGGGAATCGAACCCCGGTCTCCTGAATGACAGTTCAGTATGATAATCAATCGACCAAGTGTCACTAAGACTTTTGAAATGAATGAGTACATTCCAATAACGTCACAAAAGATTCAAATCTTTTTAAAGGTCGGGGGCCAAGTTGACATACTTCAGAAATGGCAAATCAAAACGGTATAAATACATAAAATTGAAATGTTGTTCAATTGGCAAGAAGGCAGTTTCAACGTTACCCGTTGCAACTGTGCAAATGAGGTACTTTAAAATAAGAACGACAGATGTCCCCCCATACACTATTCTATCTATATAAACCATATATGAACCTATATTATTCCTATATGAACCAGAATCTAGATTCTCATTTCGCGAATACCGTATAGTGTACTATAATGTTTCCTTTTATCCTTTCAATTTGCCACAATCTACAACAGTGTACATCCTTATACATGAATCAATGAATATTATTATTAATATTGTTATTATTATTTTCTATTAATGATCTTTTGAGTAGACATTTATCGGCCTTGTTATAATTTACCAACACAACTGTACGATTCTCGACGTAATTTGAATTTGAATACCGTGTATGTTTTCAACCGTTTTGGTTGGTCGAAACTGATTCGGGACCACTGATCAGTGTTCGGGACTCTTGGTCGTCTACGCGCGGTAGTATATTCCCAGTAGTCAATCGTCGCTTGACATTTGCGTAGTTTCTTTTTAATTGTTCAAGACACAAGAAGTATTACGCGAAGTCTATTGACGGACTAAACATAGATAGTGATTAAATAGCTGAGAATGTGTCACTAAATTTTCAAATTTAGTTACGCTGTATTGAAGGCAATTTTCAAAGAAAGGAAATAATTTCCGATCATATTGAGGTATAGTGTGCATCTTTCTGTTGAATACATTCTCTTATACATAACGTATATCCACACTAATTTATAACTTATGCTAAAATTAAACTCTCCCTCGACTCTATGGACACTTTCGAAAATGTTCAACGTTTTATTTGTATTATACCAAATTAGCAGTATTCCTCTTTCAATATTATATTATTATACCCTTTGTAAGTTTTTATATTTCACATTCAACCAATATCTTTATTAGAATACCTTTTGTCATGAAATAAGTTCTTATTGGACAGGTTTAGAAAGTGTTTACCACTTTCATGTAATTTTATGTTGACCTTTATTTCTAATTCAACTTTTATGTAAACAATGATGTACTCTATATGTATTTAATGTATTTAGTTTCTGGTTTTCATATACTCTTGGTTCTAAGAAATTATGATGGTACAATATATGTATTCAGTATTTAAGCGGTTTGGTGGAAGAAAAGCCACTGCGGCTCAACCCCGCCGCGCAAATAAATATCTTATTATTATCATTATGAATATAATTATATATATATATATATATATATATATATATATATATATATAATTATATATGTATATAATGGTTTTGAAACTCTCACGATGTAGACATTGAATATAATTATTATTCCGGGTATTAATTATTATCATCGTGTTGTATTGAATTATATATAAAATATATATTACTTTTCAAAGAATTATATGAAAACGAAATTATCCTCTCTAAAATCAAGAAGTAAAAAAAACAAAAAAAAACAAACAGAATATATTATTTCTCGATTCTAGAGAGGATAGTTTCGTTTTTATTCAATTCTTGAGAAAGGGCTAAATATTAGCTTGAAACGACGAATAAAATCATGTTTTGAATATTAAAATGTCTTATTCAATACAGCACGATGATAATAATAATCAATACCCGAAATAATAATCATTCTTCAATTTATGTTTATATATATATATATATATATATATATATATATATATATATATATATATATATATATATATATATATATATATATATATATATATATATATATATACATATATATATATATATATATATATATATATATATATATATATATATATATATATATATATATATATATATATATATATATATATATATATATATATATATATATATATATATATATATATATATATATATATATATATATATATATATATATATATATATATATATATATACATACATATATTCTGATTTTTCAAAAATTGTTTCTCCATTCAATAAAATGTCTGTTCGATTAACTTCCTGCATGGCGTTAGAAGCCCCTTGAAACAAATGCAACTTTCATGGTAGTGATGTATTGAGAAGCATCTAAAAAGCAGGGGTTCAAATATTTCAACTCGAGTGTCGGCGCATGCGCACCGCATGCGCCGCACAAAACGCGGGACAGAAAAACAAGGGTCAATTTATCGAGGGACAGAAAAGCAAAGTACACAATATCAAGAGACACTTTCAGCATATGAGAGCTCGTTCTGCTTTTATACAGGGTACACAAAATCAAGGGACACTAAGTACACTTTATACAATTCGAGTGTCACAAAAACAAAGTACAGAAAAAGCTCGGATATTTTCAAGGTACAGTTTCTCAACTTGGACACAAATCTATTCAAGGCACACTTTATTGAAATACAGTTTCCACAATTTCAAGGGACAGAAAAGCAAAGTACAGTATATCAAGGGTCACAATACTAGTACCCCCAAAATGAACGAAAGATAAGGGCCAAACGCGATCAGTAAAATGTCTAGTCATTTATAAGTTGCCGTAACTCCGTAATTAAAAAAGATGGAATATTATCATTCACCAAAAACATAATATATGTGTTGAGAAGACATCAACGGTTTACGGATCTTAATACGAGCATTAGATTTGAAGACGAACATATTCATATGAAATGATGTGTAAAAGAAAGAACCGCGCCGCTATTGCCTAGCACAAGTACGAACCCGCATATTAATTGTGAATCCTCGACGCTCATTGGCTCCCAGTCAAAACATTAGCTAAACGCGCGCCGAGCCTTTTTTTTTAAAAACGGGTGGGTTTTTCGTATATTAAATAATATCAAATAAGGTAAATACTAAATAGTGTATTATCATGAAATGTTGAAACTTACAGCAGAGAACATTTAAATTTGTATAGGCCTAGATTTTCTCGGATTCTAATTGAATACTGATATAGTTATGACTTTCGAAATGAACTCTCATTTCGAAATAGACTTGTGGAAAATGTGTAGTGTCACAATATAATTTTTTCTTTGGATTTTTTTGTTATTCACTCTGAATTATTTGTTCAGCATGATAACTTGTTTGCACATCCTGATGATCCTGAGTCGGATGTTGAGCAGTTGCAACCAAAGAAAAGCCTCTTCTGGTCGCTTTCTTGCCATTGCGTAATTGTACACCTTCTGATGCGACAAGATCCGCAACTTTTGCCAGGCGAATCCTTATTGTGATGTGGAAGGGATTTTCTTTTAAAATGTCTCCGCTCTATTCAAGGCGAAGCAATAGTATACAGACTTTCAAAGTAGGGAAAGATGCTCCAATAAAGAAGATGTTCAAATAGGCATATGTGCAATATTGTCGTGCCATTACCAACGAATATACACTGAATACTACTCTTTGTTTAATTTTCAATGTATCACAAAATCTTTCACCCAATTATTTGTGTGAAAATCAAGAATATGGTACAGAGTTTCAAAAACCTAATTTGAGAAATAAGAATAATATTTATATTGAATGAACAAATAACAAGAGACAAGACAACTCGATTGTAATGAGGTGCATGGGAGTATTCAATAGCTCACCAATAGTGACAATGATGTGTCAGAGTTTGGGCGAGAATGTTCTATGCTAATTAGAAAAGGAAACTTTCGACCTTATGCCACAGACAAGGAACTTCCCTTGTCTGTGCTTATGCTCCAAGAAGTTGAATAATTGGGATACATTGATTTAAAAAAAGATCCTTCACAGACCCATGAAATCGAGACATTTATATCATAGTTTAGTATAATCATCTTCCAGTATTGGCGATTGTTTATATCATGTACCAACAATGTAAAATAGCAGAACTTGCTGATGAACAACTAACAACTATAAGTATACTACTTCTACTGCTGTCTCGATGTTTCCTGGCAAAACATGCACAGTGATCAGCAAAATGTATCTTCGGGAGATTATCGAGTAATCCTTTCCGGTATCGTATTCAAATTGATATCACATACTCTTGTTGAATTTTTGGGCTTACCTTACCGGTAATTCAAGTTTTGAATTTCCTAATTAAGTGGCTAAGTAGTTTTTTGCTCGTGAAATACTCGTGACATTTTCTGTGCCACAAAATACGATTCAAATCTGTCATTAAAATGCCGCTTCAAATCGTTCGACACTCGCTCCAAAATCAATGTCGTGGTATTTTCTTCTCGTATTAACTGCATTAGTGAAGAAAATTAGGCCTTTTAATGTAACCATTACGTCATCGCCACCCTTAAACTCACATTTTTATTGAAGCATAGAATTTTCAAAAGTGACATGAAATTCTCTTTGTCTCTTCGACTTCAAGCCACTACTATTATGTGACATATTTATGCCATTGATCATATACACAGTGTTGTATACTAGACGTCCATATTAATGAATGTCTACTATTGGAATACCAACATAATTATTCACTCGTCGGAATCAGTACCGTACTGTACAGGATTACAGCAATAACATTGCACGATACTTATTAGATGAGCGTAGCGAAGATTTTCATTCCATATACCGAAAAATTTTGGGCTTGGTTTTCATTTTTTTTTTTTTTTTTTTTTTTTTTTGTAATTTAGTACGCGGCATACAGGTCAGGAAAAAAATCAATCAACTCGAAACTTTTTTAAAAAATTGGTGTTTCACCAGAATAGGTTGGGATTGTTTTTCAGAAAAATACGTCGAACGGTTTTTCCGTAAAAAAATTAGAATGTATAGAAAAACCCCATAAGAATAAGCCAGGGAAAAAATACTTGGAAAACAATTTTTTTTAATATACGTATACAAAGAAAAAATGCCATTTGAGAGAATAAGATGATAAAATAATGAGAAGCCCGCATAAGATGAACGAATTGTTGTGTGCGGGAGAGATTTGTCAGAAGTTGGCAATAAAATAAATTAATACAATTACGAGACACACCCAAAAATCTATTCCGTTACCGGGATAAGAAAACAATTTAAAAATTCTCAAAGAAATGTATTTACGAATAACGCTTGAGTGAATATTAATCAGTATTAAGAACCAGCTTGAACAGCATAGCATTTTGAAATCAACTCGCAATAATTATCAAAAAGTAACATGACATTAAAACAATACCGTTTTAATAATTTATTTTCAATTTAAAGGTGATCAAACTAATAATTTAATAATATCCAACTTCAATTTCTCTTTCACATGTGGTTAAATTCTTAGTAGAACGTTGGCCTATAAGTAAGTTCGTAGTACTTCGTATAATTACCAAACGTTTGCAGTTTATGCCTATAATATCTATCCACACATGTATTTTCCCTTGAAGATTTTACGTGTCCAAAACTCTTTATATCACTACTTTTATTATCAGAGTGATTTAAACCTATTTTCATAAGTTTTGGTTTTTGGTGTGGTTAGCTATCCCAGTTTTGCTTCATAATTGCTTCGAATTAATATACGACGCTTCTTAATGAAATCCAAAGACACATCATTCGAATATTTATATTGAGTTTAATGACGCACTGGTATGATGGCGAAGATCTCTTGCCGACGGATAGATGATTGATGAGATGAAAAGCAGAAACTCTGGTTTTTAGTACAGAATGTCGTCTTTTAGGTCAAAAAACGACACTCTGTACTGAAAAACAAGTGATCTGTAAAACTGATGTGTAAAACTGAAAACCATGTGTACTAAAAACCAACTGACCTAAAAATGACCAACTGTACTGAAAACCAACTGGACTAAAAAACGACATTCTGTACTAAAAACCAAGTGTACTAAAAACCAACAGACCTAAAAGACGACACTCTGTACTAAAAACCAAGTGTACTAAAAACCAAGTGACCTAAAAAACGACACTCTGTACTAAAAACCAAGTGACCTAAAAAACGACACTCTGTACTAAAAACCAAGTGACCTAAAAAACGACACTCTGTACTAAAAACCAAGTGACCTAAAAAACGACAATCTGTACTAAAAACCAACTGTACTAAAAACAAAGTGACCTAAAAGACGACACTCTGTACTAAAAACCAAGTGTACTAAAAACCAAGTGACCTAAAAAACGACACTCTGTACTAAAAACCAACTGTACTAAAAACCAACTGACCTAAAAGACGACATTCTGTACTAAAAACCAAGTGTACTAAAAACCAAGTGACCTAAAAAACGACACTGTGTACTAAAAACCAACTGTACTAAAAACCAACTGACCTAAAAGACGACATTCTGTACTAAAAACCAAGTGTACTAAAAACCAAGTGACCTAAAAAATGACACTCTGTACTAAAAACCAACTGTACTAAAAACCAACTGACCTAAAAACCGATTGACCGTACCAACAACCAAGTGTACTAAAAACCAAGTGTACTAAAAATCAACTGCACTAAAAACGAACTGACCTAAACATAATTTTTATTGATGGGAGGTAATAATCTGTGGAGGGGTGGAGCCAAATCCTATATCTCGACTTTTGTACATGTCGATCAAGTAGTATAGAAGTTTAGGTCAGTTGGTTCTGAGTGCAGTGAAAACTTCCAAACCAACTGTACTAAAAATCAGCTGACCTAAAAATCATCTGTACCAGAAATCAACTGTCCCAAAAACTAACTGTACTAAAAACCAACTGACCTAAACCGAATTTTCGAGGCTGGGAGGTAACAATTTGTGAAGGGGAGGAGCCCCACACCCCACTCTTACTTCAGTACAGTCTGATCAAGAAGCCAGAGTTTAGGTCAGTTGGTTTTTAGTACAGTTGATTTTTAGTACAGTTGACCAATCCCCGTTCAATATTGATCGTGATGCACATGTTGCATTTCGTAGAAAATCTTGTGAAAACCAATTAAACATTCAACACATTGCGAAACATTCGATTTCGCTCATTTTATTCAAATGTGATATCACGATCAATATTGCAGGTTCTGGGTTGTCATCAGCTTAGAGTAATTGATTCGCCAATTCTAAGTTTGAGGTCTTTTGCCCGCTTTGCAATTGCATACAGCAAACGAAAATGACTTCTCCATTCGAGTTAGGGACTTTGTAGCTAGTAATCGAACTTTGAACCTGCGTCAACCGGCGAATCATGATTAGATTTATAATTATAATTACGTATCATCTCCTTATTAAAGGTTTTATATTATTTCGATTGTATTTCATAGCGAATGCGATTGTTCTGGTTCGCTAATCAAACTGTTCTGCATTGTATAAGTTTACCTGAATTCAAATATGCAATGTTGAATGAATAGAAACATATTAAGCAAGGCGATTAGGGGCTACAAGGGAGTAGTAGGCCAGTTTGATTCATTTGCAGGAATTTCATATTCTGCTCAGTCGCGGGTTATAAATATATATTTAATTAATTATCAACAGCGTCTTGTGATACAATATTCTGTAACAAATGTTTTCGATTCGGAATATATATATATTTATATGAATATTTCTTTGACCTAAGATCACAGACAAAGGACTGTGCTAAGATAAAAACCTCGCAGAATGGTCTCTCTCTCTCTCTCTCTCTCTCTGGTCGAATGGTCGTCTGGATCGGTAATGCCAAGGGGGAAGGGGGATACAAAGGAATTGTTCCAAGTATTATTACGTATTATTAGCATATTCATTGTAAAAACATAAAAACGACCCATTCTTTTTCGGTATGTGAGATGGAAGTCTTCGCTACGCTCATCTAATCAACAAGTTGCAGGTAAGGTTTTCAAATGTTTGAAGTAATCCAAGGTCTGTAGATGTAGAGTGAGTTGACAAAATATTTTTCTTTCTGCATTCTCATACTTTTGAGCTCATCTCACAACGCACATTCTGCGTTTTCCTGGTTTAAAAAAACATCGTTTTGAAACTTATGGTGTAAACTTTTTTTTAAATTGTTTACTATGTTGATTTTTTAAGTTCAAATACTAATATTCATTTGATTATTTGATTTATAGCCCATTCATTCTTTATAAAAATTCGAAAATATAAATCAAATTGAATAATGAATTGGTATGGTAATAAACAATATGCTAACACACTCTCAGACGTGTTGGATGTGCCTTGTTTTAAATTATGAACAATATAATGCTAAAGTTTCTGCAAATGACTCCATGTGATCACGTGAGCGACAGAGATGTATTTGAAAATAATTGTTACAATGCTAAAAAGAGAACCATCGATTTCTTTTGATATTTGCCACGTATTCCAAGCTGGCTGCTCGGAACATGTGTGCGTTAGACGTAATGAGTAAGGGAGACGGTCGCTCGGGACCATCGTATTGTAGTATTTAGTGTTGTGGACTCTCCAGACGAGAAGAGCAAATTCAACATATCTCCTAGACATTTGGTTTCCAGTAAACACAGTTAAATAAATCACTGTCGACAGCTGAAGCACAATGCTGAAACGATTTTCAGTACTCTTAGTGGTGAACGCCAATACTTCATGGTAAGGGGTGTGGGGAGGGTCAACGCAAAGGAGTGGGTAAAAGACTGGGGATGAATAGCCTTTTATCATTAGGTGGAAAGTCTTTATATAACCTATAGTCAATGATAAAACAATAAAAAACTAGTAACAAAATCACATGGACTAAAAAAAAGTAGAATAACATAGAAAATACTACGTGAAAGTTGTAAAACGAGTCCTGAATTCTTTAGCCCTATGTGACACATAATTCAACGCTTATCAGATGCATAGTGATTTGAAAACTTTGCTTGAAAAGGCCTAACTAGCTGTCTTACAAATTTTATTGCTAGCCATACGGTTCCAATGTTCCTTGATGACGAACCCCATACCGATATCTTTCACAATTAAATGGCAACGGTATCAAATAATGTATGAGTCTTATGAGTCTTATACAATAGATATGTAATATGAGATTTTTTCATAAGACTCATAAGACTCATACAATAGATATGTAATATGAGATTTTTTCATGAGTCTTATGAAAATTATATTTTATTTACTTTTTCCAACTTGTCTATATGAAACAAATTTGATCCATCCTCTATTAGAATGATACGACGGGAATATGTTGTCCATATAACCTATATAATATATAGTTCAACTTATATGAAATTTCGTGGGTCTGTAGCAGAAATGTTTCTGCACAATTTTGTACATTTTCTGTTGTTTTCTGCAGCAAATTATTGTTCAATTCGTTACTACAGCTACTGAATGCTGACCAAACGTAGGAATGTTTTATAAATTACCTGCACAAGTATGTATTCAGCTTGGTAAAAACCTTCGAATGCTTGGTACTTGTTCTAAGCCAGGCGAGTGTGCCATTGTGATATAGTAAGTAACATTCGACTGGCCTGAGACTCAATGAGAAGTTAATCCCCTGCTATTTCCTGTTTGGAACTGAAATTCCTAGAAACTATTCTTTATCGTTTACACTTTCTGGTGGAGTCCGTGAGCGAAATGAAAATTGTGTATTATAACAATGTCGGGGGGTATTCATGTACGCCTAGCAAGCTCAAGCAAGGCTTGCTAGGCCTTGCTTGAAGTTCACAAAACCCGTGATCGCAACTTGCGATCTGCTAGCCATATTCTGCTAGACGTAGATGAATGCCCCGCCCCCGACGACTAAATCGAGAAGCTATGAATAATTGAATTATTCTAACTTGAATCAATTCTTCTATCAGGGGTTTTATAATTATGATCGAAACAGTAGAATGATGTATCTAAATGAATAGCTACAATCACTTTATATTCTCGAATGGTTCTTCGGGATGATACATTTTCATAAGAAGGATATATAGGCCTACCTAGTTCTATATCTAGCCTCAGAAATATTCAATATGTAATTATTGCGAAATATTGTGTTTAGGAGTGTTAGCGAGTTACGTCACGAAAGATATCATATATATATATATATATATATATATATATATATATATATATATATATATATATATATATATATATATATATATATATATATGTGTGTGTATTGAATAATGACACATTGTGGGTATATTCATGGATACCTTTTTTATTCACTGACTTAATCACTAACTATTTTCACTAACTCACATCACTAACTATATGAACAGATTTAGATATCTTCTTTGAAAATAGTTAGTGATTAAGTTTTATCATATTCTTTTCAATATTGTATTTTGACCCTGATGATTCCCAGACCAATCTGGGCGAAACGTCGGTCAGTGAATTAAATAGGTATCCATGAATATACCCACAATGTGTCATTATTCAATTATAAGCATCATGAAAAAGGAGAAGAAAGTTCAAAAATATGTAGCTTTTGTAGATAATAATCAAATGGACGGAACACAACGTTGGAAACTTTATGTGGTATAATTTATAAGTTCATATTAGCAAACCCAGAAGAGTGAAGAGTCAATGGTCAATGAGTCAATGGTCAATAAATTGGTCATTTGCCGGTCCAATATTTCTTTTTGTTCCAGAAATTATTTCTCACAATACATTCACTGTAGCATGTGATAAAAATAATCAGAATTTGTCGAACCACCTTGCCAATATGAAAAAAAAACAATTTTGGCCCACCCCCAGATTTCCACACCCACCACCCCCAGATGGTTTTAAAATTCACCGTCTTCCGTAGCCCATTTTCTTGAGTTATTTTTTATGAGCATGTGGTAGAATTTGTATACTTCTATCATCAAACCCCTAATTGTTCCTTATATTCAACCTAATCTACCGGACTAATACGCACCTCGAGTTCGAAACAATATGCCTATAACTTTTTATTGCATTTCATATAAATATGCCTACATCGCTCATCCAGCAACGCATATGTTGCGTTTTCCTAGTATATATAACATGTTCCTCGAATCTAGGTTACGACACGAATCTAACTATATGCTATATAATTGTATACAACGCAGTAACATTAAAATAAATTTCATCCACGACTGTATAAGTAGCCCTACTACAGTAACTATAGTACTGCATTCTCAATCTCCATCTTGCTACAGTTCAAGTTATATAATATCAAATATTAAATAATTCACAATGCTTTGAGTGAATATATTCTGGGGTTTGTTCAACTATTTACCACTGTATCATGACAACGTAATTGACCTACTTATATCTAGAATATATATAGTTATGATATTATATATATATATATCTTATATATATATATATATATATATATAGTATATATGTATGTATATAAAAAAAAATATATATATATTGTAGAGAGAGAGAGAGGTAGATATGGGCGCGACTTCTAAAAATTCAGGGGGGGAGAGCTCGGAACAAGAATGCAAAAACCGATAAACTCTTAAGGGGGGAAGGTGCCCCACCCAGCCCGCAGGCATTTGTCGAAAAATCGTGTTTTCTTATACATTTTTTTAGTTTGAGACAACTTCAGACAGTTATACTCTCTGATTGTCATTATAGTTTTTAAATGTTATTGATGTAATTGCAATTGTTCCAGATAAAGTTATAACTTACATGCAAGTATGGCTGTGTTATGCATTGTAGTACAATCCGCCTACAAAGCTTTTCCCAATTAAATAAATATCGAAAAACAAATTTCAAAATTTCAATATCTTATAGAACCTATTTGAGAAATGTTGCCCCAGCTTTCTGTTTGATACCTCATAGATGATTGTACATCTTCTTTTGTGCATACATTTCTTTTCAACTGTGGGCCTACCTATTTCAACAAGGACCCCTTATGGAATGGATTTCAATTACATTTGTGGATGTAAGAATATCTTTTCTGAATTTCGAATAAATTTAATCATATTCTGTGGTACCAACGCAACAATCGCTGGAAGTGGTCAATTTTTTTAGAATACATCCATTTTCGGATCAAATAAAAACTGTCTAGTGTATCAGGGGGGGCCCCCAAAAGGCCCTCATCCAGCACGCATAGTGCGTTTTCCTATATATTAAAATGTCCCGTCGGTACGACACGATCAACTTTAGGCTTTTAAAATTGGATACAACGAGTACTAAATAATTATCCAGACGTTAAGTAGCCCATACGTACTAAGTACTGTCTCAATCCTCTGGTACGTAAGTTTAAATATCAAATATAATAATTCACGGAACCGGGGGGGACAGGGGGGGGCAGGGGCGGGGCAATGCCCCCCCCAAACTTTCGGCCAGGGGGGGGCAAGGGGGGGCAAGAAAAAGGTCTTGGCAAAAAAAATGAAAGACGAGAAATAGAAAAGACGAAAAAAAGAAGGAAGAGAGAAGGAAGAAAGAAAAAAAAAAAGAAAGAAAGAGTAAGAAGGAAGATGTAGACCTATTTAGATAGATCAAATCGTACATAGATTCATATTTCACATTGCATAGAAAATCAAAATATCAGATGGGCACCTTCAGTTTTAGGAGAAAATTGATTTTTGCATCTAAATCTCATCTGGAACACGTTGAACCATATTAAAAAAGGTGTGTTAAAGGAATTTGGTGTACTGTTTTGGAATGATAGCTCTGGTAAGTAGTTATTAGTTATCAGAAATCAACAAACAACCCTACCGGCAGTGCTTCTTTCAGATATAAATTATTCATTACAATTTTTGTAAATTTTGTAAATTTCCAAAATTCGAACAGTCGTAACAATGACAATACAATGAAATGGAGAAAGGGAACTTCCAATAAGGGTCGTTCGGTGACTGCCAGGGGCGTCAAATTTAAGGGGCGCTATCGGCGCACATTTGTAACATTCTATTAATAATAATATGTCATAAATCGTATTCTATTTTACTTGTGCATTATTGGGTGGAGAAAATGTTATCATTCGAACAGCATTGTTATCGAAAGACATAGATTTTTCTTGGATCAGCCATTCAGCAAAACTAGCTCTTACCACACTAAAGAATTCATGAATTCCAGAAATTTCGTCCAATTCCCAAACCCGTAGAATCGCATTTAAAAAGATAAATTCACAAAAATTTCCCTGCGGGGCTTGATTCCTCGCTCACTCGCGTTCACTTTCACTATGCGCATATAGTTTTTGGGGCTCATAATTTAGTCCTTGCCCGTGGCGCTAAAATAAGCCAGACTGACCCTGCAGTTACAATAACTATGTTTGGCAAATATCAGTTGGGCACATCTAGTTCTTCAAAACAGTTAATTTCGTCATCTAAATCTTATCTGAAACACGTTAAATCGTGTTAAAAAAGGGTAATTTAAAAAAATTCCCTGCGGGGCCAGAGGGGGTCCTTCCCCATTGCCCCCCGCGGGTCGCATGCTTCGCGTTAACTGGCCTTTGTACAACTGTTCTTATATGGCATTTTCTTTTCCAAACTGAGATTCCCCCCTCCCCATCTTGGTATTCTCAGTATTTTGTCCTTCTATCCTGAAAAATACCCAAATGTTATTGAATGTGTGGCACCCCATACTTCCTTCCTCCGCGGGTCGCAATTTTTGAGCTTGCCCCCCCCTACTTTGAAAACGTTCCGACGCCCCTGTATATATATATATATATGTACGTTTTTGTCAAATCATAAAAATGTGACCAATCTGGGACTTGAACCCAGGACCTCTTGGTTTGTCGAATATTCGACTTGAATCTAGGTGGTCAATTAGCTCAGGTGGTAGAGCAATTGGGTACAAACCAAGAGGTCCTGGGTTCAAGTCCCAGATTGGTCACATTTTTATGATTTGACAAAAACGTACATACATATCGTTAATGAATCGCATTCATAAAGAAATGTTGTTATATATATATATATATATATATATATGTATGTATATAAAAAAAATATATATATATATATATATATAGAGAGAGAGAGGGAGATATGGGCGCGACTTCTAAAAATTCCGGGAGAGCTCGAACAAAAATGCAAAAACCGATAAACTCTTAAGGGGGGAAGGGCCCCCACCCAGCCCCGCAGGCATTTTTCGAAAAATCGTGTTTTCTTATACATTTTTTTTTAGTTTGAGACAACTTCAACAGTTATACTCTCTGATTGTCCATTATAGTTTTTAATGTTATTGATGTAATTGCAATTGTTCCAGATAAGTTATAACTTACATGCAAGTATGGCTGTGTTATGCATTGTAGTACAATCCAGCTACAAAGCTTTTCCCAATTAAATAAATATCGAAAACAAATTTCAAAATTTCAATATCTTATAGAACCTATTTTGAGAAATGTTGCCCCAGCTTTCTGTTTGATAACCATCATAGATGATTGTACATACATTCTTTTGTGCATACATTCTTTTTCAACTGGTGGGCCTACCTATTTCAACAAGGACCCCTTATGGAATGGATTTCAATTACATTTGTGGATGTAAGAATATCTTTTCTGAATTTCGAATAAATTTAATCATATTCTGTGGTACCAACGCAACAATCGCTGGAAGTGGTCAATTTTTTTAGAATACATCCATTTTCGGATCAAATAAAAGACTGTTCTAGTGTATCACTATGAAATACATCACTATGAAATACAGCAGGAATTAAGCATTCGTAAGACCCTGCGCGTTTCCTCATAGTTTGAAGGATGACGAATGTAAAAAATATAGCACCAGAAAATATTTTCACAAGGCAGTCAACATAGAACATCAGACTCTTTTCTATCTTCGCTATATTGTATATTCGCTATATTCGCTAACATTTCCTTCGGCTTTTTCTGAAATAAAAAATATTCACTTCCGAAACCTGTCCCCAAAAGACATTCGTTCACATACAAAATATATTTGAAAAAACATATCCATCATTTGGTCAGCAGAGTCTAGAAGTAGTTTTGAAAATAATTCAACTGTGGGAAAATTTAGTTGAATTTTATTTATTGAACAAGTCTAGTCTTGGATAGAATTTGCATCAGAAACACTCATATTTATCTTCCCGAAGTTACAGCACTTGAAAGAAATATCAAATAGCTATTTAGAAATCGACAATTTTTTCCTCCGAAATGAGTGTAGTTAAAATATGAGAATGGATATCTTTATTGATTTTTGCCTAATTATTTTCATAATAACTTTATTCACAAAAATTAAATTGAATGCCATTAAATTAAGTAGGCCTATATATGAATCGTCTGTTGAATGATAATAACTCGTGCAATTCGAATGGGGAGAAATAATCGAAATTTGAATGGATATATTTCTATATTTATGATATAATTCAGCCTGATTACTCCATGATTTGTTTTGTATCGAGTATACATAAAAACAAGTCGACAAGTTAAATTTGTTTCTTACTTTGCAATGATAGATCTAGACTTTAGTACAATATAAGTTGCATATTCATTTACGTGGGATCAGCTCGTATTCATTTCGCAATGAATAAAAATGTATTGCGTTAAATTTCTGTTGTCTTACAAAACCGTTACAAGACCTCTGGCTCATTGTTTGCGAATACATGGGATAAGAAAATATATATACGATATATCGGGAATGCGATAGATACGAATATTTGGTTCATTGTATGAAGTGACGATTTGAATGAATTCATCAACTCCTTCTTCACAGTTTATGACATTAGTTCACGATTCACAATCAAGTTCAAAAAAAGTAGAGACAAATGTGGAACACGTGGGAAAAATATGGAAACACGTGGGAGTTTCTAAGAAGTGGTAAAAGCAGGCAATAGGGGGCGATAATAATAATAAAAAAGTTGAAATAATATACGCAGTGACTTACCGATATAGCAACGGAATATTATTTAACAAATAAAAAATTAGCAGTAACACACATCTCTCATTTATCGAGGTACACGAACACAACACTTTTGCTATACACTCTCAGCATGTGCTCCCAGTCTTTAAGGCATTCCGATTCGCAATTTATATTTAATTAAAAAAAAAGTTCATCTCAAGTCTCCATCATGATTGGTTTCCACTTTTCATCCACTGTTTTTAGGTACAAAACCGTACAATGTTATGGAAATTAAATACATATACATAAATATATATATGTATATATATATATATATATATATATATATATATATATATATATATATATATATATATATATATATATATATATATATATGTTGTAGCGTAGACTTTGAGGGCCGGAGGAAGATGATAATAAGTCACTTTTCGGTGATTTGCCCTTCCTTGAAACAACTGGTGTGGCTCTAAAAAGAAAACCTTGGGTTTCAACCCGTTCAAACCCAAGGCTCCTTTTGGAGCCACCAGTTGTTTCAAGGAAGGGCAAATCACCGAAAAGTGACTTATTATCATATATATATATATATATATATATATATATATATATATATATATATATATACATATCCCCGTATAACCTAGCTGTTGGTGGGGTCGTTAAGCAGCATTAAAAAAAATATACACACACATACACACACATATATATATATATATATATTTATATATGTGATAATTAAACTCCTTGGATACGATCCAATATCGAGGTATGTGGGATAGTTTAGCCATGTCGTAAAAGATACGTCTCGACCGGGACATATCCATACATATATATATATATATATATATATATATATATATATATATATATATATAATATATATATACAGTACAACCTTGATAGTACGACGTTCAGGGGCGACAGTTAAATCGTCGTATTATCGCGATCGTCGTTATAAATGAAATTTATCCCTTTTTTTTAATTATAGGAAGATGAAGGATTTAGGAAAATTAATTACAATAAGATACTGTATTGTCGTCAACAATTGACATTTATGTTGTAGTCAGTACAGTTATGAATATAACAATAATTATTATTATGTATTAGGTTTGTCGGCGGGTAGGATTTTTCCTACCCGCGGGCTGGAGAGAGGAGAGCGCGTGAGGCGAGTCGTGAGCTTGAGCTTGACTGCATCTTTGCAACGAAGTGTACATATTATTATTGCTTGTTACTTCTTGCAATTAATTCGTCGTAGTAATTGCATTTTTGATACTGTGGGGACCATTTTAATCGTCGTATTATCGCGATCGTCGTTATAATGAGCGTCGTACTAACAAAATAAAATAACATTGAGTCTTATGGGGATTGGCCGGGACTATCTCAAAACGACGTTCTATCGCGATCGTCGTTGTATCGAGCGTCGTACTATCAAGGTTGTACTGTATATATATATATATATATATATATATATATATATATATATATATATATATATATATATATATATATATAAATATATATATATATCTATATGCTGAAAATGAATATTTATTGATATTTAAAGTCGTTTTTGAATAACAAACACCCAATACAATATATATATACTATGTATATTCGAATATTATGCTGGAAGCCTATACAATAGGCTCACATAGTACATAATATACATAGTATATTTACTTAAAAAAAACTTATCTACGAGCCTACCATTCCTTACTTCATGGAAGCTTACCGTCTCAAGAAAATATCAGTGATAGGGCTAGTGGTGGGTGCTCGAGGCACGATTCATAATTTATTCGTACAATTTTGTGAAAAATTCAAACTCAACAACAAATTTATTTATAACATTGTTTTACTCGCCCTTAGAGGATCTTTACAAATTTTAAGACATCATCTTTATAGCCTTCAGCATTGATTTTTTTTCTTGTCATTTCATTGATTTTTTCTTTGTTGTTTATTCAAATATTGTTAGCCGGGTTTTCATTTTTGTTAGCCGTATTTATTCACCCCATTTTTTTCAAGTTATCATTATTATTTCTCCATTTTTTATTATAACTATTCGTAGATTTAATTAACTTATGTTTTGTTACTCATCCAATTGTTATTTTATTACTCTTTCAAATATTTTATTATGGTTATTTTTGATATTTTAATCGATTGATTTTTATTCTGTGCTTTTTAAACAATCTTATGTGTATGAGACAGACTTTTTTCAATAAAGATATATATGTATATATATATATATATATATATATATATATATCAATATATTGAGTGTTTCTTATTTAAAAACGACTTTGATTATCCATACATATTCATTTTTAGCACATTATGAGTCGTTTAAGTCTACGAGATAATAATATATATATATATATATATATATATATATATATATATATATATATATATATATATATATATATATATATATATATATATATATATATATATATATATATATATATATAATATATATATATATATATATATATATATATATATATATATATATATAATATATATATATATATATATATATATATATATATATATATTATTATCTCGTAGACTTAAACGACTCATAATGTGCTAAAAATGAATATGTATGGATAATCAAAGTCGTTTTTAAATAAGAAACACTCAATATATATATATATATATATATATATATATACCGTAACATATCGATTATATATCGGACTTCAATTAAAATGATGACTTAAAATTTGAGTCCTGTATTTCTAATATTTTCCCGGGTGCATCATATTTCTTGGTTCGTTCATATTCCACGCCAGCGTGTTTTTTCTAACTAAGTTCTGTTGGCCAATCAAATGTCGCTAATTCAAGACGGAAGGGGTAGGTACTGAAAGACGGTACAGCATGTGATGTCTTCACTCACATGTTTCGTCTTGTTCCGTCCCGAACGCACGTGTCGTCGTAAGGTAGTGCAAGTGTTAGTGCAGTGCAAGTGTATCAAGAAAACTTCAAGATGCAGATGTCTCAAACTGATCTCACTGTGATGCTGAGAAATAGACAAGGTAAGTTTTGTTAAATACAATCAACATTGGTAATACTTTCCTGATTTGGGTAAATTGTTTCGTCCCAACGTTTTATTTCAGTTTAGAATGTCCGGGTCTCTCCGTGTGGCTAAATCAAGATCAGTTCGAGCTGCAGTAAAAAAGCATATGTCTGAGATACGATTGAGTTCTAATGGACAAGTTGATATCTCAACAGGTGCTATATTTAACGATAATCTTCAGTGTAATCCATCCCATAGGTGTCCTGGAGTTTCAGGAAATCAAAATGTGCATGCTTTTTCATTCGTCGCTGTTGATTCGGATGAATGTCTGCTTCAACCTTGCTCCATAGCTCTTTCGAACGATAGTCCAGAAAGTTCCTCAGAGGAAAATGATCCCGAACTGAATGATGTTTCTTGTTGGAAAGACGACGAACGAAATACTGAGCAGGACATCACGTTTTGTAGTACTTTAGCTGATTGGGGTAGAACTTTCAAAATTCCGCACACTGCAATCAATAGTCTCCTAAAAATTGAAAAGGAATATCATCCTGAACTACCTTCTGATGATAGGACTTTGTTGGGTACTGTGCGCACAACATCATCAACCATCAGGTCAATGGACAGTGCGAATAAGGTGCGAACAAGTAGTAAAGGAGAATATACTTATTTTGGTATAAAAGTTGGTCTTGCTCGACACTTCGAGAATGGTCTCGCACAAAATATTTCAAGAAATAAAATAGAACTGATGGTCAATATAGATGGTTTGCCTCTCTTCAAGAGTTCTTCGAAGCAGTTTTGGCCCATTCTAGGTCAAATTAATCACGACACCATAAAGTTCGATCCTTTTATGATAGCCCTATTTTGCGGAACTTCAAAACCGAAATCAATTCCAGATTATTGTGATGACTTTGTCAAAGAAATAAACCAGCTTCAAGTGGAGGGTTACGTTCATCACAACATTACCTATACTGTTTCTCTTAAAGCAATGTTATGCGATGCACCGGCACGCGCAACTTTGAAATGTGTAAAAGGTCACACCGGCTTGTATGGGTGTGAGCGTTGCGTACAACGAGGTCGGTCAATTAATCATAGACTAGTATTTCCCGAAACAGATGCCCAAGCACGGACCGACCAGTCGTTTTCCAATCAATTACAAGAAGAACACCACTTGGGAGACTCGCCATTGCTAGAAATAAATAACTTTGGGTTAGTTTCCCAAGTGCCACTAGACTATATGCATCTTGTGTGCTTAGGTGTTATGCGACGCCTAATTAGGCAGTGGAAAACCACCGCTGGGGCCGAGTTTGGGAGAGTGGTCCAAGATCAGGTGACACTTAGGCTCCAAAATATGTCCACGCGTATTCCTTCAGAATTTAACAGAAAACCCAGAGGCCTTGATGAGCTGGATCGGTGGAAAGCAACGGAATTCAGAACCTTCTTGTTATACACCGGTCCAGTTTCATTGCGCGGATTATTAAATTCAGAGTATTACCACCATTTCATGCTGCTCCATGTCGCGATACGTATTTTGTGCAAAAGTGACATTGCGTTAAACCTAATAGAAAACTGCAAGTATGCAAGAGGTTTGTTAGTTGCGTTCGTCGAGGCTTTGCCTAATCTCTTCGGTCCTGATTCCCAAGTATACAATATGCACAGTATCATGCATCTTTGTGATGATGTTGAAACTATGGGTCAACCGCTAGATAAGTTCAGTTGTTTTTCTTTTGAAAACTTTTTGGGTGGGCTTAAAAAAATGTTGCGGACTCCTTGTAGACCACTCTCGCAAGTCATTCGACGGCAATCTGAACTTATGAATAGTAATCATTTTACAAGTAACCAGGTCGTAAGCTTTCGTTTGAGCACAGACACAATGTATTCGCATGGCTTAGTTGGTATCCACTATTCTGACGTATGGGTTAATGACATAAGATTCTCAGTCAACGCTAAAATGACCCAAGATGGCGTCATAATGGTTGACAATGAAAATATCATGCAGATAGCTAGTATTGTGAATACAGGAAGTGCAACGAATGTAGCGGTAGAATCACTATTTTTCTGTGGTTATGTTTTCAAAGAGAAAGACAACTTCTATACATATCCATGCCCCTCAAATCATCTTCATATATGGGAGGTTTGGCATTTATCGAATAGGTTGACAGTTGTGAGCATGAAAAATAGTGTCATTCGGAAGTGCGTGTCGTTTCAACAAGACGGCTTCTCAGTAGTAATTCCTCTATTGCAGTAGGATACTAATATATATAATATGTAGAGTAGTCCGGGGCAAAAGTACGCATTTGCAGTTAAATAATTCAGTTACCCTACTTCAAAATGTTTTAAACGCCATATATGCGTTGTAAGACGAGCGGATCTATGCAAAAATAGCGGAAATGGGTGAATACTGCTTCGAGTACCAATTTAGCACATTTTATGTTTTTCTTCAAAATGGCTGACCCGATCAAGCTGAAAATTTCCAGAAATATGTATCAAAATGTAATTTAACTTTACGCAGAATTTAATTTTCTTGGAAAATGAAAATGTCTTTTTTTTCCGCTGTGTTATTCTAATGGGTATTTTTGAAATTTCTAAAATTCATAAAAATAAAAGTTACAACCCGATAATGCCACAAAACTATACAGATCTAAGTTAGATAAAAAAACCATATTGAAAAAAAGTTTGAAGTTGATAGCTGTAGCCGTTTGACCTGTGGAGAACCGACAAAAAAACATTAAAACATAAAAACGAACACCAATTTTTTCAGTATGTATGTATGTATGTATGTGAATATTTATTGTTTCAAGCATTCTTTCGCTTTTTCACAATCAAATTGAATCCTCGCTAAAGCTCGTCTAAAAATATATATTGCATAACTGAAACATCACTCCTCACTATAACCACACTTTCAAAACCGTAAGAAAAATCCTGTGCTCACCACCCCTCAATTTACCCAAAAGTGTGCACTTTTGCCTCGGACTACTCTCTATATTAAAGGGAGTCTGCGAATCAGTGAAACCACCCCAGAAACTTCGCAACAACCGAATGGACGAATGTCTTTGATTGAAATGCTTAGAGTTAGACAGTCACCATCTTGAAGCCACGATTGAACTCGCCTGGCGTTGGGATTGTCGAAGCTTGAATGTTGAATCAAATAATTCTTTTATCAATACCTACAAACGAACGACTTTATTCAACCGAATGGACGAATGTCTCTGATTAAAATGCTTAGAGTTAGACAGTCGCCATCTTTAAGCCACGATTGAACTCGCCTGGCGTTGGGATTGTCGAAGCTTGAATGTTGAATCAAATAATTCTTTTATCAATACCTACAAACGAACGACTTTATTCAACCGAATGGACGAATGTCTTTGATTAAAATGCTTAGAGTTAGACAGTCACCATCTTGAAGCCACGATTGAACTCGCCTGGCGTTGGGATTGTCGAAGCTTGAATGTTGAATCAAATAATTCTTTTATCAATACCTACAAACGAACGACTTTATTCAACCGAATGGACGAATGTCTTTGATTAAAATGCTTAGAGTTAGACAGTCACCATCTTGAAGCCACGATTGAACTCGCCTGGCGTTGGGATTGTCGAAGCTTGAATGTTGAATCAAATAATTCTTTTATCAATACCTGCAAACGAACGACTTTATTCAACCGAATGGACGAATGTCTTCGATTAAAATGCTTTGAGTTAGACAGTCACCATCTTGAAGCCACGATTGAACTCGCCTGGCGTTGGGATTGTCGAAGCTTGAATGTTGAATCAAATAATTCTTTTAACGCGATAACATGAAATGAACACATGTATGGAACTACTATATTAATGTTATACGTCTACACGAAATGTAATTCAATCTATTGCATAATCTAGAATACTGATAATTATATGGTCTCATTTTATTTATGTTCTAATAATTACATTTTGAGAGTGTAGAAAATCATTTCAACAACAATTGAAAGGGATGTAGCACACGCGTGGCCCAGGTAGCCGACCCAAACCACAGTCAGTCTATTTATAATAATGAGTCCTCCTTACAGGGTACACATTTATTTCTCCGACAAGCATTCATAGCTAGCCTCGGAACAGGTAGATTTCTCCCTTAGAAATAGGCTATAGTTTTGAAACGTTCAAGCAGCAGCGCTCGTAGCGGTCGATTCCCTGCATTTTTTCAGTACGGTCACGGCGGCTCAGGCGGCCGCGTCGAGCCGCAGACTACTTTAGCATTACGTTGGATGTCTGTAACTAGCTTCCTTTGTCTCCTTTGTCTGTGATTGTACTCAAACTGTCACTGAGCTCCATTTTTGAAGTCACATGAAAATGAATTATCGCATTGTGATCTGCGAATATTCACCTGCTTGAATAATATTTCAAATATCTTCTAAATAAAACTTCCGTAATTAATTACACTCCATATTATATCATTAATTCCATCACCTAGCTTTTCGGTAGAAAAAAATTCTCCAACTATTTATATACATAATGAAGGAATGAAGATAAATTCTCAAGATACAAGATGTTCAGGCAATTGTTGTTATCTATTATTGAAAAATGACTCTATTACGCTAACTATTATAGTCCTCTAGTAATCGTTCATCTAGTGATGGAATTTCAAAGGCGCGCTGATATTCCCAGCGTGACCGATAAAGAAATGATAACGGCTCACTTTATTAAAATCACGATTCTGGAAGTGTCATGACAGTTAGCGTGAAGTCATTTTTCAATAATAGAGAACAATTGCCTAAACATTTTCAACCTCTAGTATATATTTTTGTCTCTTATATTATGTATGTAAATAGTTGTAGAAGGATGTTGTTTTTTATCGAAAAACTAGGTGATGTGTTATGGAGTGTAATTAATTATGGAAGTTATGTAGAAGATATTTGAAATATTATTCAGGCAGGTCAATATTTGTGGATTACATAGCAATGCTTCATTTTCATCTGACTTTCAAAAATAGAGCTTCAGTGAACGGTGCTTGACATTCGGTTTGCCGTCAAAGTCGTACTAGGAAAACGCGTTATTTGTTTCCGCGTTGATGGATGAGCTAATAAGAATGACATTAAATTCTTTCAAAAAGTTATATCAAGTTGATGTTTTGACGGCATTCAACTTGAAAATCAATCTTTCCATTTGGTTGGTTTATTTCGTGGACTATTCTCATGAAGGAAATATTAGATGCAATTTAATATTATATATTGTAATATTAGACTACTATATGGAATGTGATGACAGCTGTATACATATATACACCTTGAGACCCTCCTTTTATATTCATTACTCATTCTCAATAACTTCTTCACCAATAAAGAAGGCCTTGTTTTAATCGTTCTCCATTAATTGGTGACACTTGTTGCTTGGATTTAATTGGTTTTCTTAATAGCTTTAAAACGATGTGTGAAAATGTCATTATATAATTTTTTATATCTAAACGACTGATTGGATTTCAGTGAAAGTTTGAAGTAATATGTAAGTTATCATTGTTATTATTGACATTTGGTGAAAATTTGAATTTTTTCGAAGGACATTTTTTTACGAAAATTCTTCTCTGGCTTATTCTTATGGGTAATTTGGAAAATGGAAAATTAGTTTTCTCAGAAGTGGTGCAACCGATTGCGTATAAAAACTAATGGGATTCAATCCAGATGATGACACATGAGCATGCCAAGTTTCAATCGAATTTGAATTTTCGTCTGACCTGTAGAGCGCGAAAAAAAAAGAGAGCAAAAAAAAAAAAAAAAAAAAAAAAGCATGTACAATTTTTTCGGGTCAAGTGAAATTGAGTCTTCGCTTCGCTCATCGAAAAAATTGAATCTTGTAATGCTTACGTCACGAATCAGAAAAAAGGGCGGGTCTTACGTGATAATTTGACGGACAAACACATTTATTGTAACTTCTGTGATTGAAATGGAGATTTCTAGTTTTCTCTTGAATTGGGTGAAAAAAATGGCGTTATCATTCATGAAAATCATGTTGTCATGTCATGTAAGATTGCGTCATACATGTAGAACATTGACCGCGAAAAATTTTGGAAGTAAATAGTTCAATATTCATGTTTATTTAGTCCTTTCTCAGATCAAAAGTACGGTCTGTCCATAAAACATAACGTCCACAATTCCAGGTGGGGGAGTGTCATCAAACATGTGACAATGTGTAAAAAGGGGGAGAGGGGATTTACACTATGCGACATCCTCATTCACACCACATATTATTCATTTCCTTCCATTTCTAGGAACATCAGTTGGCGCCACATAATTGGTATGATATTGTAATTTAATGCATAATGTTGATGGTGTAAATTGTTCTCATCTTTGTGATTGACCTTCTTCGTCCTTTTTAAAATATGAGTTCTGAAAGTTTTATTCTGTCAAATGTATTGAATTGGATCTCTCACATGTGAGTGAATTGCTTTGGTTTCAGGCAAAGGTTAGAGGTTATGTTTGTTGAAAATGTCGTCCAGGCCTGAACCTCGCGATTTGTAGCCAGTATTTTTTAATGCATACAAACACATTCACATTGATACAAGAAATATAAGCTTTGCCAGGAAACAAAAAAAAATCTTTTCCATTTCCCATTTAAACAATATGATTGATATCCCAGTTTCTTCAAATTCGAATAGAAAATTTTGATGGTGGGGGGGGGGGGGTGAATATAGACTGGATTGTGACGTCATTAAAGGGAAAGGGATCACCGGTGTATTCTCATACTGCCTGTTCTTACACTGCCTACTCTCCTGTACACCCTTCTTGTCTCACACTCCCTACAAAGTCGTTTCCCCAACTTCCCCACTCGGCATCCCAGTAGGGTACATAGTTATATTGCCGTGGGAGTTACTTTACTGGGGAATAGGTTAAGGCACAGAAAAGTTATAAGGATAGGGTTAATTGGTTAAAGTTTAGTGTTCTTGAAAGTTTCTCTCTTGTATTTGACTCAGGTTTTTTTTTGACTTCAGGCTTCTGCACTATCGTCAAAGAAAAAGTTATATTTTACTGTTTTCTGATTATTGTTTGCTTAACGACCCCACCAACAGCTAGGTTATACGGGGGTACGAATGAGCGGGTGATTATGAAACTATGAAGTGATGATAGGTGGGAGGACGTTTCCAAATACCATGCCTTATGCGGAATTCGAACCCATGCCTAAGGTTCGCTTCAGTGTCTGAAGAACGTGCCTCAGCTGACTTAGCTACCGAGGGCGGCTTACTGTTTTGTACCAGATTCTCACGAATAATTAGATTTTTCGTAGTGTGAAAACAACGTGATGTGATAGTAATGAGATATGCAAGTGTTTCATTGTTCGAACTGATGGAAAATAACGCGGGAATTTCATTTGCATTTTATTGTGTATACGCTGCGTATAGGTAAGGTAGGTACTATTAGACGAAAATATTACCAAAATGTGATGCCGAGTGGGGAAGTTGGGGAAACGACTCGGTAGGCAGTACGAGCATACCCCGGGTTCATCACCTCTGTGACCTTCTTGGGCGAGGGGGTGGAGGGGGGTTATATACCCTAAAATTGTGATATTATTAATCATGGAAATCCCCTTAGGTTGCATAATACATTAGGCTTCGACAGATTTCTCCGCTACCTCTTCATCCCGGTGTAAAGAAATTTCTTTACGGCAGCAATAGTTTACGGCTATAATGATATACCGGTAATAGTTTACTGCACAGTAAAGATATACCAGCAATAGTTTACGTTGCCGTAAAGCTATCCCAAAATATTATTAGGGTAGCTAGAATGGTATTATACACGTTGAGACATATCCGTAATAATATAACGGCTGGAGAATAGTGTTATTGTAACCAAACCAGGGTACACAAAACAACAGTACAGATATAACGGCGTCATATTATTACGGATGGAATACTATATGTTCTAGGTCCAAATAGGGTGTCCGACAACAACCGTAATGATATACCAGCGTGATATTATTATGGGTAGGGTCCTAGGTCTATATGGGTGTACGAACACAACCGTAATGATATACCAGCATGATATTATTATCGGATACGTGAGGTATTGAATCACAGTACAGATATACCAGCGTGATATTATTATAGGTCCCCAGTGGCACACCATTATAGGTAGGGTCCTAGGTCCATATGGGTGTACGACCACAACCGTAATTATATACCAGCATGATATTATTGAAAGATGGGTGAGGTATTGAATCACAGTACAGATATACCGGCGTGATATTATTATAGGTTCCCAGCGGCACATCATTATGGGTAGGATCCTAGGTCTATATGGGTGTACGAACACAACCGTAATGATATACCAGCGTGATATTATTATCGGATACGTGAGGTATTGAATCACAGTACAGATATACCGGCGTGATATTATTATAGGTCCCCAGTGGCACACCATTATAGGTAGGGTCCTAGGTCCATATGGGTGTACGACCACAACCGTAATTATATACCAGCATGATATTATCATAGGATACGTGAGGTATTAAATCACAGTACAGATAAACCAGCGTGATATTATTATGGGTTCCGAGCGGCACACCATTATAGGTAGGGTCCTAGGTCTATATGGGTGTACGAACACAACCGTAATGATATACCAGCGTGATATTATTATAGGATACGTGAGGTATTGAATTACAGTACAGATATACCAGCGTGATATTATTATAGGTTCCCAGCGGTACATCATCATGTGTAGAGGTCCTAGGTCCATATAGGGTGTACGAACGCAACCGTAATGATATACCAGCGTGATATTATTATCGGATACGTGAGGTATTGAATTACAGTACAGATATACCAGCGTGATATTATTATGAGTTCCCAGCGGCACACCATTATAGGTAGGGTCCTAGGTCTATATGGGTGTACGAACACAACCGTAATGATATACCAGCGTGATATTATTATAGGATACGTGAGGTATTGAATTACAGTACAGATATACCAGCGTGATATTATTATAGGTTCCCACCGGCACATCATCATGTGTGGGGGTCGTAGGTCCATGTAGGGTGTACGAACGCAACCGTAATGATATACCAGCGTGATATTATTATAGGATACGTGAGGTATTGAATTACAGTACAGATATACCAGCGTGATATTATTATAGGTTCCCACCGGCACATCATTATGTGTGGGGGTCATAGGTCCATATAGGGTGTACGAACGCAACCGTAATGATATACCAGCGTGATATTATTATAGGTTCCCAGCGGCACACCATTATAGGTAGGGTCCTAGGTCTATATGGGTGTACGAACACAACCGTAATGATATACCAGCGTGATATTATTATAGGATACGTGAGGTATTGAATTACAGTACAGATATACCGGCGTGATATTATTATAGGTTCCGAGCGGCACACCATTATAGGTAGGGTCCTAGGTCCATATAGGGTGTACGAACGCAACCGTAATGATATACCAGCGTGATATTATTATAGGATACGTGAGGTATTGAATTACAGTACAGATATACCAGCGTGATATTATTATAGGTTCCCACCGGCACATCATTATGTGTGGGGGTCATAGGTCCATATAGGGTGTATGAACGCAACCGTAATGATATACCAGCATCATATTATTATAGGTTGAATAAGGTATCAAATTACAGTACAGATATACCAGAGTGATATTTTTATAGGTTCCCAGCGTCACATCATCATGTGTGGGGGTCGTAGATCCATGTAGGGTGTACGAACGCAACCGTAATGATATACCAGCGTGATATTATTATAGGAACCCAGCGTTATATCATTATGGGTGAAGTCATACATGTTCCACACATCATATCCCAGGTCCATATAGGGTGACCGACAACAACCGTAATGATATACCAGCGTGATATTATCATAGGAATCCAGCGTTATATCACTATGAGTGAGGTCATACATGTTCCACACATCATATTCTAGGTCCATATAGGGTGTCCGACAACAACCGTAATGATATACCAGCGTGATATTATCATAGGAACCCAGCGTTATATCACTATGAGTGAGGACATACATGTTCCACACATCATATTCTAGGTCCATATAGGGTGTCCGACAACAACCGTAATGATATACCAGCGTGATATTATCATAGGAACCCAGCGTTATATCACTATGAGTGGGGTCATACATGTTCCACACATCATATTCTAGGTCCATATAGGGTGTCCGACAACAACCGTAATGATATACCAGCGTGATGTTATTATAGGATTTCGACGTTATATCATTATGGGTGAGGTCATACATGTTTCACACATCATATTCTAGGTCCATATGGTGTCCGACAACAACCGTAATGATATACTAGCGTGATATCACTATAGGATCCCAGCGTTATATCATTATGGGTGAGGTCATACATGTTCCACACATCATATCCCAGGTCCATATAGGGTGACCGACAACAACCGTAATAATATACTAGCGTGATATCATTATAGGATCCCAGCGTTAAATCATTAATGGGTGAGGTCATGATCCATACATCATTATATCACGCTAGTATATCATCACGGTTGTTGTCGGATACCCTATATGGCCCTAGCATGTGATGTGTGTAACATGTACCACCTTACCCATAATGATATGACGTCGAAATCCGATAATAACATCACGCTGGTATATCATTACGGTTGTGTTCAGACACCTTATATTGACCTAGGAACCTATGATAACATCACGCTGGTATATCATTACGGTTGTTGTCGGACACCCTATATGGACCTAGAATATGATGTGTGGAACATGTATGACCTCACCCATAGTGATATAACGCTGGGATCCGATAATAATATCACGCTGGTATATCATTACGGTTGTTGTCGGACACCCTATATGGACCCAGAATATGATGTGTGGAACATGTATGACCTCACCCATAATGATATAACGCTGAGATCCTATAATAATACCACGCTGGTATATCATTACGGTTGTGTTCGTACACCTATATGGACCTGGGGCCCAACCCATGATGATGTGCCTCTGGGAACCTATAATAATATCACGCTGGTATATCTGTACTGTAATTCAATACCTCACGTATCCGATAATAATATCATGCTGGTATATCATTACGGTTGTGTTCAGACACCTTATATTGACCTAGGAACCCATAATAATATCACGCTGGTATATATATACTGTATTTTCCTACTTCACTCATAAAAATATAACGCTCGCTGTCTGGTATATCTGTACTGTAGACCTAGGAACCCATAATAATATCACGCTGGTATATCTATACTGTATTTTCCCACTTCACTCATAAAAATATAACGCTCGCTGTCTGGTATATCTGTACTGTAGTTTTGTTCCTATAATAATATCACGCTGGTATATCATTACGGTTGTGTTCAGACACCTTATATTGACCTAGGAACCCATAATAATATCACGCTGGTATATCTATACTGCATTTTCGAATTTCACATATAAAAATATAACGCACGCTGTCTGGTATATCTGTACTGTAGACCTAGGAACCCATAATAATATCACGCTGGTATATCTATACTGTATTTTCCCACTTCACTCATAAAAATATAACGCTCGCTGTCTGGTATATCTGTACTGTAGACCTAGGAACCCATAATAACATCACGCTGGTATATCTATACTGTATTTTCCCACTTCACTCATGAAAATATAACGCTCGCTGTCTGGTATATCTGTACTGTAGACCTAGGAACCCAAAAAATTATCACGGTGGTATATCTATACTGTATTTTCCAACTTCACGTATAATAATATAACGCTTGCTGTCTGGTATATCTGTACTGTAGTTTTGTTCCTATAATAATATCACGCTGGTATATCATTACGGTTGTGTTCAAACACCTTATATCAACCTAGGAACCCATAATAATATCACACTGGTATATCTATACTGTATTTTCCTACTTCACTTATAAAAATTTAACGCACGCTGTCTGGTATATCTGTACTGTAGACCTAGGAACCCATAATAATATCACGCTGGTATATCTATACTGTATTTTCCAATTTCACGTATAATAATATAACGCACGCTGTCTGGTATATATTTACTGTAGACCTAGGAACCCATAATAATATCACGCTGGTATATCTATAGTGTATTTTCTAACTTCACGTATAATAATATAACGCTTGCTGTCTGGTATATCATTACGGTTGTGTTCAAACAACTCATATCAACCTAGGAACCCATAATAATATCACACTGGTATATATATACTGCATCTTCCAATTTCACATATAAAAATATAACGCACGCTGTCTGGTATATCTGTACTGTAGACCTAGGAACCCATAATAATATCACGCTGGTATATCTATACTGTATTTTCGTTCCTATAATAATATCACACTCGTATATCATTACGGTTGTGTTCAAACACCTTGTATTGACCTAGGAACCCATAATAATATCACGCTGGTATATCATTACGGTTGTGTTCAGACACCTTATATTGACCTAGGAACCTATAATAATATCACGCTGGTATATCATTACGGTTGTGTTCAGACACCTTGTATTGACCTGGGAACCCATAATAATATCACGCTGGTATATCATTACGGTTGTGTTCAGACACCTTATATTGACCTAGGAACCTATAATAATATCACGCTGGTATATCATTACGGTTGTGTTCAAACACCTCGTATTGACCTAGGAACCCATAATAATATCACGCTGGTATATCATTACGGTTGTGTTCAGACACCTTATATTGACCTAGGAACCTATAATAATATCACTCTGGTATATCATTACGGTTGTGTTCAAACACCTTGTATTGACCTAGGAACCCATAATAATATCACGCTGGTATATCATTACGGTTGTGTTCAGACACCTTATATTGACCTAGGAACCTATAATAATATCACGCTGGTATATCATTACGGTTGTGTTCAAACACCTTGTATTGACCTAGGAACCCATAATAATATCACGCTGGTATATCATTACGGTTGTGTTCAGACACCTTATATTGACCTAGGAACCTATGATAATATCACGCTGGTATATCATTACGGTTGTGTTCAGACACCTTATATTGACCTAGGAACCTATAATAATATCACGCTGGTATATCATTACGGTTGTTTTCAGACACCTTATATTGACCTAGGAACCCATAATAATATCACGCTGCTATATCTATACTGTATTTTCTAACTCCACTTATAAAAATAAAACGCTCGCTGTCTGGTATATCTGTACTGTAGACCTAGGAACCCATAATAATATCACGCTGGTATATTCATACTGTATTTTCTAACTCCACTCATAAAAATATAACGCTCGCTGTCTGGTATTTCTGTACTGTAGTTTTGTTCACCCTTGTCGTACACTTCTCCTGTTATAATAATACTGATATGCTTCACTGTGTATAATACTATACCAGGCACCGTAATGCTCTGCTGGGATACTATTACGGCACCGTAAACTATTGCTGGTACCCTTTTACTGTGCAGTAAACTATTACCGGTATATTATTATAGACCATAATAATATTCTGCCGTAAAGAAATCACGCCACACCGGGACATGTAAAATAATATGTATGAGTGAAGATAGATGAGAAGAGGTCAGATTTTGAAAAAAGCATGCATGAAATAACCAAACCAAATTGTTTTCAGCTCATGGCAATAAATCTTATCCGATTGAATTGCTTCCTACCATTTGCTTTACACAATTGACAATAATTGTCCTGACGACAGAGTCAAGATACTGCTGGAACATTCGTTTGCAACTGTTTGCAGGTGTGGTGTACTACATATTGGAAGTGGTGGATACGACGGGGGCCAGCGTGGACTACGTGCCCAAGTCTTGGGTTGATATTGACGGGGGGCTTGTCTGGTACCCGCCTAAAACCAGAATTGCCAGGGCCAGAGATAATTTGTTGGAGCCCACGAAGATTTCCTGGAAGGCATACAAGATAATAAGGCTCTTTTCAACCGCAGGTACGGTAGCTAGATAATGGCGCGATACTTGTATATTAAACTTGAGCTTTCGTGAGGTATTATTAAACAGAACTGGTCATATTATTAAATTATATTATATATTATATATATATATATATATATATATATATATATATATATATATATATATATATATATATATATATATATATATATATATATATATATATATATATACATCTCCATTAAATAAAGACTATGTCATAGTAGGCCTATGTATGGTTGCCAAAGAAACATAACAATCAAGTAAAAATTAATTAGGAAGAAAAACACAAACAATAGTAAGGCCTGAAGATGATGAATTAGGTAAAAAATCCATTAATAATAATTCCAATATGAATGATAAGTAAAACGATGATGGTACAAAATTTTGAGAAAGTATCAATAGGCCTACAAACAGTGATATGGAAATTATTTGAAAATTATTTGAAAATCACTTTATATATAATTCATTCAATATATAATCATTATAATTATATTCCTTCTCGAGTTCTTGCTATTCATAATAATTTGTGATAATAAATGGAATGATAGTCGATGATTTCATTAGAATTAAAATGCGATTACTTCGATTAAGCATTACTTTCTGGAGAAACAATTTTACATTCGTACACTCCATTACACCGGCTTTCATTTACTCAAGCCGATCATGTTATGAAAATTCTACACGAACATTTGATAAATGTTCAATTCAATGTATGTGAGGGTTACAGTTCAGTTTCGAGTTCAGTTTGCGGGCATACGTTTTGGAATCTCTATTGGTCTTATTAGTAAAATATAGTGACAGCTGGGTTCAATGATTTTCCCAGTATTCGCACAACAATTGTTAGGCTACGAGAAATGAAATTATCCCCGGCCAAATACTTCAACTGTTTTCAATTTGAAACGATTTGATTTCGTTAATTTCAAGTTATCATGCGATGAAGAAATATACGCCTGTATTATGTATTTATGTGTTCATCAAAATGTGAAATCATGGTATGTTTTTGAAACGTTAACATAAGTCATGTTTAGAACAGACTATTGGGGTGAATAAGATGAGACAATGTCGTGTCGGAGGAATGAACGGAGTTTTCAGGTTTCAGAGATAGTATTGATTCAGTTATACGGAACAAGCATATCAGCTCTATTTACGAAGATTCCCCTCTTCTCTATGGTACTCAAATTTGCAGAACAAGTCAATCGAGATTTTATGTAAAGAGGGAGCTTTACGGGTTTGAAATATTACGGTACCGGTAGTTGATGAACCATTTTTTTCAGTTACGGTTGCCGAGGCTCTAGTCAAAGTGACGAGGGCGGAGAGCAGGAGCGAGGTGTCATCCAGCGACGATGACGATGACGACAGGGAGGCACCCAGAAAAAAGAGGAGGCGGCTGCCCATGTTTAGGGAGACCGTACCTCCTGCGTTGTCACCAATACAGTCATAACGCAGTCTCCCTGTTTTCGGCTCGCCCCCGAGGAGCGAAGTAGTTGTACGGACGCCGACTACGCTGGCTCCAATACAGCCACAACGCAATCTCTCTGCGTTCGGCTCGCCCTCGAGGAGCGAAGTAGTTGTACGGTCGCCGAGTACGCTGGCTCCAATACAGCCACAACGCAATCTCTCTGCGTTCGGCTCGCCCTCGAGGAGCGAAGTAGTTGTACGGTCGCCGAGTACGCTGGCTCCAATACAGCCACAACGCAATCTCTCTGCGTTCGGCTCGCCCTCGAGGAGCGAAGTAGTTGTACGGTCGCCGACTACGCTGGCTCCAATACAGCCACAACGCAATCTCTCTGCGTTCGGCTCGCCCTCGAGGAGCGAAGTAGTTGTACGGTCGCCGACTACGCTGGCTCCAATACAGCCACAACGCAATCTCTCTGCGTTCGGCTCGCCCTCGAGGAGCGAAGTAGTTGTACGGTCGCCGAGTACGCTGGCTCCAATACAGCCACAACGCAATCTCTCTGCGTTCGGCTCGCCCTCGAGGAGCGAAGTAGTTGTACGGTCGCCGAGTACGCTGGCTCCAATACAGCCACAACGCAATCTCTCTGCGTTCGGCTCGCCCTCGAGGAGCGAAGTAGTTGTACGGTCGCCGACTACGCTGGCTCCTGTTGGTGACAGCGGTCAACCAGACGAGCCAATTATCATAAATGAGAGTGAGTGAATATTATTAGTCTTGATTAGTGAATTAGTAATGGTAGTAACTTCACACATTTAATCGTTCCTTTTGTTTTCAGCTTTTGCAGAACGATTGTTGGTCCTACTTGAATCAGTACATTTTGATATTCAGAGCGGAAAGAAGGTAATGGCCAACCTTACAACGATGCTGGCGGCCACGCAGACCGCTGTGCTACAGCTCCAGCTGCAGCAGGGCGTGCAGGCTGGAGCCACGGGAGATTTTAAATTCCCAATCGTCGAGATCGGTGATCTCGACGATTTGGAGCAGGAGTTGACTAGGAATGAGGCACAATTCAATCTATTGGTATGACATGAAAATTTTCTATGAACATATTTATACAATTGCTTAGTCCACAGCTACGTTTTGCGCTAATGTTAAACTTTCACAAAATGATATCTCATGTGATGGTTATGGAGAATATCTTCTGATTGCAGGTCAAGAGACTACAGCTGGTCGGTGGCGCGACGTCGAAGGACGCTTGCAAATTCGCATTGCAAACGTGCGTCAGCAACAGCGTACAAGCCCAGTTCAGCGGCCGAGGCAAAGCTAAGAAAAGAGATTTTTCTGCGCTCCGCCTGTTTTCGGCGATGACAAGTGAGTATTGTCATGAAAAACATGCTAGGTGTTGGGTGTGTGATATGTTACGTCTCACATTAGGTCTACCAAGTGGCATACCAGAATGAATTTTAATTTATTTAGACTATAAAAGCTTTGTGTGTATTCATGTTTCATGAATTGCAAACAATTATTTCGATTTTCGCCACTGTTTGTTATTATCAATTGGGAGTTGGTCTATATTTCAAGTGTATCCCATTTTTTATTGAAATACCGTAGCCGTACGTAATAATTGCAATCTCCCTCCCCCTCTCTTTCTCTCTTTCTCTCTCTCTCTCTCTCTCTCACTCTCTCTCTCTCTCACTCTCTCTCTCTCTCTCTCCCTCTCCCTCTCCCTCTCTCTCTCTCTCTCTCTCTCTCTCCCTCTCTCTCTCTCTCTCTCTCTCTCTATATATATATATATATATAAGTAGTGTGAAAATGATAGTTCGAGCACACTTTTACCTGGTGCAAGATGGCGGCCGTGACGTCACTCTCATACCTAGTAGATTTTACTCTAACCTCACCACATTTGCCTAATTTCCGGGGGTTCCTATTTTTGGAGATGAACATTTTTGGGGGTTCCTAATTTTTAGACGGTCCTAATTTTTGGAGATTATAATTTTTAAGGGTTTATTTAAGGGTTTTATTTTATTGTCTTGCGTAACAATTATTTACAACACTATTGGTAAGTTCCATTAATCGTTTGAGGTGCGCTCTAGTAGTGAATTTTATCACCATTTAATTAATCCATTTATTCAATTTAAAATAATCTACCTTCGAGGTTCGAGCACGGGATATTGGCATCTCTAGTCGAGTGGTTTAACCAGTACACCACAGAGACAAGATGTTCTAATTGTGTTACTCAGCAATATAACCTGAAGTATATGACGTATGAAATGCAAGTCAGTACATGTATTCATGACGTAAGAGCTGCAATTACTTTTTTCCGCGGTAATTTTCAAACATTCCGTAAAAAATAAATTTAGAATTGATTTCCTATTCTTATCTACCCACTCATAATCTTTTCCCTTAATCTTTTTTTCTCAATAACCACTATTTGAATTTTTAGTCATCATTATAATTTCTATCGAATTAAAAATTTCTTTCCACTAACAAATTTAGCCATTCACATATTATTTCCTGTCTATGAGTTTTTCAATTCAAATGTGATGATGTTTTTAAACCCAATCCAATTTTTTTCTTTCCACTAATGTGAAATATCTATTCATTTAATACTTCCTGTTGGTAATTTTTTTTTCTTTCATTTTCATGTAATAATTTATTGATCATACACTAGAATTCAATATACATTTTTTTACTTTTTTAATATACATTTCAAACTCAAAACTTTTTTCCTCTATTTATTATTTCTCAATCCGAATACAATTTTCATATAAGTCATACAAATTTAACATTCATATATTATTTCCTGAATGTAATTATTTCAATTTCCAGCTCATTCCATTCGTCAATTCAAATTTCATTCAAAATTTTACTGATTAAAAGTATCCATTCATGTTTTGTTTTGTTTTTTTTCTTTTTTTTTTCTCCAAATTTTTTTTTCCTCATCCATTACTTTTCACAATTCCAATTAGATATACATCACACTCGTACAGATTTAATATTAGTATATTATTTCATATTCCTTTTTTTTCAATTTTCAGTAATACATATGATTAATCAAACACTAGAATTTAATACACCTTTTCACCTCGAGCTAAAAACATTTTTTCCTATTAATTTATTTCTTCTCAAGCTATTAATGATTTTCATTTTTCTTCTGCAGAATAGACTTTCATATAATAATTTCCTGGACGTTTTATTTTTCATTGTTCATTTATTCTTTCTAACCAAATTCACTTTCAATTTACCTGCCTAAAAGTATACATTCATATATTACTTCTTCATCTTGGTTTTTCCTACTCAATACATCTCACAATCTCAATTCAATATACATTCCACCAATAAGAAATATTCACTCATATATCATTTCCTTCTTCTTTTTTTTTAATTTTCAGTGATTTACATAGTCGATCGTTGACTAGAAATTAGTATACCTCATATTTCAAACTCAAAACTCCCTCCCCCCCCCCCACATTTATTATTTTTCAACCATTTCACTAATACAAATCTTTATATTTTTTCCTGAACTTACCTTTTCTTCTTTTCACTAATTTCATCAATTCAAATCAAATCTTATCGATTCAAAATAACCATTCATATACTATTTTCGTTTTTTTTTCCTCAAGTATTAATTATTCTTTCTAACCAAATTCACTTTCAATTCACGTACCTGAAAGTATCCATTTATGTTTTTGTTTTTTTCAAAACTTTTTTTCCCCTCAACTATTACTTTTCACAATTCCAATTCGATATACATTTCACTCGTACAAATTTAATATTTGTAAATTATTTCATATGCAATTTTTTTAATATTTAGTAATGCACATGATTAATCAAACACTAGAATTTAATACACCTTTTCATCTCAGGCTCAAAACATTTTTCCCTGTTAATTTATTTCTTCTCAAAAGCTATTTCTAATTTCCATTTCTCTAATGCAAAATAGCCATTCATTTAATAATTTCCTGAACGTTTTATTTTTCATTGTTCATTTATTCTTTCTAACCAAATTCACTTTCAATTTACCTGCCTAAAAGTATCCATTCATATATTACTTCTTGATCTTGATATTTTCCTACTCAATACATTTTTCAATCTCAATTCAATATACATTCCACCAATAAGAAATATTCACTCATATATATCATTTCCTTTTTCTTTTGTTGATTTTCAAAGATTTACATAGTTAATCGTTCACTAGAAATTAGTAAACCTCATATTTCAAGCTCAAAACCTTTTTCCTCCCATTTATTATTTCTCAACCATTTCACTCGTACAAATCCTTATATTATTTCCTAAACTTACTTTTTCTCCTTTTCACGAATTTCACGAAGTTATTTGAAAATACTTTAAAACTTTCGAATGCCGGTGATGCAATCAATTTTAGTGCTCGTTTCTTTTCAATGACAAGTTCAACATTAATCCTGTTGCGAATATTCTCCATTGTTTTACCGAAAACTGCGTTATTCATTAGTTTAAAGAAATCTTTTTCGAAATTGTTGACAGCTAGCGCTCGCTGTCTGGTATTGAAGTTAATATAAGGTTCTAACCACGCACTTTGTTTAAATTCTAATACGCGGTGAATTTTACTAACCTTCATACCAAGAGATGTATATTGTTTCAAGTTCTTATAATGTAAAACGTATTTAGTTTTCGCGTTCAAATTTGGAACTAATTTCTGGACATTTACTGGCATTTTTCGATCAAATTGCTTCAACAAATTAATACTATATGTCGAGATTATGTCTTCGGAAATTATCATTTTTTCAGGAGCAAGAGGATAGTCATTATGTAAATCATGTAGTTCTTTGGGATATTCTAAATCGACTTCTAAAATATATCCCATTCCACCATCGTCTTCTACTTTCTGAAAATTGATTTCACTGATTTCGTCTGAATTTAACCATTTAAAATCACTGAGTGGTAGCTGCTCAGACATGGCAACCCCATAAAGATTATTACAGTCCCAATATGCGATGAATTTCGAAGGCTTATTAGGGTCATGTCCATCTAGATATTTATTATTCGCCTCTGAGAAACGTTTAGAAATCATGGCTACACCTCCTCTAATCGCGCTTTCAATAAACAAATACATATTAGGATCTGTAAATAATTCTAATTCAACTCCTGACATTTTTAAACAACTCTCCCAGGCAAGACCCGGGGCGGTATAGGTATGGGCTGGATCAAGTTGATAATTTTTCAAACAAAGAGACCGAAAATTCTCAAATACGTCAGCAAGAAGGAGAACGTCTGTTTTGACATATAAATCTTGATATTGACCTAAATTTTCAATTTGAAAAACACGCCAAACTTCACTAGCATGCTTGTAATCTACATCACTGATGTCTTCCCTTGTTAGTAGATTATAAAATTTATCACGAGTTGGTAAGCTACTCTCCATCAACTTAGCTTCTGAATCAACGTAATCATAAGGAAAAACGCCTTTCCGAAGTAAGAGATGTATATTTTCCTTTTCAAAACTTTCTTCTAAAATATTAAATTTATCGGAACCGTACCCCAATAGATTCGACACTAATGTTTCCAAAGAAGCATTTAAAAATTGATAAGAATCGATGAATCGTAGCCTGCCAACTGAAAACGAAACATACTTCTGCATATTATTAGTGCATTTCCCTGGCCCTCGAACTATCTGCAACCTCTACCTTCCACCCGCTGATAGAGTGCACATGCGAGACTTGGACCACCTTCTAGCGCAACTGCCAGCCCCCATCATAATCACGGGGGACTTCAATGCCCACAACGTCCTGTGGGGAAGTGTGGCAAATGACGCTAGAGGTGGAGTAATTGAGAGCTTTCTGAACACCAATGACCTTACTCTCCTGAATGATGGATCTGCCACTCACCTCAGTGTGGCCAGCGGGTCCACTTCCATGATTGACCTGACGGTTTGCTCTCCATCAGTCTCTCTTGATTTTGATTGGAGAGTGTATCGTGATCTGTGCGGGAGCGATCACTTCCCGATTGTCATCGAGACTAACACTCCTGCTAATAACAACACCAGACACAGGAAATGGAAACTCCAGCGTGCAGATTGGTGTCACTTCAGAGAACTTGTCATCTTTGACGAAGGAAAAGTTTTTCCTGATGTGCAGTCCCAGGTCACCTACTTTACTGACATCATAGTACGTGCCGCTGAGAGTTCCATACCATTGACATCCGGTAAGCCGAGCCGTACCCCTGTTCCCTGGTGGAACGATGCCTGTGCCAAAGCCATTAAAGACCGCAAGAGAGCGCTTAGGCTCTTCACTAGGTGCTCAACGCAGATCAATATGATATCCTTCAAACGGCTTCGTGCAAAGGCTAGGCTTGTTATCAAGCAGGGACGGAAGGCTTCCTGGCAGCACTATGTCTCCTCCATAAACCACCGAACACCTATGTCAAAAGTCTGGGAAAAGGTTGAAAAGATATCGGGGAAAAATGTTCACATCAGTATCAATGGTCTTCTGGTGAACGGCCGACTTGAAACCTCTTCTCATGACATTATGACAGCCTTAGGTAACCATTTCTCTTACGTGTCGAGTTCTGAGAACTACTCGGCGAACTTCCTGACAACGAAAGCTGCGGAAGAGAGGAAATCTCTTGACTTTAGAGCACCCGCAGACGAAGTTTATAACAACTCTTTCAACCTGTGGGAACTGACGTCTGCAATTAAGGAGTCTGGCGACACTGCTCCTGGCCTAGACGCAGTTCATAACACCATGCTCAAGAACCTCTCTTCCGTAGCTGTCGAGTATATGTTGAAACTCTTCAACAGAATCTGGTTGACTGAAGATTTTCCCGACTCCTGGTTAGAAGCCATCACTATAGCTATTCCGAAGCCTGGCAAGGATCGGAAGCTAGCATCCAGTTATCGACCGATATCACTGACAAGTTGCCTCTGCAAGATACTTGAAAGAATGGTGAACAAGAGACTTGTATGGATCCTGGAAACTAGAAATCTTATAGCTGTCGAACAGTCCGGTATCCGCCGAAACCGTTCGACCTTAGATCATCTAGTTATTCTAGAGTCTCTCATCCAGGATGCCTTTATTTCTAAGCAGCACCTTCTTTCAGTATTCTTCGATCTGGAGAAGGCATATGATACCACATGGAGATACGGTATCCTCAGGAAGTTACACGAATGGGGCGTTAGAGGTCATCTTCCCTCATTCGTTGTGAACTTCATGTCAAATCGTCGATTCAGAATCCGACTCGATAGTTATCTCACCACACCATACGTCCAGGAAAACGGAGTACCACAAGGTTCTGTCCTTAGTTGAACACTTTTCCTGATAGCTATCAATGGTATCTCTACATGTATCAAGCGACCTGTGAATTGTTCTCTCTTTGTCGACGACCTCGCGATAATCGGCATCGACCTGCTCGGTCCACTTCCAAAAACTAGTGGCGGTAACACATTCATCATTTGCTGTACAGATTACGCTACAAGATATGTCATTTCTAAAAGTTTGCCATCAGGAGGGAGTAGTGACGTAGCAAAGTTCATTATAGAAGATGTTATTTGCATACACTCCTGCCCCCGGGAAATACTGAGCGATCGTGGCCAAGTTTTCCGCTCAAATCTGATAACAGACAATGTCAGGGGCATGGGATCTATTAGCTCTTTCACTACAAGTTACCATCCTTGCTGTAACGGGCTAACCGAACATTTTAATGGAGTTATGGCTCAAATGTTGTCCAATTATGTTAGTTCCAATCATAAAGATTGGGATAGATTCGTTCCAATGGTAACTTTCGCGTTTAATGTTTCAATATAGGATACCACAAGGTACTCCCCGTTCTATCTAACGTACGGAAGACAACCCACACTACCAATTGATGTCACCTTACGACAGGAATTGAACATAGGAAAGTCCGTAGAAGAGACTTTAGAATTGTTGGATACGGCTAGGAAGTTGGCAAAGGAGAGGATTGCCGAGGCTCAAAAGAAGCAAAAAATTCGTTTCGACGCCTCTCATAGACACGTAGAATATGCAGTGAATCAATTGGTAATGGTTCATTCTCCAACTAGACAGGTGGGAAAGGCGGACAAACTCCAATAAAGATGGCAAGGACCGTACAAGGTGCTCTCTAAGATGTCCGATGTAAATTACGAAATTGCGATAAAAAAGGGTAGAAAACTGGTGAAAGATACAGTCCATGTTCTGCGGATGAAACCTTTCTTTTCCCCTTCTCAATGGCGTATTAAAGACAAGTCACGAAACACTCTTGTAGCTTAAGATGACTATAAGTAATAGGCGAGGGCCAGTAATCCGAAGAGTCCACGAGATCCCACATCTTAGACGTGCAGGATAGCAATTAGATTGTAGGAACTATGGGTGGTTCAATTAGATTATAGGAACTACGGATGGTTCAATTAGGTTGTAGGAGCTACGGATGGTTCAATTAGTTTAGAGGAACCATCAAAGGTTCAGGGTTACTTTAGGAGGCTATCCTGTAAGTCTAGGTAAAATAACGGCACCTACTCGACCGAGACGGTCCGAACTTGGTCTGGACCCTCACTCCAGACCTTATCGCCATGGGTGACCCTGCTGGGAGCAAATAAATTGCTCCCGACGATAGCTCTGGGGATCACGGGGCCACGCAAGCCCCCACACCACGTCAAGGTGACCGGATCCTTCGAGGGGGTCTACGCCTCAAGGTGGCGCCTTGTCCCATCGGCTGCTGACCCCTCGTGGAACTAATAGGAACTAATTCCCAGCGCGCGGGAACGATTGCAAATCGTGACACTCCCCCATGTACATTGGGGCGAAATGTCCCCATTTCGAACGTCTTCGAGTCTCCGGCCACCGCTTGTTTTCGCACGACATTTGGAACTACCTGAAGCATCAGGACGTCCCTCAATTTTCGTCCATCATAAATCTCGTTCATCGTAGCTTGCCGCCACACGACATCGGGAACTGCTATGCATCGTCCATCAAGTTCTGTTGAAGCGATTTCGTCCATCGTAGCTTGCTGCCACAAGACATCGGGAACTGCTATGCATCGTCCATCAAGTTCTGTTGAAGCGATTTCGTCCATCGTAGCTTGCTGCCACAAGACATCGGGAACTGCTATGCATCGTCCATCAAGGTCTGTCGACGCCATTTTGTCCATCGTAGCTTGCCGCCACACGACATCGGGAACTGCTATGCATCGTCCATCAAGTTCTGTTGAAGCGATTTTGTCCATCGTAGCTGGCTGCCACAAGACATCAGGGGCTGCTGGTGGTCTAGTAGCAAGCCAACGAGACGGTACCTTCCCGGCAATAGGGTGTAAGGTCCCTTCCCTACATCCCACCCGTGACTATTATGTTACCTATGCACTTATATTACTTGGACCAAGTAGGTTTTATCAACTGGTTAGGTCGCTACATTATTTTAGTTACATGATTAGGTTTCAAACCTCGTGCCTTTCGTGCGAAGCCTTGTTTCTACTTCCCGAGTCAAGCAGGGACGAATAGGAATGTTTTTTTTTAGCACCTTTCCTTCTCGTTCTTACTTGTAGATACATAACATTTTTCATTATTATTTATATATATATATATATATATATATATATATATATATATATATATATATATATATATATATATATATATATATATATAATTTGGTTACTTGAGAGATTGAAAAAGAAAAAAAAAAAATACCATAAACATGACAAGGTACACTACGAATGCGGTGATTCGCTTGTTAACAAATAAACAGGTTCACTGAAATACCAACCAATTACTTGTGCCTATACTAGACTATCATCAGCGTCCATAGAATTACACTTGAAGAGAGAAAAAAACAAAAATATATATATATTTGGTAGTTATGTTGCAAATACTATTTCTCAGACCATGTTTTCTTTACACATATATCCATATATACGTGACCACTTTTTGTCATTCAATTGGCAAGTGGTGAAAGGCAGTCAATTTTAATTTTATAATAAGGTAGTCAAACATTGGGCACAGCCCAAGGACTTGAAACAGAGTGGTGTCTAGTCACTCTAGTGCGATATTAACCCGGTAGACCAAGCGAAACCTGATAGGAGAGAAATGATTAATACACGTTATCACACCCAGCATTCCATTATTCTTTTATCCCTACTCTTTTACCTAGACTTACAGGATAGCCTCCTGAAGTAACCCTGAACCTTTGATGGTTCCTCTAAACTAATTGAACCGTCCGTAGCTCCTACAACCTAATTGAACCATCCGTAGTTCCTACAATCTAATTGAACCACCCATAGTTCCTACAATCTAATTGCTATCCTGCACGTCTAAGATGTGGGATCTCGTGGACTCTTCGGATTACTGGCCCTCGCCTATTACTCATAATCATCTTAAGCTACAAGAGTGTTTCGTGACTTGTCTTTAATACGCCATTGAGAAGGGGAAAAGAAAGATTTCATCCGCAGAACATGGACTGTATCTTTCACCAGTTTTCTACCCTTTTTTATCGCAATTTCGTAATTTACATCGGACATCTTAGAGAGCACCTTGTACGGTCCTTGCCATCTAGTTGAGTACGGCAGAGCGCCAGCTCCAACTTACTATAGATCGCTTGGAACGCTGGGGAGACAGCACTGGGTTCAAGTTTTCGTCAACCAAGACAGTCTGCATTGATTTCAATCGCATTCGTGGTATCAGCTCTCAACCCTCGCTAATGCTATCTGGTGCGACCATTACAGTTCCGGAGTCAGTCAAGTTTCTTGGGATGACTCTTGACCAAAAACTCAACTGGAAGTTGCACCTTCAGACCCTGAAAACCAAGTGCACACAGAGTTCGAACTTATTGAGAGTGTTGAGTCACACTACGTGGGTGCTGATCGGACCGTCATGCTGAACTTGTACAGATCACTGATACGCTCGAAACTGGACTATGGCTGTATCGTCTACTCCTCCGCTAGAACATCGTATTCAAGTACCATAAATACAGTACACAATGCTGGTATCAGGCTTGCTTTGGGAGCTTTCCGGACAAGTCCTGTGATTAGCATGTACTGTGAGGCTGGCGAACCACCTCTGGAACTGAGAAGACAGTATCTTGCGTTTAATTACATATCTGCTCTCAGTGGAAAGCCTAAGCATCCTACGTACGGAAAGATCTTTCGACCTTCCTACGAAAGAATCTATAACAATCGTGATAAAGCTACACGACCACTAGCTATCCGAGCTAAAGAGCTGTTAGGGCGACCACTGAGCGAGCTCCCAGCTGTGTATGCGACTGGATACTGCAAGGTAGCTCCTTGGACCGTGCCTCGACCAGTCTGCTTCACCCAGCTGGCAAGGCACGCTAAAGCAAGCACACCCGACTCTGTCTACAGGCAATATTTTTATCTATTAGCCGCCTCTTTTTCTGACCATGTCTTCATATTTACTGACGGTTCAAAGACAGACGATGCGGTGGGTTGTGCCTTCACTATAGGTTCAACTAGTTTTAAATACAAACTCAACTCCTTCTGTAGCGTCTATAGTTCTGAACTGTTTGCGATCCTCCAGGCTCTGAAACATATCAAGCAACACAACCAAAAGAAGTTCTTGATTTGTACAGACTCGCTCAGTTCCATGCAAGCCCTGGATGTTTTCTCTCCAACTGACCATCTTGTGCAGGACATCCAGACCCTCCTAGCTGAGCTTGCGGCTCAGCGATGCGAGGTTGTCTTCTGCTGGGTGCCAGGGCATGCAGGAATCCCAGGCAATGAGCGAGCTGACAAGGCGGCGAAGGAGGCTACTCTTCTTGCAGCTACCTTTGATTCCCGTCTCCATATTAATGACCTGAAGAACCTTTTTAAACGAGAAATGAGGAGTGCGTGGCAAGTGTCGTGGAATGCTGTAACAAACAACAAGCTGAAGGTCATCAAATCAACAGTTAGGCCATGGCACTCGTCTTGTAGAAGAGGCCGCAGAGAGGAGGTTATTGTTGCCCGCCTGCGCATTGGACATACTCTTCTGTCGCACGGATTTTATCCTGAGGAGAGAAGAGCCGCTGAGTGTGAGGAGTGCCTTGAGCCACTCACAGTCCACCACCTCTTGGTCGACTGTGACAAGTTCCGGGGTCTGCGCCGGAGTCTGCGTATGCCGGATGACTAGTCACGGATCCTTGGTGATGACTCATATAGCGTATCCTGTGTCCTTGAGTTCATAAGAAAAGCAGGACTTTTGAACTTGATATAACTTGACTTGACGATGATCGTAGTTTTAGTTGCAACTCTTGTGTGAATGTTCCTGTTTGTATGCATGTAATTTATGAATATGAATGTGTGTATGTATGTGAGTACGCATGCAAACTTGACATTATCCTAACTGTACGACACATCTCTCTCGAGATTTATTCCTTTTAGTATTGAACAAACGACCAAAATGACGTTTTTTATACAATCATTTTGTTCAGCTATCAAGTGTTTCATTGTGTGGATGACGATTTACATTATACACACAGTCGTTCAATGTTGTGTTCATGAAATGTGTGTATGACTTTTACATCATACACACGTTTGTTTCATTGCCCTGTGTTTGAGGAACGTGTGTTTGACCTTTTACGTCATTCACGTATTTGTTAACCGTTCTGTGATATGTTTAGTCCCTAACTCACCTCTTGTGCCGTTTCCAACATATTGTTGGTTTCATGATTCGGTTCATTACATCGTATTCATTACATCGGTTCATTACAGCGTACAGGCGCAAAATGACCTCGGTGTCGACGCGCCTCTAAACCCAACATTCATTCATTCATTGAGGCGTAGAGCGGTACGACCAAGTTTCGAGGATGAACCACGAGGAGAGTGGAGTAACACGAGATGGTTCTCTCTGGCTGAAACGATCAACGAGGAAGGTCGATTACCACGTGAGCGGACGGACGAGACTGGACCGGTAAAGGGGCGTACGCCTATCACGCAGTAGAACAAGATGGTTCTCCGTTCTTAATTTATGGTTTGTCGCACTTTACAGTGTGTTTAATTTATTTATTCTTTTAGTTTCCGCCTATTCCTTGGGCCATGTGAACTGAACCTAGATTATCTATGATGCCTAGTATTCCGTAGCACAGGACGGTTCTCAGTTCCTAACTTCATGGTTTGTCGCACTTTACAGTGTTTTTAATTTATTTATTCATGTAGTTTTTGCCCATTGTTTGAGCCATGTGAACTGAACCTAGAATATCTATGAGGCCTAGTATTCCATAGCACGGGACGGTTCTCAGTTCCTAACTTCATGGTTTGTCGCACTTTACAGTGTGTTTAATTCATTTATTCATGTAGTTTTTGCATATTGTTTGAGCCATGTGAACTGAACCTAGAATATCTATGAGGCCTAGTATTCCATAGCACAGGACGGTTCTCAGTTCCTAACTTCATGGTTTGTCGCACTTTACAGTGTGTTTAATTTATTTATTCATGTAGTTTTTGCCTATTGTTTGAGCCATGTGAACTGAACCTAGATTATCTATGAGGCCTAGTATGACCTGGTACAGGATGGTTCTTCGTTCTTAAGCTTTGTGGCTTGTCACACTTTTGGTGTGTTCAATTTATGTAATCATCTTGTCTATTTCATGTGCAATGTGAGCCAAACCTAGTTTTCGTATGTTTATAATTAAACGTGTTTTTGGAAACTCTGTGTATCAATGAACCTGTGAGCCACACCCCTAGGAAAATCCTCTCACAGACATCAGTCGTCACACTGGTGGAGGTGCGAAATTAGATAGATGCCAGTCGTCACACTCGTGGAGGTGCTAAAGTGGCGTACCATAAGGACCCATTTGATGAGTTGGATGATCTAGCCACGCATGTCAGACAGGCTAATTTTGACCTCCGTCGGCATGAATATATTTCAGTCGATGTTTTAACAGACCCTATGAGTTTCTTTCAACGTAATAGTCGCCTTCTCAACAATTTTGAACCAGAATTTCTAGGATTAAGGCAGCCACGAAGTCGGTGCTCCAGTGCTGGGTCCAAAGCAGATGCACTTCGTCCGGGAGAAGCTGCAAATACGTTAATTGCTAACAGAAAAGAAATGTCGTTCAAGATCAAGCCAGAACGTTTCAGGGTAGGAATAGACACCGTAGATGAATGGATTGCGGACTTTGAGAGGCGTGCCACTGCTAATGGCTGGTCTGACGACGAGAAATTACGTTGTTTGCCTTGTTATCTAGCAGGAGCCCCGCTGAACTGGTTTTTGGCGCAGGAATGCGATCTGGAAAGGGAGAATGTGGGCCGGCCTACTGACCCAAAGCACAAACTTCGATGGATAGATGTACGTCGAAACCTTTTGAATGATTTTGAGGGTGCATCAAGGGTGTGTGACTGGAAACTTCAGCTAAGGGATAGATGTCAAGGGCCTCTAGAATCAAACGAAGAGTATGTATATGATGTATTAAGACTCTGTTCAAAAGTAGATGTCAACATGGCGGACCTAGATAAAGTCCAATGTATCACGTCAGGTTTATTGGCTAGCACTCTAGACAAGATTGCTATGTTGGATAACAGCACGGTTAGCCTCCTTGAAGAAAATCTTGAAAAAGCGCAAACATCTAAAATAATGTTACAACAGCGTCTTGCCAAGAGCAATGTGAAAACTGTGCCAATTGCGGTGGTCCAAACAGATTCTAGTAGTGAATTGGGATGCATTCGTGACCAGTTGCAGTCACTTAAGCTTGAGATGACAACTCAGAGAGAGGACTTACTTCGAAGTGTACATGCTATGTTACAACCTGTTCATGTTGCTAATGTATCAACTAAACCATACATGCAACAAGATCAGCCTTCTACGGGGAACCAGCAATTCTATCAGACAATGCATCAACCTAATGATGATTTACACGTCGTTCTTATACGAGTCTTTGGCTCTTTACAAATCGACGCTAGAGTTGAGAACGTCACAGTCCTCACTCTAATTGACTCTGGAGCGGCTGTGAGTTGTGTAGATTCGAACCTGGTAAAAAATTTACCTCATAGCAATGTGCAGGGGCTAGTGCTGCGAACGGCAAATAATACACCCCTTAAAATCATGGGTAAAGTTATAGCCAAAGTTGAAATTCAGGATTTTGTATTCGAAATTCCGTTGATAGCCGTTAGTGGACTGAGTGCAGGATGCATTCTTGGCAATGACTTTGGCTATTCTCACTTAGCACAAATCAGCTATAGCGACCCCTTACGGAAATCATATTGAACACCTGATCAAAATCAGATCCAGCCAGATCTACACAGATCAAGTAATGAATCAGGTCTAAATTAACTCGATCTGGTACCTGATCTGGGGTATTTGCCCCGATCTGGTACCTGATCCTGGGAATTTTCCTTGATCTGTTACCTAATCTGGGGTTTGTCTACCAGATTAGGCCATGGTCAGATCAGGTACCAGATATGAGGTTTCGATACTGCGAGAATTTTCACGTTATATATTTATCGAGGGCTAAACAACTTGACATTTTTTTTCAAATTTTGATTTACTCTTTTTTTTGATTCCTGAGATTTTTCGTGATGTTCTTGATTTGTTTTGACTCGCCACGATTTTTTCTTCTGATTTTTCTCTGATTTTTTCATTTTCCATGATTTTTTATGATTTTTACAAAGTGTACACCTGGTTTTTTAGCCGTTAACTCCTCGGGGTTAACAACTTGAAATTTAATGTACACCTGATTATTTTATGATTTTGATTGATCGTGATTTTTTTTCTTTTAAAAATTTCTTGATTTTTCAATTTTTTTGTGATTAATTTTGATTTTTTCAAAGTGTACACCTGATTTTTTTAGTCGTTACCCTTGGTAAATCTGAGAAACTGAGAGGTCGAACCCCATCTGAGAAGTAACCATACAATTTGATATCCTGTAAAGTATTCATATATAAAATTATATAATATATATATATATATATATATATATATATATATATATATATATATATATATATATATATATATATATATATATATATATATATATATATATATGGGATATTTTAGCCATGTCGTAAAAGATACGTCTCGACCGGGAACGTATCTTTTACGACATGGCTAAAATATCCCACATACCTCGATATTGGATCGTATCCAAGACGTTTATTTATCACATATATATATATATATATATATATATATATATATATATATATATATATATATATATATATATAATATATATATATATATATATATATATATATATATATATATATATATATTTATTTATATATTTATATATATATATATATATATATATATAATTTAGTTATTTCTACAGTTACAACACATATACGTGGATTTCTTGTTCTTGATTGACGAGGTTGGTAGCTCAGCAACGATAGAGTGAAACGTTGAGGATAGAAAGTAGCCTACTTGAATGATGTGACTGAAGAAATAAGTCCGTGGACGACAAAAATAGTTACCATAGGCCTAACGTATTATCCCAATAAGACCATAAAGTCTATGATGAAAACACAAGAATATTTATTTAAAGCTTCATCACCAGTTATACATTTTATACTTATCACAAAACACATTATGATTATTTCAATTTAAATCATCTTCTTCAATAGGGCGTTGATTTTAATAACATGTTCATTTGGGCTCATCAAATAAATTACAAACTGGACCAAACTTACTAGTTACAGTTAATAACTACAGATTCACTTCTAGAGAATTTGGTCTAATACACAGATAATTTCCTAAATGGATTACTTTGTACAGAATTTGATGAGGATGAATAGCAACAACTACAAGTGATTCTTGAATAGGCAAAATATGATCCAATTTTTTAGTTGTTTTGCGGTTCACAAATATTGCTCTTGAATCAATAATAAACATCGTAATAACACAAAGTACATCGTTACCTGACCGCACAAAATATTTAATTGTTCCGTAGTTCAAATTGTCTGAATGCAACTCACGCCTATAGCAAACTGTGCCACTGTTTCTTTTTTTTTCCATTGTATATGCAGTAGACTTATATATCTCCCCATTTATAGAACATCGACTGAAAACCTCCACGTCTTTGAGAAGTATTCTACGACCTAAAATTTGTTGCATGGCATGCTTATCCACTGTTGATATTGGTAATTTCAATTTACAACCCATTGTGAAAGTATCTTTTTTTTTCAATTGCTGCTCACCCTGAATATTATGAGAAAGAAGAGATAGTCCATTAATCATTCCCAGTGTGTTGGTAAGCTGTTCTGTTATACTCTGTGTGCCGTGAATAACATTTAATAAAGAACCATTAATATTTTCAAATCCGAATGCCGAGTTGGCCCACAGCGGTCCCCAATTCCTTACAGTTTGGGCTAAATGCATTAACTGATGTACATTGTAAGAACAATCTTGTAACCTATAAAGTACTGGTATTTCTTCTACGAAGTGTCTCAGCAGCAACTCGGCTAGATCGATTTCCCGATCAGCAATTGAATCCTTGAGTAAAATATAACAACCGCTAACCAGTAACATCCAGTGCTGCAAGAATCTATCGGGAAGCTTATCCTTGACAACTGGAACCGAGTAATATAGCAACCAGGAGCGGAACTCGGCTCCTTTCCAGAACCTCCTCAACTGTAAACTTCGAGGTGTTCGTGTAATAACATCAGGTGGCCTAATACTCAAAAGAATAGAGTCTAAGTATTTAATTTGACGACCTAAATACCAATCATGCGAATGGTTTGATGTATCTAGCCACAGGGAAAGAAACTGGCGAACTACGCCTAATAATACACAATGTAAATAGTCGGGTATGAAAGCTCGAGCGACATCAATATGAGGAATGAGGTAAACTATAGTAGGTCCCCTAACTCCAAAAACAAGCCTTTCTTCTGCAATTGCTTGAGCTGCCTGTTGACGCATTAGTATCAGTTCTACAAGGTGGTGTTGGCGTGATGTATGGGTAGACCCGGCAATGACCTCGACCTCTGGGAACTACTTGGCCGGCGTGTTCACATAGAGAGCAACCAAATTCCCCATTAAACTGGTTGATGTTTTGAATGGCTGCCTTTGCAGGAGCATCAACGCAAATAATCGGAGCAATAACTTTTGAGGTTATTGTTTTCTTTGTTAATGGATGTTTCCACGTGAAACCTACCGTATCTAAATCTTTGAGAGAGTTAACAAAAGGTCGTAGAAAAGTGTTCATTGGGGGCTTGCACTGGCCAAACCAAAAACCACACACAAGAAGGTATTTTGTTGACCTCAACTCGGGAGGGACTTCGACAATAGTAACTTGAATTGGCCACAGCTGTGAGTTAGAACTTTTGAATACAGGTACGCCATCCGTATTCCACATAATACAGATATCGTACAAACCTGTGATCAGGTTAGATTTTAGTTTCCGATATTCTTTACCGCTACTTATATCACTTACATAACCTTGTCTTACATTTTGATTTCTGTTCTCTAACACTTTAAACAACTCGTTTGTTTCGAATGCAGCTTTCAACAGTTTACAAATTGGGTATTCCACAAAGGTACCATTTATATTATTACTTTGACATACAGGACATTCTGTCACATTGTTGGCTAGAACTACATCAGACGAGTCAATATATACCGAGCAAGACTGACAAAATCTGTGCAATACTACATCAAGTAAGTTTGATGAAGGAGAAAGTTTTTCTAAAAGCTTCAAGATTTTAAACTTTGAACGTGGAAAGTTATTGGGTACGGGTAATAGCGAATGGATCAATGGTAGTAAATCACCACGACATTCTTTAGTTAGTGAAAATTTCAAGAATAAATTTAAAATTTTCCAAACTCCTTCGCCAAGAGTAATATCACTATTATCATATAATTGTACATTTGGATCGAAATTTTCCTCATTTTCCACACACTCATCACTGTCACTGGACTGGCTGTCATTTTCATCACCACTGCTAAACCTAGTACGCCTAGTATCTTCAGCATGAATAGAGTCTTCATCAATATTGACATTCAAGTTTTCCAATTCCTGGACTCGATTATTTTCCTCGACAACATTGTCGTCTGCCGCTATGTTTAGTTCTGCCTCGGGACGTCTGTTCTTTCTCCATCTTTGTAGTGTGGATCTGGGAATCTTAAATAAAAGCCAAATACTAATCAGAAGACCTGAAAGATTGTCCTATCACTCCTGATTTTTTTACCTGGTTGGGCTAAGTGCATTATATTGACTATGGCCATTGTGATTGTAGTGTTCTCAATGCTATGGCTGAACCGATAGATGTCATCTGGGCCACTAGGCTTAGCTGACAGGTAGTGATGAAAAAAGTTCTGCATTTCTAATATAGACCCTAGTAATTGACTTCTTCCCTCACTATAGGTGTTGGGCAACGCCATTGACTTCATAGAATGCAAAGAAAATTGGAGTAAAATTTGTCTAGGTCTGGCCTACATAACCTATACTTTGACTATAAGCTTGGTGTAAAATAGGCCTACATAATTGAAGTAGGCCTAATTATGCCGACAGACACAAGTTCATGTTGGAATCCAACCTAAGGACTAAACAAACTTTCATTCACCTGTTGATTTGTGTGTAAATATTCTCTGTAGCGTTTTCGCAGCATGTCAAACTGTAGGCCTTCTAGGAGTCATTATTAGGCCTATGGTTTGGCGGCAACTGCCTATCCAGCGAGTCACGGTCTCCTGTAAATGACTACTGAAGGTTTGTTGCCAACTGCTAAAGATTAATATGTACACTTCTACAGATCGTGAGTTCCGAGGTATATACGCGTTGGGTTTCATTATTTTCTTGTATAAATGTAATTCAGTGCGACTGACGATACATCATGTCTCATAAAAAACGCCGAATGTAATTTTTACCCCTTTTAGTTCTATACCGCTGTCAATTTCGCGTTCAACATTATGTTGGTCAATGTGTGAATTGCGTCATAGGCCAATTCACTTTAACCGCCTTTCTTCATGTTCATACGTCACACGCGTCTCAAGCGAAAACAAGTTTCAACCTGACATTTTTCGTTTTAACGAATACTGGTCTTATCTAGCGGACTGTTCTCAGTGTCAGTATGTTTTATTTAGTGAAATTTAAGGTCGATGGCAGTTTAGATGTGGTGAAGGAATCTTCATTATTAACCGAAGAAGAGGATGTGACAGTAGGCACAAAGTGTCAGGCGATGTGGGCCTACCCTAACACCACACTGTGCAAGGAATATGATGTCACAGTTATCAACAAATCAGGTAAGTCAAGTAATTGCATACATTAATTCCATGCATACAAATCCTAGGCTTATGTTTCGATTGCACAGGTCCCTTCATAGGTGTGTCCTGGACCTGGAACTGTCAAAGCGTTGGCTACGACATTGAGTTGTTATTATAAAGTCAATGGCTACGATGATCACACAGATGTGAAACAGTGTAGACAAACCAACCTTACGTTGAAACTGTTCCAACACGTTGATATAGGCCTGGGGCTTACACCTAACTTGATACCTAACTTAACTTGATAGGGCCCATAATAATTTACATAGAGGCATCATTACATTTTTTCCCCCAGTTGACGAGGAGGAGCTACGGCAGCAGCTTGTAGAGATCACTGACACTGACGATTTGCAGAGCGCAGTTAAAAAGAGGAAAAAAAACTCCAAGAAACATTCATCGGTAAGTGTTTAGATTGTTGATGAACCATTGGGCCTAGTGAGTATGCTACAGGCCATAGCAAATACTATAATAATATAACTTTTGACCCTAGTCCACAGCATGGTAGGCTTATGCCTACCTTTAGTCTTTAGTAAATAGCCTAGGTTAGGCACTGGTTCTCTATGTTGATACACAAAAAAGGTAGGGTAGTTAATTTTTACATTCTAATTTATAGAAAGATGTGGGAGCAGCACACGCTGCTAAGGAGATTTTGATGCAAATGGAGACTGGTCGTGAGAAGGCTGCCACCGGTAGCAATAACGATGTGGAAAAGGCATTGAATAAAGTTGCAAGCATCGTACAAGGTGAGCAGAAAAATAAGTAGCATCTTGTTAATACCGGTACCAGTAAGGGGCCCTATGCGGTACTAATTGCTCAAGTTTATAATACGAAAGTGAGTCCCATAAAAATTGTCAAAACAATGAAGCGATCTGTGTACAGTATTTTAAGTAGCGACTTAAATTTCATTATTTTGAATGTTATTGACTTTTTTTACAATTCAACTTGGGCCGCCCTTACCACGCATCAATGTAAAAAAAATGCTTACACTAGAGCTACCGTTATTTTTTCAGATTTGTCAGATGTTCTTTCGAAGGCAAAGAAACTAGTTCGCAAACTAGATAAAAAGACTGGCACGTTCAATACCAGCTGGGAGGATACTTCTAGGGACACTTTGGAGCCCATGGACATTAGCATACCAGTGGACCAATCTGTGAGTGAATATAATTATTATATGGCCTATTGATTGAAACTTTTGTATTTTTTTCATTTAGGCCTAAAAAGATACTTTTTTTATTGATCCACTGGTCATAAGATGCCCTGACAATGAGTTTAATGTATGTGAGAATGAGTTCTAACTGTGACTGAATCTGTTTTTTAGTGTACCAGAAACAAGCCTACTTTGCCGAGAAGCTATGCGTTCTACCATAAAAATGAATCGCGTTCTAATGATCTGCCAAGTGATTGTCCAGTGGCTGTGGTGGAGGGACTACGTCACTCAAGTCTCACTGAAGAGGTAGCTACATCTTGTTGATTAATATACAAAGTGTCTGGTTCTGTAGTAACTGTAGTAACCTTGCAGTAGTAACTGAAGTCACCGTGGGGCGTGGGTTCAAGTCTCACATGAGGCATGTTTTTTTACACGTCCTTTCACCTATCATCACTTCGTTATCACCTGCTCATTCGTACCCCCATATGACCTAGCTGTTGGTGGGTTCGTTGAGCAGCATTTAAAGAAAGCCACTTTAAGAATGTCTTGAATGGAAGGCTGGTAACACTCAAGGTCCACAAACATAAAAACCTGGTGACACTTGAGTGTCACCAGACTGGGTCATCAATATATGCATTGCACTAAATAGCTTGAGCTTGTATTTTACATGATAATTATGTTATTGGCATTAGTAGAAAATATACTTGTTACAGACTTGTCGACTTTTTTCCTGGCACGCCTATATATGTACAGATACGTAGCCTGCTAGCCATCAAAGGCTCAAAGAATCAAACTTCCATGGCTCGTCAACTATTGGACGCCGTCTTTACTGATACCGCATTGACAAAGTGCTCTGTAAAAGGCACGGTTGCCAAAGGACCATTGGGTTAGCCTGGCGAGCAGCGGCAAGGCTTACCTAAGGAAGGGGTTAGTGCCATATTAGGTGAGTGTCGTATAATATTTTTATTTTCACAAAAATCTTTATATGTTTCCTCATTTGAAATGGTAACTGTATAAAAAAAAAGGCGATGACGATCTATTTATTAATTTCGCGTGTAGAATATAAAATTGAATTCAATTAATATTTCAAGTGGAGTGTTTGCGTTTGCTCATCCATTGAATACAAATTTTCTTAATTGTCATGTAAATGGAAGCTTTTTATTGTCTAGAATGGTTATAATCTATATTTAAATCCTATTTTTCTTCCCTGTTATAAATTGATCTACCGGTACCGGTACCTATATTTATTCATTTTGTTATTTCTAGATTACATTCGTCTTCATGCAGAGAAGGTGGGTTGGGTTTATGATGGCCCCAGCATCATTAAAGCAATGGGGACTCGACTGTCCGAGCTTAGGGCCAAGCAGATTCTTTTGAATACCGGTGTAAATGAGACTGCTGATTAGTAATGTAGCTAGTAGTGCCATATTGGGTGAGTGTATATTCTATTGTATATTATTTTCACTTTCACCCACAGCTGTGGACTTGTACGTTCTGATGTTTGATTATTATTGATGTTTGAATCATTTTTTGATGCCAAATATGTCTCTCTTATATATTATTATCAGTATTTCCAATACCGTGGGGACTTACGTCAGCCCAAATATATGCCTGTGGGCTAGTACGTTAATGTTTGATTAATCATTTTTGATGCCAAATATGTATCTCTTGTATTTTATCAGTATTTTCAATACTGTGGGGACTTACGTCAGCCCAAATATATGCCTGTGGGCTAGTACGTTAATGTTTGATTAATCATTTTTGATGCCAAATATGTATCTCTTGTATTTTATCAGTATTTTCAATACTGGGGGGACTTATGTCAGCCCAAATATATGCCTGTGGGCTAGTACGTTAATGTTTGATTAATCATTTTTGATGCCAAATATGTATCTCTTGTATTTTATCAGTATTTTCAATACTGGGGGGACTCACGTCAGCCCAAATATATGCCTGTGGGCTAGTACGTTAATGTTTGATTAATCATTTTTGATGCCAAATATGTATCTCTTGTATTTTATCAGTATTTCCAATACCGTGGGGACTTACGTCAGCCCAAATATATGCCTGTGGGCTAGTACGTTAATGTTTGATTAATCATTTTTGATGCCAAATATGTATCTCTTGTATTTTATCAGTATTTTCAATACTGGGGGGACTTATGTCAGCCCAAATATATGCCTGTGGGCTAGTACGTTAATGTTTGATTAATCATTTTTGATGCCAAATATGTATCTCTTGTATTTTATCAGTATTTTCAATACTGGGGGGACTTACGTCAGCCCAAATATATGCCTGTGGGCTAGTACGTTAATGTTTGATTGATCATTTTTGATGCCAAATATGTATCTCTTGTATTTTATTATCAGTAAATCCAATACTGGGGGGACTTACGTCAGCCCAAGTAAGTGTATGCCTGTGGGCTAGCAATAATTTTGTGGTGCCAAGAATATTATAAATACTGATCATAAAACACAGAAAACTTATTCCCTGTATTTTATGATCAGTATTTTTATTCTGTACTGCAGATCCTGCCTTAAAATTGCCTTTTTTTGTCGCATTGTACTGTTTTTCTTAATAAAAGTGATCAGCGTAAAACCAAGATATACTGTGTGGACCCAAATAATTTAAAGGTTTCCTGTTATATACATTCCAAACATCATTCCTTCACAGTTGATAATTTTCCAGATATGGTTCTGTTCTGGTAATATTTCCAGTTTTTAACCTGGCAGATCAAAAATATTAAATCAGGTCCAGATCTTGAAATATTAGATCTGGTATGGATCCAGATATGGTTAGGATCTGGCACCTTTCCAGATATGCCCATTTTCGGTGTCTGGGGTTGATCTGAAGAAATGATAAAGTTAGGATCTGGTCCAGATAAGATATTTCCGTAAGGGACAATTCATTGACTATCAGTCACCCGTCTCGTACATTAGTAGTACCATTTACGAATAGGCCATTTTCACTTTTTGAGAATCACACAGCGGATCTTATGAACATATCGATTGGTAGCGACGATAACTTTGACGACAAGGGAGGGCATAATGACGATGCATAATGATTGCTGACGGCTGAACGCGAGCGCATATTTGCAACGCTGCAACGCTCTTATGACACATTCAAATCGCTTCAAAGTTCTGATTTCCTGTCGTATAAATATCGTTTTGAGCAACTCGAAGTTTTGAAAGTCAATTTTGAGGACGTTCAGACTGAAATACTGATCTTGAACGCTCAACTTGACGAAGACGTTGATGCTTTACCGGTCAAAACTATTGAAGCCAGCTTCGAGGACCTGTTCTACGCTACTCGTAACCTGTACCTTGCCGTCTTCTCGTCGACGCCCACGCCGTCGCCGACTCATGACGTTTCTCACGCCAACTCATTGCCGACAATCAAATTGCCGGTGTTTTCGGGCGACATATCGCATTGGCCAGACTTTTACGCCTTGTATACGTCATTGGTGCAAGATAATACGACTTTGACAAATGTCCAACGTTTTCATTACCTGCGATCATCACTCAGAGATGCTGCGCTCGCTACGATCGGTAGCTTTCAGATATCCGATGAGAACTACTCTCTCGCGTATAAAACTATGACCAATCGCTACCAGAATAAACGTCTTCTGGCCTCGTTTTACATACAACAAGTGCTGGATTTTACGCCATCGAAATCCAGCAATCACGCTAATTTGCAACATTTCTTGCAAATCCATCGCAACTGCATGGATGCCCTCAAAGCGTTATCTATACCTAATTTAGATGACTTACTGTTACTCTCTCTTGATCTCTCTAATTTAGACACTCAAACGAGGAAGATCTTTGAATCTAAGCATGCTTCTTCGTCCATTCCCACATACACGCAGCTCATCGCCTTTCTAGACGCCACCTCGAGGACTCTCGAGTTGTGCTCGGTGGGGCTAACCGGACTTGGCTCTCCGAAACAGCCATCTAGCACGTCGTCGTCGTCCAAGAAGATCCATTCGCTGCTCGTTTCGGATCCGCCGCGACACGAAGCACGTCAACGTCCCTGCGCGTCTAGCCCGTCGCGTACGACGTCCGGCTCCTGCCCGACTTGCCAAGGCCCGCATAAGCTCCACCAGTGTGACGTATTCCGTCAACTGTCGTTGCCAAATAAATATACGGAGTTGAAGCGAATGCATCGATGCTTCAACTGTCTGGGACGACACATGCAGTCTGTTTGCGCGTCACAAGGTTGCTGCCGACAGTGTCGCAGTACACATCATCAAACGACGCTCCATCCCGATGGAGCAGGCGCCCATCCAGCAAACCAATGACCAGAGGTCCCCGTTGTGGCCATCTCTTGCCGCGTCAGGACTCCTCCTTCTGGTCAACGGACCGCCCTGCTGGGCACGTTCCGAGCACTAATCAAAGACTCTGCCGGTCAATATCAGCCGATTCGTGGTGTTATTGACTCCGGTTCCCAAGTGTCGGCTATCACGCGCTCTATCACTCGCAAGCTTGGGCTGATGGTCACGCCCTGTCATACATTCGTGTCCGGAATCGGGCAAGCTACAACGCAGGTTTATGGCACCACTCAGTTCGCGCGTTCATCGCGACTATTCACTCAACGTTCAGACCCTCGTTCTGCATTCCATTTCGGAACGGCTTCCTTCTTCTTCAGTACCCATGGAGATATTTGAGCGATATCACGGTCTGCCGTTGGCAGATGGGACATTCCATGTTCCAGACCAGATTGACTTCCTTTTAGAAGCCGATCTGTACCCGGACATTCTAAGCGCGAACGGCGACCACGTCATCAGAGGCAGGCCCTCCGCACTCAACACCTTGTTTGGTTGGGTCATATTGGGTTCGGTACCCTCCGACGGAGCCGAATCGCCTACTCCTCTTTCTCTCTTCACGTGCCTTACACCCACGTTGGAGAGTTCTCTACGTTGCTTTTGGGAAGTGGAAGAGATTTCGCGGCCCAAGCAGGAAAACCTTGACGATCAAGTGTGCGAGGATCACTTCGTATCCTCCCACTCTCGTAATGCTTCAGGACGTTACTCCGTGGGTCTTCCGTTCACTTGGTTCCACATCATCGGCTATACTGGAAGTGA